>CM053593.1:63391879-63408530 GCA_028646575.1 Pseudocheirus occidentalis
TTTCCCCTGAAACATTATACTCAGTTTTGCTGGGTAGGTGATTCTTCGTTTTAATCCTAGCTCCCTTGATCTCAGGAATATCATATTCTAGGCCCTTCAGTCCCTTAATGTAGAAGCTGCTAGATCCTATGTTACTCTGATTGTATTTCCACAGTATTCAAATTGTTTCTTGCAGCTTGTAATATTTGCTCCTTAATCTGGGAACTCTAGAACCTGGCTATAACATTCCTAGGAGTTTTCTTTTGGGGATCTTGTTCAAGAGGTTATTGGTAAATTCTTTCAAGTTCTATTTTGCTCTCTGGTTCTAAAATATCTGGGCAATTTCCCTTGAGAATTTCTTGAAGGATGCTTTTTACGTTCTTTTTTTGATCATGGCTTTTAGGTAGTCCAATAATTTTTAAATTGTCTCTCCTGGATCTATTTTCCAGGTCAGTGGTTTTTTCAAGGAGATATTTCACATTGCCTTTTATTTTTTCATTTCTTTGGATCTGTTTAATAGTATCTTGATTTTTCATAAAGTCATTTGCTTCCATTTGCTCCACTCTAATTCTGAAGGAATTATTATCTTCAGTGAGCTTTTGAGATTCTGTTTCCATCTGGCAAATTTGAATTTTTAAGACATTCTTCTGTTCATTGGTTTTTTGGGCCTCTTTTGCCATTTGAGTTAATCTATTTTTAAGGTGTTATTTTCTTTAGTCAGGTTGTTGTCTCTCTTATCATGATTTTCTTGCATCATTCTCATTTCTCACCCCAGTTTTTCCTCCACTTCTCTTATTTGGTTTTCAAAATCCTTCTTAAGTTCTTCTGTGGCCTCTAACCAGTTTACATTTTTCTTGGAAGCTTTTGGTACAGGAGTTCTGACTGTGTTGTCTTCCTCCCATTCCATGCTTTGATCCTTTTTGTCCACAAAAAAGGAATCGAAAGTTGGATTGCTGAGCTTGTTTTGCTTCCTTTGCCTGCTCATGTTGCCAGTCAATTACTTGACTTTTGGGCTCCGTAGAACTCTTCTTTCAGAAGGGAGAGCTTTGTCCCAAATTGCTGGGGTTTTTGCAGCTCCCAGAGCTATTAGGAGGCTGCCATCTCTGCAGCCCCTACCAGCTTTGGCTCACTGGTCACACGCTTCAGGACCACCACCCAAGACCACAATCCTGATTCAGGCAGCTCAAGGCAAGAGCACTTAGCCTCTGAATGGTCACTTGGCTTCCCTGCAATCTGCAGGCCAGGAGCTTCTGAAGCAGCCACATGGAGGCAGCTACAGGGTCCCTGCTTCAGACCACTTCTAGCTCTTGAGGCAGGGGCAAGATCCGGTCCTCTCCCTCAAATTTAGTTGAGTTTTACTGACCTTTTCCTTTGTCCTTGGCTCTTATGGGTTGATGATTCTGGAAACTGCCACAGCTGTTGGTGATCCACTCTCCTGAAAGCTCCAGCCAAGGCTTGTCCTGGATGCCCTGGGGCTAAAACCGCATGTGGTTGGTACCCCATTCTGTGGGTTCTTGAGCTCTGAAATTTGTTTAGAGTCATATTGTATAGGTATTTGAGGTGGTTATGGGGGGAGCCACAGAGTTCTCCTGTTTTTATGCCACCATATTGACTCTGCCCCCCATGGGTTTTCTTGGTAAAGATACTGGAGTGGACTGCTATTTCCTTCTCTAGAGGATTAAGGCAAACAGAATTTAAATGACTTGTCCAGGGTCACACAGCTAGAAGTATGTGGTACTAGATTTGAACTCAGGTCTTTATGACTCCTGACCCAGTGCTCTATCCACTGGGCCACCTATGCAAATTAATGCTATGTATATTCGTGGGAGAGTACATCCCAGATTTACTGGGTAGGGGGATATTTTATTACTGTTCTTACAATGCTATCTTAGTAAACGCTTTTGCTTTGACCTAATTTTGTCTCCTGGATGACTCTTAATGATAAGTACATTAATACAGACTTGTAAACTATATTTTTAGGAGTACAGACTCACACTGCAAAGAAAAAAAAAGCCCAAACTGGAAGAACCCCTAGCAAGGATATTACAAGCATATATAAATCTAAGGTATTATATAAACCTCATACTTTTTTCAACACTTTATAGAAGTGAAGAAAGCAGACTATTTGGTGTGCTACCACATCATTTCAGTCTTTTCTGTCATGCAGTTCTAATACAGAAAATCCTCTACTAACTAGAATGCACAAAATAAAATATTTTGGAATTTTCTTGTTAACCAGAGACTGTAAAGTTTTATAACCTTTATTTCAATTCTCGTAGTGAATCACCAACATTATCAAACATGAGAGTGCCTTCTTTGATTAGGGCTGTGCTCAATACTAAGGACAGCTCATTTTGCATAATGACAACTCACATATCTATACCTCTGAAGTCCCTGGCCCCATGTTTCTTGACTCTCAACTATTTAATTCCCTGCCAGTGCTGCTATTCCACCCTCCAAACTGGAATTCCAGAGAAAAGTTCCCAAGAAGAGCTAAGCCACCCCTGAGAGCATGCTCCTTTATCCCATTTTCTTCCCTGCTACCTCATACATTGCAATCATATAAATAAAAGTGTATGGACAACACTATGCATGTTCAAGGAGGAATGAGAAATCTAGTAGTGGAAATATGTAGGCTCTGAACAGGAGAAAATGGGAAGGAAATTTGGAAAGGGAGGTAAAGGCCCAATTGTGGAAAGCCTTTTAATGCCAGGTTAAAGTATTTAAGAAGGAGGATGGAGTTATTGAAGTTTTTAAGGAAGAGGAGGAAGGGAATATATACAAAGTGATGTTTTCAGATTGGCATGACACCCATGTATAAGATGGATTGAAGAGGAAATTGATATGATTATTGATTGGAGAAGTTCCCAGAACTTTGATACTTATGAGACTGCAATATGGGATGATTGAATTATAATGCATATGATGGAAGGAGATTGATGGCAAAGAGTGTGTCTGGTGAGGGAACAGGACATATGACTAAGAATGGTGACAATGTACATACACCTTTAGAGGCAACTGGAAGTACAATAGATACAACATTGTGCCTGCAGTGGGTTCAAATATGACTTCAGACATTTATTATGTGGGAGATCTTGGCAAGTAACCTAACTTATGCTTGTCTCAGTTTCCTCAACTGTAAAAAAAAAAAGCTGTTAAAACTGTTTTTTACAATTTCCTCAGAAAGTTGTTATAATGATCAAATGAGATAATATTTATATAAAAACAAGCATGACACTTAGCATTGTGCCTGGAACATAGTAGATCCCATGTAAATTCTTATTACTTTGCCTCAGTCACATACCAGAGTGGTCATAATCTTGATCTGACCATCTCTTACCTGATAAAAGTGCTCTGCAATTCCTCTATGTGATCATAAGCTCCTATCTTTCCATTTTCCCCTGTGCCATTCACTCTTCCCTAAGGTATTCCTCATCCTCACCATGACCTCCAGTCACACCACACCTCCATGCTCTTCTTACCTACGCTCTGGCTTCACTTTCTTGCTTCTCAGTCTTGACTCTAGAGGTAACAAGTTCAAATATATCCTGTCCTCAATGCTCAAATCTCTTGACCCTTTGACCTATTTCCATTCAGACTCAGCCAATCTAAACCCCTAGATTATCCCCACCATCCACATTATCTGCTTCTCCTCAATTCTCAGCCTCTTACAATCTAATATCCGACCCCATCTTTCTTTTTTTTTTTTTGCTTTTTTTTTTGGAGGGCAGTTGGAGTTAAGTGACTTGCCCAAGGTCACACAGCTAGTTTTTTGTGTTAAGTGTCTGAGGCCGGATTTGAACTCAGGTACTCCTGACTCCAGGGCCGGTGCTCTATTCACTGCGCCACCTAGCCGCCCCCCAACCCCATCTTTCAACTAAAATTATTCATTACATTCTTAACATATAATTTATTAACTTCCAAATCCATTGGCCCTATCTCCATCTTCATCTTTCTTGAATATTCTCTGCAATATTTGATACTGTTCACCACCCTGGACATTCATTCCTTAGGTCTTTGTGACAGACGATGCTCTCTCCTGGTTCTCTTATCTTACTTCCACTCACTCCTCAGCATCCTTTGCTGGCTCATCATCTTCTTCCTAGCCTTTATGCATGGGTATGTCCCAGGGCTCTGCGGTAGGCCCTCTTCTTTCCTTAGTGACCTAATTAGCTCCCACAGAATCAACTTTTATCTTTATGAAGAGAGACAGAGTTCCAGGCATAGAAGACAGTTAGTGAAAGCAGATAGAGTTGGGAGAGGAAGTGTCTTGTGAAAGGAACAGCAAGGAAGCCAAAGGCAGTGGATTGGACAGTATATGGTGGGTGAATAAAATATAAGAAGACTGGAAAAGTAGGAAGGGATCAGACTATGAAGGGCTTTAAATACCAAACAGGGGGTTTTATTTTTGATCCTGGAGGTAGTAGGAAGCAACTGTAGGGATTTATTGACTAGGGAAATGACATGTCAAACTTCTGCTTTGGGAAAATTGGTTTGACAGCTGAGGGGAAGATGAACTGAGAATGAATAGACACAAGACAGGGATATCCAGCAGCAGGCTACTGGAATAGTGCAAATGTAAGATGATGAAGGCCTACACCAGGCTGATGGCAGATTTAGAGAAGACAAGGAGACATATATGAGAGATATAGCAAAAAGGCTCAACAGGAACTGGCAATAGACTGGATACGGAGGAGGAAAGGGAAGGGAATAGTGACAGAGTAAGGAACTGAACACTTTCCAGGAGGTGTTGGAACTGTCCATTTCCTATCTTTCCAGTCTTCTTACATCTTACTCACCCCCAAACTCTCCAGTCCAGTGACTCCTTGCTGTTCCTTCCACAAGACACTTCCTCTCCCAACTCTGTCCATTTTCAGGAGCTGTCCTCTATGCCTGGAACACTCTCCCTCTTCATAGAGATGAAAGGTGATTAGATCACTAAGAGAAAGAAGAGAGCCCAAAACAGACCTCTAGGGCATACCCATGTATAAAGGCTAGGACAAAGTAGCTGGCTTCTCCTCTTACAACTTGCTCCCTCTTCATCAGAGAAGAAAGTCAAATCCATGGGAGCAAATTAAGACTAATTAGGACACCTAGGCTGTGAGCCAAGGTGGTTGGTGGTGACCCTGACAGTAAGAAGATGACCCTGCCCCCTGGTTCAGGGCCTAACTGACTCACACCTGCACAATTATCCTCCATAAGCTGCCAGATTCATATTCCTGATCTTTTCAATACGGAGCTCCCTTCTCACTTCTAGAACAAATACAAACTCATCTCTTTGGTTTCTAAAGCTTTTCCCAAACTAGTTCCACCATTCCTTATGGGCCCACTACTCTTCTGCATTAACACAAAGTGGACTACTTTCCGTTTCCCAAATACAACACTAGGGAGGCTTTATCTCTTCCAAAGCTGATCAACAATTGCTTTATAATTTACAGCCTTAGACAATTGCCTGGGGCACTGAGTCATTAAATGATTTGCCTAGAGACAAAAGGCCAGTAGGTCTCTAAGGTAGGATTTGATCTTAGGTCTCTCTGACTCTCAGATCTGCTGTCTTTAACAGCTACAGCACACTGCTCATAAAATAAATGTTTGTTGAATGAATACACAATACTGGTTGACATTCTGAACTAAGATCTCTCCAGGAAGAATCTTATACAAATTGATGCTAAGTGAGAAGAGCAGAACCAGGAAAAATTTGTACACAGTCACAGATACATCATATGTGTGACGACCAACATTGATAAACTGGACTCTTCTCAGCAACGCATAGTTAAAAGACAACTCTATAAGTCTCAGAATGGAAGGAGATATCTATATTCAGAGAAAGATCTAGAAAGACCAGAGTTTAAATGGAGACTGAAGCAACACATGCTATTGTTCTTTTCTATGTTTGGTTTTGTTTCTTTTTTTCCCATTGTTCACTCCATTGGTTGCAACCCTTCTATACAACCAGACTATTATACAATGTGAAAGTATTTGCAGATCCTGTACATGATTATATGCCACCATGGCGGGGGAGGGAAGGAAGGGATGGGAGAAAATTTTAAACTCAAGTGATTATGAAAATGAATCTTGTAAACTAAAAGTGAATAAACAAGTCAATTTTTAAAAAAATCTCTCCAGGAACATTATGGGACAAGATTCTCAACCTTTGTCCAGTGATGTCAGGGTCTTTGTCATGCTTTTCAGGAGCATGAATCTAAGAAGGGGTTGTTTCCCAGGCTACTCTGGTGGGAAAAGGAAATAAGGTTGCACTCATTTGAGAATGGCTGCCAAGACTGGTTTTTGATTGCTTTACTCTGAAATTATGGTCCAAATAAATGTTTTACTATATCAGTGTCCAGTCATTGTCTACTCTGAATATACTTGACCTTAGACATTCCCAAGAAACTGGGCAGGGGGCCCAGAGTGAGCCAAGAAAGATAAATTACTAGTAGATATAAATTATAATAATTTCAAAGACCGTATGTTGAACTGTAATCTGTGTGAATCCAGAGATGGGTGGCACATTAGTTATAGGACCAATTAGAAGTAATAAGACCATTTAGAAGACCATTGAAGTAGTACAGACTGAAGCTGATGAGGGCCTGGTCTACAGTGGAAGTAATGAGGATAGAAAGGAAGGGAAATTTTATAAGATACTTTAGAAAAATCAAAAGGGGGCAGCTAGGTGGCACAGTGCCCTGGAGTCAAGCAGACCTGAGTTCAAATATAGCCTCAGACACTTAACACGCAAACGCTGTGTGACCTTAGGCAAGTCACTTAACCCCAACTGCCCTACCTTCCCCCCTCCAAACAAAAGCAAAAAAAGAAAAATCAAAAGAACCTGGAGGATGTCGAGGAGTAGAAGAGGAAGGAGAGGGGGATGTCGTTTTTCAAGTATGTTAATACATTTTGCTGCCCATTGTTATACTGAATGATGACAATAATTGTGCAGAGCTGTAAATGTAGATAGATGACATAGAAAATGGGGTTGAATTTGTAGTGATCCCAAAACATAGACTGGAAGCTGCTGGGGTTAGGCTTTATTATTTTTTTTAATTTTAAAAATAGTAGTCTAGTCCGTCCCATCCCCTTCACTGGAGTCATTTTCCATCTCTCCATCACATGTGTGACACCACCATCATCCCTTTCTTCCCATTACTCTGGGAACTATAATCCAATCAATACTGATGGTTTTTATTTCTGGAAAATGTGTGCTAATCACCTGTCTTATTGTTTCACTCATCATCCTTGTTACTTGCCAGACCAAAACACTCTTCTTGGCCACCATTCCCCCTTAACTGTTGTTCCCCTTTATCATAATGTAAACTTCTAGAGGGCAGAGACCATCTCATCTTTTAATTTGTGTTCCCAAGGCTTAGCACAGTGTCTGACATATAATAAAGAATTAATAAATTCTTCTCCATTGATTCAGAAGCATTTTCCTTAGAGAAAACTAAGTGACTCATTGGCTAGAGTAAGGACCTGGAGTCAAGGAGGCTTTCTATTCAAATCCAGCCTCAGACACTCACTATAGCTTGTGAACCTGGGCAAGCCATTTAACCTCTGTATGCCTCAAGGTTTCTCATATTCAAAATGGGGATAACAATAGCACCTAAGTCCCAGGGTTTGCTGTGAGGATAAAATAAATGTGCAAAATATTTGGCAAACCTTAAAGTGCTATATAAATGCTAGCTATTGGTTTCCTGATCATAGAGAAGATGGGAAGGAATAAATGATAATTCAAATGCAAGATTGGAGGATAATTTCCACAATAATTTCAGGACCAAAAGGAGGGAAGAGAGTCCTAATGTTGATACTTAGGCTGAAAGCTATTAAACTACAAACAGTGTCTCTAATTGAAGACCCATCAGTTGTATAAAGTTGGGTAGATCACTTAATCTCTTGAAAATCTTGGTTTCCTCATCTATAAAATGAACAACTCAGTCAAACTTAGATCAATGGATATTAAATTTCTTATAGACCATTTTAGAGGATCCATAAAGTGAAAACTATTTCCATAAAAATGCTAATATTTTAATTTCTAAAATGGCATACATATGTATGAAACTCACATAAACATAAGTTCTTTATTTTCCTCAATCACTTTTTAAGAGTGTAAAAGAGTCCTGGGACCACTGGTCTGATGATCTCTAAAGGATCTTCAAGTCCTAAAGTTCTGGCTTCACTTTCAACCCTATGGTTCACCAGTTCTCCTTTACCCTTAATTTCCTTGACCTTCATTGACAACTTACCAGTCCTCAAACCTACATCACTCCTCCTCCTTCCTTCCCCCATCCCTTCATTCTCTGCTTCTACTCACAAAATAAAGAATAACACTGGAGGGAATCACAAAGCCATCAAATGGGCCTTTACTTCAAAATAGCAATTCTTTAATTCATCCCAGATTGAGTATCTTCTAAAACATTTGACCCACAGTGACTTTCCCTGACCTTTTCTTCTCCTCTCAAGTTTTCAGATGCTATCCTTAACCTCTTCTCTTTTAGCAGACAACCTTGCCTTCTACCTGACTGAGAAAAGAAAGGCCTTAAAAAATGTTGCCTATATTGTTAATCTCTGCGTTTCTTACTTTTGCTTAACTTTTGTTTGTTTGTTGTTCTTACAAAGGAGAGTTCTATTGGAGGAGGGGACATTAAGTAGCAACTATGGTATAAAAAAACAAAATGCAAAAGTAAAATTTTTTAAGTTTGGAAAAAAGAAGGAAGTTAAAACCTTGATTTCCTTTACTTCAGTACCTCAAAACCCCTCTATATTTTTGACCATCCTCATCCCCTTTGCCCCAGTCTCTGAGGATTACTTAGCCTTTCCCATCATCAAGGATCCCTTCTCTACTTGTATCTTTGATCCCATCCTCTCCCATCATCCTTGGAGTTTATCCAAATGATCATTTTCCCTCTCTAATCTTCAACCTCTCCTTATCTCCTGGCTCCTTCCTCACTGCCTACCCTCAAGAAATTCACAATCTGGGACGACTAGGTGGCACAGTGAATAGAGCACCAGCCCTAGAGTCAAGAGGACCTGAGTTCAAATCCAGCCTCAGACACTTAACACTTACTAGCCGTGTGACGTTGGGCAAGTCACTTAACCCCAACTGCCCTCCAAAAAAAAAAAAAGAAAAAAGAAAAAAAAAAGAAATTCACAATCTAACATGGAAGACAATGTGCAAATGTTGTTGTTCATTCATTTCAGCTGTATCTGACTCTTCATGACCCCATTTGGGGTTTTCTTGACAAAGACACTGGAGGAGTTTGTCATTTCCTTCTCCAGGTCATTTTCCAGCTGAGGAAACTGAGATAAACAGGGTTGAGTGACTTGCCCAGGGTCATACACCTGGTAAGTGCCTGAGACTCAATTTGAACTCAGATCTTCTTGACACCAGGACCAGTGCTCTATCTGCTCTGCCACATCACTGCCCCACCATGCACATAACTTTGTGCAAACACAAAACAATCCAGAGGGGGAAGGCACTCACATTAAGTGAGACTAGAAAAGGTGTCTTGTCAAAGGCAGGATTTTATTTGACACTGAAGGAACCCAGTGAACCCAGGAGACAAAGATGAGGAGGGAGAACAGTTCCAGGCATGTGGGACAGCCAAGGAAAAGGCACAAAGTTAGTATGGAGAATGTTGTATTCAAGCAAGGGTCACTGGAGTGGAGTGCATGGAAGGGAGTAAGACATAAAAAAGAATGGCATCTTAGCTTCTCTCCATTCACACTATCACCATTTTAGTCCAAGTCCTCAAATTACTCATCTAGGCTAATACAGTAGCCTTCTAATTGGTATCCCTACCACTAACCTCTCACTCCCCTCTCTATTCCGTCTTTTACACAGTTTGTAAAATAATCTTCCTATGACACAGATCATTCCCTTACTCAACTTTTTATTAAATAGTATCACTTCTGTATTGCTTCTAAAAAATATGAATACAAACTCCTGAGTCCACAATCTAGAATCAGCTACTTTTCCAGCTTCATGTCACAGTACTCCCTCTCCCTCAATGTATTCCATCCATACTCTTGTCCAAATTCAACATGCCATCTCCTATCTTCATGCATTTGTTCAATACACATCATGTATTTTCTCCCTTCAAGGCTGAGACCTAATGCCACCTTCTATATGAACTTTCCCCTGTCCAGTCAATCAATCAGCCCCCATTAAATGCCATACGCTGTGTTAAGTCACTGGAGACACAAAGACAAAACAAAACAGTCAAGGAACTTGCCCTCAAGGAACTTCCGTTGTATATAAGGAAAGAACGTGTACACATATAAGTAAATACAAAGCATATATAAGAAAAATACATTATAATGTATTACTAGGAAGCATTACTAGCTCAGGAGATCAGGAGAGACCTAATTAATGTAGGAGGGTGAATTGGAACTAAATATTGTAGGGAGCAACAGATTCTAAGAGACAGAGGAAGAAAAAAGGTGGCATGGTAGAACAACAGAGATGGAAGATGGAATGTTATGTGATAGTGCTGTACTTGGCCTCACCTGCCTCCCCTGATCTCTTCCCCTTCCCCCATTCTGCTGTAGCCAACCATCTTCTTCCTCTTCTTTTTCATGGAAATAGACTAGTTGGCTGCAGGACCCCCCAAATGTTTCCCTGTGCCTGTGAAAATCAAAATATGTACTAGCCAATCCTTGCTATAAACCTCTGATTACACAATCCCTGACCATTAAGAATTGGGAATCCTTATATATATCAGTGATCTCCCCTTGGTCAGGCCTGTTTGATTTGGGCAAGGTAAGATGTAGCACCAAACAGCGCATGCTATATAAAATCCACTTCCAAAATTTGCACTTGGGGTCTCATTCACTTCTTTAGGCACAACAACAGGAGCACTAAGTGAACCAATTTGCCTGGAAGCACTCATGCCTAAGGGGAAGAAGTATGTCATAACAATGGAAATGTAGGCTGGAGTCAGATTTCAAAAGGCTTTAAATGCCAAACAGAAGAGTTGATATTTTCCCCAAAGGTAATAGGAAACCACAGGAGATTTTTGAGAAAAAGGTTCACAGAGTCGGCCCCGTGCTTTAGATCTATCATTCTGGCAGCCATGTGGAGGATGAATTGGAGGCTATTTCAGTAGTACACACAAGAGAGTGGTAACTGTGTAGGTGGAAGAAAAGGGCCTAGATGTGATATTTATGGTGGAGGAAGAATTGACAAAAGGTGGCAACTAGTTAAATATATGGGACAAGAAAGAATGAAAAAGTCAAATATGACTCCAAAATTTTGAACCTGGGTGACTAAGAAAATGGTAGTGCCATCTACAGAAATAGGGAAAATTGAATAGGGGTGGATTTGGAGGGAAATCAAATGACTACTCCTTCGGATCATGTTGAATTTCAAAGACCTATGAGACATCCATTGGGAAATGTTCAATGTGAAGTTGCTTATGCCAGAGGCTGATGAACTGGGAGGTACATTGTTGAGTGAACATGAACTTGTATATTGAAGTCACCTAGTATATAGGGCAGAAATCAGGCTGAAAATTAGGAGGATCTTCCCTCTCCTTGAGAGGGAAGAAAAGATGACTTAAGTTCCAATAATGGATAGGATGATAAAACTAGATGGATTAATCTAATAGCTGATCCTTCTAGCCATTTGTATTTTGTCTCTCCCCTAATATTCCTAGGACACCTTGATATCTCCTTTGTCCCCTTCGTTTCCTATATAAGATTCATATTTATCCACACATTCACTAAATATCTCATTCTTAAGTAGAATGTAACCTACTAGAAGACCAAGACTTTTCCATAATATCATACAATCACAATTCTAGACATGGAAGGGACCACAGAGGCCAGCTGGTCCAACCCCCTCACTTTACACATGAAACACAAAAAGGTTAAATGTGCCCAAGAAGACAGTAGTACATGAACCCAATTCTTCAGATTTCAAATTCCGTTTGTCTTTATATTACCAATTCTTGGTTCAATGTGTCATGTACAGTGGGCATGTAATAAATGAATTCTGAACATGTTGAATTGAATTCTATGTAAAGACTGCAAGATTCAACAAATCTCTCAACTAGTATGCTGGGCACTAAATAGCCTTCAGAGGAAAGATGGAATATGCAGGTCCTTCTCTATCTAATTTCAGTGTGCTTTTCTTAGTCAAGTAAGAAAACCAGGATTCTAGCGCTTAATGTGTGACTACAAGAAGGACATACAAAGCAGTTTTCTATAGAGTTACTGGGCCCACCTGACAGAACCACCTATTTTCTGCTTGAATTTTGCAATCAGTGTCACCAAGGTCTTTGACCTTGAAAGTTGAGCTAGAGAGCATAGGTGATAAGATGTTAGGAATTTAAATGTTCTTGAAACCAGGAGACTTTTCTGAAAGGCTCCTAGGGAGGCACAATTTCTGAAGCTTGGTGGGAAATTAAAGTTTCAATTAAAAAATAAGAGCTAAGATTGTCATTTCTGGATATTTTTCATTTCCCAAGACATTGTCAATTACTGTAAACAGGTAGGAGGAGAATGGAAAAATATTATAATCTGTGTGCTCCCCACCCCCACATAATCCTTGATTGAAGGCCAGTAGCTTTCATTTATTTGTATAGGTTCTGCTTGCTTCCTTTCCTTCTGGCCTTGCCCTGACTCCCTCTGAGTCACTGATCAAAGAGACTCTGGAAGTCTCTCCCTTGATGGGCCTGTGGCTTGGAAGGCAGTTACCTGGCAACCAAAGCAATGGCTCTTACTACAAACAAAAAACCCGGCAGAGCCCAGATGGAAAGTCAGTGTCCAGCATCCTGTAAGGGGAGAGTGGAAAAAGCTGTGAAGGTCTGATTCCTGAGTGATTTTTATCAATGGCTTCCCACCTCAAGCTCATTCCCCAAGTTTCTATTACCCTCCCCCCATTTCTGCTTCCTCCTTTCTCTCTTTCATCTCTAGGTAAAAATAGCCTCCACTTTAAAGAGTTCACTGACCACCACGGAAATAAATACACAAGAACACATGTCATGGAGTGCACTTGAAGGGAATGAACAATCAATTCTCCTCTCCATCCCCTGGTAGGATGCTGAGGAAATGTTGACCACTGTTAACTACCAGAACACATGTCCTCCCTTCAGCCCATTGTGGATGTAATGGTTAGCTGGTCAGTATGGACTGGCAGCAGTCACATGGGATACCATTTGATTACTCCCTAATTTATAGAACTTTTTTAATATTCTGTGCATATGGGAATCCAGAGCACCATGTGTTCAGCTCCAATTCAATTTAACAAGTGTTGATTTAGCAAGGGTCTATGTGTGTTGTGCTGGGTTAGGTGCCAGCAATACGAAGACAAAACAGAACAAAACAGTCCTTGGTATCAAGGAAATTACATTCTGACAAAGGTGGAGGCTGGGAGAAGTGGGTCAGGGCAGGAAGATGGAATATAACACAATAAAACAAGGAAATAAATACAATAACATATGAAGTTGGACAAAATATTAACAACTAAGCTGGTCAAGCTGAGCCTTTAAAAGAAACTAAGGATTCTAAAAAGCAGAGATGAAGAGGAAAGGCACTATAGGCATTCAGGATATTCTATGCAAAGGCATGAAGTCAGGAGATGGAATGTAAAATTTGGGGAGCAGTAAATACCAGTTTACCTGGAACACAGAGCATATGAAGTGCCAGTCCCTGTATCTCACCTCTCACAACCACTCTTGTGCCATCTCTACGGTCCCAGCCCCTTGGAATCCTTCTTCTGGTGCTCACATTCCCACTAAGCTCTTTGGGGGACAGGGAATGGACCCAGATTCTTAGATAGACTGGCTGTTCATTCACAAAACCCAACTGCATCCAAGGTCAGACTGTGCTCTGTACCACCATCTCCATTGCCACAGTCCCCTACTCATCCTCAACTGAATTTGCCTAAGGAACAAGTGTTCCTACTTATAGATGTGCTTATCATTGCTCTTCCCCACCCCCATCCTGCATACTATGGCTGTCTTACTATAGCCTGAGTTCTCATTAGCTTTCTTGGTTACTATTTTGCACTACTGAATATTAAGTATACAGCCCACTAACACACTCAGATTTTTCCCCCAAGAATTGCTTGTCATTCCTCCTTTATAAAGTTATTATTTGAAACCACATGTAAAACTTTATGTGCATTCATATTAAATTTCATCTGCTTAGATTCTATCCAACATTCTAGGCTGCCAAACTTTTTTTATTCTAACTCTTTCAATAACTAAGTGTAATGGTAATATAATTTGAATTCAAAGATCCCTTTGTATTGGCAAAAGTAGCAGGTACTTAGTACTTAGTAACTGATCAAGCCTCTGTTGGGGAAATAGAAGGTATGAACTCCTGTCTCCTGTTGCTGACATAAAAGGAAGGGTATGGCTGAAACAGCAAGCTAATGCTACATGTACATAAGAAAAGCCTCAGAGAGGGAAAGAGATTTTTTTTTGGAGCTGGCTCCATGGAGACTGAAAAGGAGCCCAGGAGGTTGCAGAGGAAAGCCCCTCCCTGGTTTGAGAGAATTATTTTGATTTTGAAAACCTGGTTGGAGTAATTTTGATTTTGGGAACCAGCTGAATTCTGATGAGTATGAGGGCCAGCTGGAGTTGCTGAGGATTTCTGAAAGCCAGTCAGAGCTGAGGGCCAGCCAGAGTTGCTGAGGCTGCTAAGGATTTCCAAGGGCCAGCCAGAGCTTGCCAAAGATTGAGGAAGCATGACCAGGAAGCTGGTACTTTTACTGGGTCTTCTTGTGACTTTGTTAAGCCTTGACTTCCTGGGATTCCTGAAGGATTTGAGATGGACTAGACACTGTGAACTCCAATGTAGAGTAGGAACTGTACAGAGAGCTGGACAAGGACCTGGGAGCTGTCTGCCTTTGAACACAGGTGATAGTTTAGTGAATCCAGATAGGATCTGGGACTATAGAAGGGGATCCAGGGAATCTGAAAGACCACCCCAAGTCAAGCTGAAAGAAGACTTTACTTGGATATAGTGTACTTACTAAAAATATTATAAATTTACTAGTGACCTAGGGGTGGAGGGTCTGTGTATTTTCTAATGATTGAATAGCAAATAAGAAGGATGATTGATTGATTGAATAAATGATTGTACTTAGTGACTTATGACTGAATAAGTAATTGATTTGTAACCTAGTATGCCCCATGAGTGGAAAATTTTGACTATTGTATTCTGTGATTGAATTAAGGATTTTGTGAATGCTTTGAGTTACTAAATGATTGTTCTTTGTTCAAAACTTTGTGACCACTATAGTAGAAACTATATGGCTGTTTTCTGTGATAAGTTGTTGTGAATGCTGTATTTTGATTATCTGTGATAAGTTATAATATTGTGAATGCTGTGCCTTGATTTCTGTGAATGTTTTGCTTTGATTTGTTATGGAATAGAGTGTATAATCACAACCTGTATAATCTGCATAATCACAGCCTCAAAAGCTGTTCACAGTAGCATTCTTCTGGAAAGCTGCTTGTGCTTGGCTTTATATTAAGTTATCCCAATTTCCTGTCATCCTCAAATTTTATATTATCTATGCTTTTTATTCAAGTCATTAAGTGTTGATTGATAGATTTGTATCAAACTGGAAGGAGGTCTCAATTGGTAGACTGAAGGGATCTATTTTATTTAACATTCTTGTCAATTACTCAAATAAAACAAAGATGATAGGACACATTTGTAGATGACTTTGAAGCTAGGATGGATAGCTAATATGCTGGATTACAAAATCGGGACCAAAAATATCTCTATAGGCCATAACGATTAGCGAAATCTAAGAAAGTGATATTTTTCCCCTCTTGACTTTGGATGGATCAGCTTCTATACTAGATATATCTCATTTAGGGCATCTAGGTGCACAGTAGGTAGAGCACCCGGCCCAGAGTAAAGAAGACCCAAGTTCAAATCCAGTCTCAGACATTCAGTAGCTATGTAATCCTGGGCAAGTCACTTAACCCTGTTTGCCTCAGTGTCCTCATCTGTAAAATGAGCTAGAGAAGGAAATGGCAAACCACTCCATTATCTTTGCCAAGAAAACCCTAAATGAGGTCATGATATGACTGACATACACGCCTGAACAATAACAAAATATTTGATTTACATCTGTATTTCCCTCTTCTAGTTCTGATGGTTGCATATTCATATGCTCATAAACACCTTATTCCTAATTTTGCTTTTTTAATATTTACATTCATTAGTTTACCCATATCTTTTTACATTTCTTTATTTTCTTAATTTCATCAAAAATAAGATGAAATTTTAAAGGAATATAAGTCCATGAGCCAATATGGTATATTGTAAAGAGTGCTAGATTTGGAAAAGCAGTGGAAAGAGGAAGGGAATGAGTACCTACTATGTGCCGAGCACTGTGCTAAACACTTTCCAAATAGTGTCTCACTTGATCTTCACAACAACCCTGAGAGGCAGGTGTCATTATTATCCCCATGTTTATGGTTAAGTGATTTGCCTAGAGTCATACAACTAGTAAGCATCTGAGCCTGGATTCAGACTCAGGTACTCCTCACTGCAATGGTCATTAATCTGTTTGATCAGATGTTAAGTAGATCCTAGTAACCTCGTGTTAAGTATAGAACTCTGTCCATTGGTGATGAGGTGTGAATTCCCAGAACTCTGTCCATTGGTGAGAAGGTGTGAATTTCCCTGTGACTTGGAAGAATGCTATTGG
>CM053593.1:63409030-63433306 GCA_028646575.1 Pseudocheirus occidentalis
AATCACACATCCACAGCCTGTATTGAATTGATTGTCCTTCCAGTGGGGGTGGGTGACAAGGAAGGAATCGAAAGAATCTAGTATTTAAAGTTCTGCAATACCTGCAACTAGGAATTAAGATATACAGTAGGGGCTGTTGTAGGGAGACCCTCCCTGCCCTACCAGAAAGTAAGAGAGCAGAGCAGGGGGAGGGGCTTTACAGTGGGATTGCTGTTTTAGGGTTGGAGCAGGGGAAAGACGGGGAGAAAATTTGTAATTCAAAAATGTCATGAAAATGAATGATGTAAACAAGAAAACAAATTTTAAAAATATATCATGAGAAAAAAAAAAAACCATTCACCCAAGGACTTTTGAGTCTGGTGCTATAGTAGTAGAGAGTGGGGGTTTGAGAGTGAATTGTGAGAAGGAAGGGGTTAGTGTTTATTGTTCAGATAAGAGATGAGGACGTGCATTAGCAATGACTGGGAAGTGGTTGGACAATAAAGAAAACAAAGAAAAAAAGAAAGAAATTGAATGTAATCTCATAGGGAAGGCACTAGCAGTAAGGGAAAGAGCCAAAGGCTTCTTGCAGAAGGTTAGATGTTAGCTCAGAATGTAGCTTGAAAGTAGCCAGGAGGTATAGTCCAGGATGGAATTCCATGCATGGGGGACAGTCAGTGAAAATGCACAGTCAAGGGATGGAAATGTCTTCCTTTCTTTGTGATTGATCTCTTCTCAACATAACCTTTAAAAAATTATTTGTTATCCTTAGCTTTCCTTGTCAACTTCAGTTCTTTTTCAGCTTTAGCACTCTTGATTATTATCCTGTTATTCTGAGAGGATTATGCCATCCTTTAGATTCATTCTCCATTACCTGTCCTGATATCTGTAACTGACTCTTTAAAATCTAACTTGGTCAATTAATACTGTTTGCATCTACATTAATCAGTAATTAGCTGGATAGATTTGGAAAAAGAGATGATAGAGATAGAAATGATAGACAGAAGCAGCTGGACCTGTGAGCTAAGAGATATAGGGACACAGTCTCAGCCCCACTGCTGCCACTGCCACTGCCCAGAGACCACTGAAACCCCTGTCCATCTGCCCGCTGCTGCCACTCACTCCGGGCACAGAACATTCAGTCATGGATAAAAATGAGCTGGTGCAGAAGGCAAAATTGGCTGAGCAGACTGAGAGATATGATGACATGGCAGCCTGCATGAAGTCTGTAACTGAGCAAGGAGCTGAATTATTCAATGAGGAGAGAAATCTTCTCTCTGTTGCTTACAAAAATGTCGTAGGGGCCTGAAGGTCAACTTGGAGGGTTGTTTCAAGTATTGAGCAAAAGACAGAAGGTGCTGAGAAAAAACAGCAGATGGCCCAAGAATACAAAGAGAAAACTGAGACCAAACTAAGAAATATTTGAAATGATGTGCTGTCTCTACTGGAAAAGTTCTTGATTCTTAATGCCTCACAAGCAGAAAGCAAAGTTTTCTGTTTGAAAATGAAGGGAGACTGCTACCGTTATTAGGCTGAGGTTGCTGCTGGTGATGACGAGAAAGGAATAGTGGATCAATCACAACAAGTATATCAAGAAGCATTTGAAATCAGCAAAAAGGAGATGCAACCAATGCATCCCTTAAGATTGGGTCTGGCCTTGAACTTCTCTGTGTTCTGTTATGAGATCCTGAACCCTCCAGAGAAAGCATGCTCCCTTGCAAAGACAGCTTTTGATGAAGCCATTGCTGAACTTGATACATTAAGTAAAGAATCATACAAAGACAGCACACTAATAATGCAATTACTGAGAGACAACTTGACATTGTGGACATCGGACACCCAAGGAGATGAAAGCTGAAGCAGGAGAAGGAGGGGAGAATTAACCAGCCTTTTGTCTTTTGTCTGCTTCATTCTAAAATTTACGCAGTAGACCATTTGTCATCCATGCTGTCCCACAAATAGTTTTTGTTTATGATTTAGGACAGGTTTATGTTACTTCTATTTGGATTTCTCTATTTCCCATGTGGTTTTTTTTATGTTTAATATTAGGGGAGTATAGCCAGTTACCATTTGGGGAGTTATCTGTTTTCATCCGAGGTGGCCAATATGGGGATATGGAACTTTTATACACATTTTACATGTTTGGCATAGTACTTTTGGCACATTGTGGTTTCACAAGGCCAGTGTTAAAACAGCTTCCATGTCTAAGCAAAGAAAACTGCCTACATATTGGTCTGTCATGAGGAGCGGGGGATAAAGGGATAATTGGTTCCAGCCACAGGTGTAGTTATTGTGGCTACTTTAGGGTTGGAGCACTCATGGCTGTGGTAGAAGCAGATATCCTATAGATATTACATGTCATTTCATGTGTATCTGTGGAATACACAGTCTCAACATGTACACCTTTATGAATGCAGTTGCAAAAGTGTTCCTTAAGACAAAGTTTTAACCCAGTCAATTAACTCTGGAGAAGGGCAGAAACGGTTTACGTTCCATTATTTATAAAGTTACCTGCTGTTTGCTTTCATTATTTTTGCTACACTCATTTTATTTGTATTTAAGTGGTGTAGGCAACCTAAGAACAAATATACAAGATGCAGTAAAAATAAATTGCTTGATATTCATTAAGTCACTGTATATCAAGCACAGCTGTAAAACAAAACACATGTATTTAACTTTTTTTAGGCTTTTTTGCTTTTGTGATTTTTTTGATACTTGCCTAACATGCATGTGCTGTAAAAATAGTTAACAGGGAAATAACTTGAGATGATGCCTAGCTTTGAGATGATGCCTAGCTTTGAGATGATGCTTGGCTTTGTTTAATGTCTTATGAAATTTTCATATACAATCCAAGCATAAATGTTAAGAACATATGTATTAAGTTGATGTAGGTGGAATAAAAGTTTTATGAATGGACTTATCAACTACTTTCTCTACAGCTTTTTATGTAAACCAGATCTTAGTTCCGAAACTTCTCTAAAGGAAATTGTACATTTTGAAGATTTACTTTCCACTGGTAGCTATATAATGGGCTTTAAAAAAAAGTTTAAGTGTAAAATTATCAAATGGCAAGAGTTCCATGTGTTCCATATTGTTCCAAACATTGCTCCCCTCTCCACCACTATGATTTTCAGTTACTCTTTTAAAACAAAAGGTGGTGGTCTGAATAAAATCATATGTTCCACTTATAAAAAAAGAAATGATAGAGATAGAAATTGAGATGATAGAGAGAGGAAACAGAGATGGTAGAGACCGAAGTAAAAATGCAGATGATAGAGATGGTAAAGACAGAGATAGTAATAGAAGAGACAGAGATTATAGAGACAAATACGGTAGAGACAGAGATAGAAAGAATTGATAAAATTAGAAATAAACAAAGCTAGAAGTAAAAATGACAGATAGGGACAGAGTTAGAGAGACAGTGGAGGGGGTCATATACTAGCTGTGTGACCACAGGCAAGTTCCTCAACCTCTCAGTGCTCCAGACAACTAAGACTTTAAGCTGAAGAGAAGGCACCAAATGCCACTAATGATGATAGAGGGAGTTTCCTCACCAAAGACTTCCTGTAATAGTGATAGCATAGATTCAGTCCATTCATATATCTCTATACAGATATGTAGAGATTTTATTCCCTTTTCCTCCTTCTTTTCCATATGTCTATGCTGGGCTGACTGAAAACATGATACGTACTCAGGTAACTATACTCAGCATTTCCTGGACAGCATAGCATACTAAAAAGAACAGAGTACTTACCAGAAGGAATGACAAATGTGAAGAAAGAAGGAGATTTGTGTGAAGTGATAAAAGGAAGAGCTAAATGAATGATCTGCATCCTGATCGCAATTGTGCAAAGCAAGATAACATGAAATCAATACAAAAAACTCATGGTTAAACCCAAGGGATAATGTTAGTGTGATCTTGTGAAAGCCAGTGCACCTGGTCTTAATTTCTTTAATCAATCAGTAAATCACAGACAGATTCTACTATATGCACAATCATGTTCAATCACTTTTATATGGTTTGGGGTTTTGTTTGTTTTGTTTTGCTGAGCTGTAACTAGGTTAGGACAACAAGGCCTTTGGTCTAGGATGGGTATTTTCCCAAGGGCAGGAAATTGGCTCCAGTGTGGAAAAGTAAAGGGTCACTGCTAGTATTCCTCTAAGGGAAAAGACCAGGGCTAAGCTCAGGGGTGGCAGGGAGGGACTATAGTGTTGGGGAACTGATGGGGGTGCTTGTGCTTAGACTCCAATTCCAAGATCACATTTCTCCCTAGCTTCAAAATACTATTCCTGACAGTTTCCTCCCCAGCCCAAGGACACTATGCCTAGCAATAACTCATGAGTGGGCCCCAGTAAGACAAACTACCTTTCCCCACAACTACTCATGAGTGGGCCTCAGTAAAAACAAACTATCTTTCCCAATCACAAGAACAAGCTGACCTATGAAGAAATTCTCTTGCAAAAACAAGAATATCTTGTAAACAAAGAATTATCATGTATTGATTCCCAAAGTTATCATATTCAAACCAGAGGTCAAGTTATATGCACCACCTCTCAAAGTTATCTTGCTACAGACATAACAGGCCAAAAATACACCCTGAGAAACCTCTTCCCCTGGTTTTCAGTAGTGAATGATGCCTGTGACCAAGGTTGAATGTTGTCACCTAATTAGCAGATCTGCCAGATAATCTACTATTTTTCCTATTTAAGTTTAAAAACTACTCCTGTTAAGTTGCAAGTTCCTTAAGGAATGCAAAATCCTTAAGGAGCTCTGCCTGCTATACTGGCATTACAATAAACCTTTGCCACCTTGACTTATTGAGTCCATTAATTCATTCCAGACAACCCTCTCCTGTACTCCAGTCTTTGAAGGGAGCTTCCCCCCACCAAACCTCATTATTTCTTTGGCACAATGTGGGACCAGTACTTCAGTCCTTGAGGGGTCCTCCCCCTCAAACCTCAACAGAACCAGTGACAGAATGATGAGACCAGGAGTGAGAGCAGGCTCCAACTGCAAGAATGGTTGGACTGCTTGTTTGTCTTGAAAAGTTCTTCAGTGAAAAGGAGGGGAAGAACAATGTTCTTGGCTAGTAGTATCTAAGCTCTGCACAGGCCTAGAGATGAGGAATGAGCACTCATCCTGATCTTTGGTCCTGGCCTTAGACAGTCTCACTGAACACAGCCTAAGAACAAATACTAAGCTTGGAAGCATCCCATTGCCCACAAGCTAAGAAGTGGCCCTTGGAACATCTCTAGACAGTATACAACTACTTGGCTAGGCCAAGTAAGAAAAAAACATGCTTCAGATCCTATCAGAGGACCATGCTTTACTGAGGCGGTTCTACCTTCCCCATCCCAGGAAGGTTTTATTTCCCTCAACATTTCATTTTCCTCATTTTCTCAAACTTTCCCGTGACCCAGATTTGGGAATGTAATATGTGAGAGTAGATTAAAAGTATGATGAGCCACCCTGTGAGCTAAGAGGGGTTCACTTCAGGGCTCTGAGTCTTGCTGGAGACAAGGGTCAGGCTGTCCAGAGGAGGAAAAATTCTTTCCCAGGCCTAGAAGTTCAACTGTTTCTCAATATGATCTACACTAAAGATAGAGTGGAAGGAGAAAGACATGACACTTCAGATGGGGCAAGATTTGTCAAGGGAGGTAAAGCCTCAGTCAGTGCTCTAAGTTCATACTTTTTTGGCTTAGATTTCCCCATCCTGGGCATCTATTCCTTTTTTAAAATTTTATTTATTTATTTACTTTTAGTTGACAACATTCAGTTCCACAAGCTTTTGAGTTTCAAATTTTCTCCCCCTCCTTCTTTCCCTCCTTCCCCCTCCCCCATGGAGGCATGCAATCTGATATAGGTTCGACAAATACCTTCACATTAAACATTGTAGTTGTGAAGAATTATAACCAATGGAATGAATGAAAAAGAAGCAACAAAATAAAACAAAAGTAGTTTGTTTCAATCTGCATTCAGACGCTGCAAATCTTTCTCTGGATGTGGATAGCCTTTTCCATCATGAGTCCTTTGGAGTTGCCTTGCATTGCTGAGATGAGCTGCACATCTCTACTTGACCTATAAGTATAGTCCTCAGCTTTTCAAATTTCCCCACCAATGGACGCACAAGGGATGAGTGATCTTGGACTTAAGAGGCTCCCTCCCCTATCCTCAATAAGCTGACATCTTGAGTGATTAAAACCATAGATGAATGTTATGGAAGGGCTGCTATCCCAAAGGGAAACCAATTTTTAAAAACCTAGATAGAAAGAATGTTGATCTAGGAGTCAGAAGACCTTGGGTCTTATTGCTGCTCCCATATTAACTCTGGGCATGTGTCATCCTTTGAAGAAACAAACACTCGATCTCCTGACTTCTAGCTTCTCTTTTCATTGGCTATCCTCAATACCTGGAATGCTCTCCCTCCTCATCTCTGTGTCCTAGCCCCTCTGGATTCCTTCAAAGCTCAGTTCAAATCCAACCTTCTGTAGGAGGCTTTTTCCATTCTTGATCCTTGTGCCTTCTCTCTGATTTTACTTTCCATCTATTCTATATATCTTGTATATGTAATTTCTACAGGTAGTTTTCCCTGTAGAATGTGAGATCTTTGAAGGCAGGTGCTGTTTTTGTCTCTCTGTTGCTTCACTAGTGATTAGCACAGTGCTTGTTTCCTGGTAAGCTCATAACAAACCCTTATTGACGCAGTAATCTTAAAATCAAAGAGTTAGATATTATGGGCTCTGAGGTGCCTTGCAATTGAGAGTAACTCTCATGTGTCTGTCTGTCTGTCTGTCTGTCTCTTTTTGCCTTTTTCTATCTGTTTCTCTTTATCTCTCTCCTTTACCCTCTTTTACAACCCTCCCTATTTACCAAATCTGGCTTTCTCTTATAGCACTTTCTTGCCCCAAATTTAAAAATTCCTAGTTACAGCTCTGATTGTTTATTAGGTTTGGATGTTGTTGTTGTTGTTAGATTTTTATTTGTTTGTCCCTTGATTTTTTTGTTTAGTAAAAGTAATTTTATATTTATTAAACCAGAGCACATGGAATCCAAAGGAATCTTTGCCATTTACTAGCTATGTGTCAAAGAAAGTACTTTGTAATGAACAAAGCATCATAAAAATGTAAGCATTTATTATTAGGAGAAGGATGACACATTTATGCAAATAGCCATAATACAAGTTAGAATGTGATAAATGCCTAGAAGAGGTCAAACTGTTCTGAAAGATTCAAAGAGGGAGGAATCAATAAATCAGCAATCCACAAGCGTTTGGCATGCATTGTGCTAAGGTACAAAGACAAAAGGAAAACCATCCCCACCCTTGAAGAGTTGAAATTTTATCCAGAAAAACATCACACACACACACACACACACACACACACACACACACACCAACATCTGGGGGGAGGGAGAAGTTGGAAACGTTTACCTGAAGAGGAAAACGAATTACTCCCTCTTGAATGGATGCCACATTTAGATGGGCAGAGCCCCTCTTTCCCCACTCCTCCCTTTAGTTGTGATTCTCTATGTCTCTCATTCTTGCTCTCTCATTCTGTCTTTCTATCTCTGTCTCTGTATCTGTCTCTGTATTTGTGTGTCTGACTCTGTCTCTCTCCCTGCTACACACACACACACACACACACACACACACACACACACACACACACACACACACACACAGGAACACTCATCTCCAGTCGGCCCTATTTACCAAATCTGTTTTCCCCTAACACCATCATTAGCTCATTCTTTGCCCAGAGGAATCTCCCAATGGTCAACTGATTTTTATCTCTGCTTTTAGGAAGTTGAATAATATACTTTCAATAAAAATTGCCTTGTTTTGTTTGAGCCTTCAGCTGAACACCCCATTGAGGTATAAAGAGAATTTCCTTTTTGTTGAAGTTTTATAACTTTGTATTTGGAGGTGATTACATTTTCCAAGCCCACTAATGGGCACTCTAGAAAGACGATTTATTTAGGGACTGTATAATGACTGTGCTGAATGGAGCACTGAGTCACTTTACATGGGGTTAGGGTCATTAAAAACTGTGCTACGAGTCTTTTGAGACTCCCCTAATGCAAGACACTGGGAGAAGCAGTTGAGTCTACCTATGACCTCAGAAATTTCTAGAATTGGGCAAATAGGTCAAATGCCAGTCTATTTACCAAAGACAGCAAATATTTAACCAGAGCAAAAATATAACAGGGGATGCATCCTGCCATCCTGCCTACTTCCTGTTGAGTATCATTGCTAACTATACACTTGTGAACTCTGAGGATGACAAAGTCCCTGGCTATTTCTGATTGACCACATCTTACTTAGCGATGAAGGACTCAGGTGCTTTGGGGATGATGAAGCAATCCCCTCATTAGCTACAAAGCAGGAAAACCCAGTGACTGAGTAGACAGACCTCAGTCACCTCTCTTCCTGACCCTAGATCATGTTAGGTTTATTCAAGCCTATCCCTGGAAAGATAGAGGAAGAACACACTTTCCCTTCTCACCCAAACCTGGCAATTGCTCCCATATGGAAGATAGATTATATGCTCTCCTAAGGGTGCTGAATCTGGTCCTTGTGAGCCCTTAGGTTCTTTTTTTTTTCCTCTTTGTGTTTCTTTTCCTCAGTAGAGATTACTCAGCAGCAATCCTCAAGATGGGTGGTGAACTAATCCTTTCCTGGAGCTCCAGCAAGCTTATAAATTTAAGATATTGTCTTGGGTATCTTGGTCAGAACCAGCTGGCAGCAAGGGAAATTTCTGAACTGGAGAGAATACCATTTAGTCAAGCTTGTTAGAAGACATGATCCTGGAAGAAATTTGTTGGACAGTGCAGAGCTAAAGTAAAATGTAAAATGCTTACTCAGCAGCCTTGAACACTCCGTTAAACCTTGATAGTTTTCAAGTATCAACCTCTTAGGCAAGTTAGGTTATTGCTGCTGTTTGTTAAGTTTTCTGTCAGTATGTACTTGTAAAAGTCTTTTGTATATAGGAAATAAACAGCTGTTCTATCCATGATTTATATTGTTCATTGAGTACTTTTCTACTCTATCCTTTGGGTAGACCTTGGACATGAGCTAAACCTAAGCTATACGTTTTCTTTTTCCAAGATACCAAGGCTGGGATATAATGAGACAAAGAATACAAGAAAAAAGAGCTTAATTCTTCTTTTACGTAGTCAGGATCACCTAGGACTAAAGTTGGTTCACAGTGAGTACATGGGTCTAAAGTAGAGGAGTCCATTAATGGAGAACAAGAAGGCATAGATCCCTAGCCCCTTGACCACTGTAGCAGATTTATTATTAGATAAGTATATAGTATATATACATATATATGTATTATGTGCATATAATACAAATTTGTGTATACACATACATGTATATACATACAATCATCTCTATGCAAGTGATTCCTAGATTTATGTATATAAGACCCACTCTGTATCCTGAAATTCAATTCCACATCACCAACTACCTATTGGACATTTCAGACTGGAAATCCCAAAGGTATCTCAAGCTCAACATGTACAAAACGAAACTCATTATATCCTCCCCACCCCAACCATCCCTCTTCCAAATTTCCCTAGTACTGTCAAGAGCACCAACACTCTTCCAATAACCCAGGTTCATAACCACCATGTCATCCTCAACTTGTCATTCTCATTCATACCATAAATCTAATCTGGTGCCAAACTTGTTTCACAATACATCTCTCTCGCATACATCCAGATTCAGCTCTTCACTTAGACTACTGCAGTATTATTCCCTCCCCCAGCTGCTAGTGTCTTCCCCACCCCCACCCAAATTATCCAGTATATTTTCTGTACATATTTACCTGTATATATTGTATCTCCACCCTTTGAATGTAAATGTCTTGAAGGCAGGGATTTTTACTTTTGTTTTTGGACCCCTAGCACTTAGCTCAGCACCTGGCACATAGTACTTAGCTTAATAAGTTAATTAGGGAACATAATAAGTGCTATTGAATGACTGGTTGGGCTTTTCAAAGAGAAAGGTATTATGAATTTTTCAGCCTATCACTCCTTACCTTCCCTCTTTCCAGGGGTTCATGGCATCTGTTCGAATAGCTTTGCAAAATTCAAATATTTGGGGACCTCAGAGGTCATATTTCACTCCCAGAACTGCAACAAGCAGTACTTGGAACCAATGTGACCTGAATCCTGGTCTGGCCTCAGGCTATACCCAAAGACACAGTTCCATGCCCAATAGGAAGGAATTTATAGGTCATTTCAGGCCAGGACAGGCAAGGATGTAGCCATCTTGCTGACCCTGCAATTGTGCTGTCAACCAGGTCCTCAGAAGATTCTTTCCATCATCTCAACT
Organism: Pseudocheirus occidentalis; assembly: GCA_028646575.1. NCBI lineage: Eukaryota > Metazoa > Chordata > Mammalia > Diprotodontia > Pseudocheiridae > Pseudocheirus > Pseudocheirus occidentalis. Next base: position 63,419,350 of record CM053593.1, read on the forward strand.
CACTAGATCTGTGTGTACCTCTGTGACAATTTATAGGGAGAAAAAAACTCATCAGAATAAGTTTGTCCATTCCTCCACTTCTTCCTTAAAGGAAAGAGCAAGGGATCACCAATCTCCTTAGAGAGATAAGTTGTTGTTGTTTGTCCTTCATTGTCAAAGAGGAACATGATACCAGGAAGATGATACCATGACTTGGAAGTGAATTGGACTTAAGTAAGGGAGGGCTATGAAAAATAACCAGCTTCACTTTCTGCTCCACAGCCATCTGGATCCAATGGCTAAGATATAGATCAGGACAACTGGAGATGGCCCCCAGAAAGACAAGTATGGCGTAAAGGAAGGAATACTGGATTGGAATAAGAGAATTTGGATTTTAACCCCAACTAGGTTGGTTTTTGTCTATTTTATTTTGGACAAACCACTTCATCTTCATAAGCTTAACTTTCTTCATCTGTAAAAATGAAACTGATTGAACTAAATGATGTCTAAGGTCTCCTCTTTTAAGTCCTATGGTCTTGTCATCACCATCCACAACCAATACTCAATAACTGAATTCTTAGAATGTATAACATTTTCCAATATGAGAAGAAGACATGTGGAGAGTGGTCCTCTAGACCTGGCATGTCCTGAATCATGACATTTGGTTCATATAAGGTTTCTGGGGCCTCTCACGAGTCAGTTTGTGATCTTCATCTTTGAAGACCTAGAAGACTAGAAGTTGGTCATTTATCTCAGTTATATCTTCATTCCTGCCTGAGATTTTCCACAGAATGCTGAACTGATACAGGAAGCATGCCCTCTGGCACCTGCACCACCACTGGCTATCTGCCAAGTTGGAGGACTGTCGATTCAAGAAGAAGCAGAATTCCCAGGACATGAAATAAAACAGGTGAGAAATATGTATCAACTCAAATAAAAAAGTGGCCATATTACAAAGGAGAACCCTAAATATGCAAAAGATCTGTAGTAGTTGCTTGAACTGTGTGGGATTTTACAGTGATTTGATCCCCAGATTTTCTGCTCTGCTCTCACAGACCTGTTGAGCCACTGTAAGGCATCATATTACACCAGAAAGAGAGGGCACATCCAGTGGGCCAAGCAACATCTTACCTTGGCCCATCTGGATTGTCCTGAGTCATCATCATGATGTACTGAAGAGAATGGAGACCCTAAAAAAGGAATTCTAAAAATCGGAGTTCAGAAGGGCACATTCCAGACAAGGGCAAAAGCACAGAGATGAGAGATGGGGAATAAGGGAAGGAGAAAGAGAATGAGCATTTATATAGCACCCACTATGCACAACACTCTGCGCCAAGTTTCTTTTACAAGTATTATCTCATTTGATCCTTACAACAAACCTGCGAGGTAAATGATGTTATTATCTCCATTTAACAGTTGAGGAAACTGAGGCCAACAAAGGTTAAATGACTTGCCAGGGTCACACAGCAGTTAAGTATCTTAGGCTTGATTTGAATTTAGATCTTCCTGACTCTAGACTCAGTGTCATGAACAGAGAACAGTATGACGGGAGGGAGCAGAGAGTACATCCAGAGGAATAATAAGAAATAAGATTGAAAGGATATGGTGCCATATTGGGAAGGGCTTTAAGAGGCAAGCCGAAGATTTTGTGTTTAATCATGTGGAGAGAAATTGAAGGATTTGGAACGAGAGAGTGAAACAACCAGAGATGTGTCTTGGGGAGACTAGTGTGGCAGTTGTGTGAAAGATGGATTAAAGAAAAGAAATATTGGAATTACAGGTAAGAGGTTACTACAGGCGGGAAGGGCAGGTGGTATTTATCCACTAGTGAAACCCAAATTATAGAATGTTTACAAAGGGATGGAGAGATTGAGACAATGCCTAGTGTATTGCATCAGGAATCACGGTTACAAAAATAAAAGGAAAACAAACAGTTCCTAGCCTCCCTACCCTGGAGGTAACAGAAGGTCTTTAAAAACACTTTTACAATCACTTCTGATTCTTTTCATCATTATTATTCCATGTATCTAAGAGGGGAAAACAGTAGCTATCAAATATATATAAATATTGTTCATCCAAATTTTCTCCCTCTATTTCTAGGAAACTGAAACTATAGAATCCCTAATGCTGATTAGAGGATAATTAGAAGACTCCATGGCCTAAATTTCTGCAGTTGAAGAGATGGGGATATCTCTTAGAAGCGAAATTCTGAAGACACCATGAGAAATAAGGCATAGGACAACAAAAACAGGGTGTTGTTTCAAAGAACTTGGATATATAGATACCCAGGGAAATCACAAACCAATTTTAAAAGACACAAAGAAGATGGAAACAAGGGCAAGTATGGTCTGGTCCTTTAAGGATCCCATCAAAAGGACCAACAGAAAAGATTGGGTCTGGTGAGGAATAGTAAGAACAACAAAAAGGATCAACTCTTTCTAGCTATTTGGGTGGAAAGGAAGGTCAAAGACAGGATACTTAGCATAGATGGAATTATGATACAAAGAGAAGATAGAATGACTTGACTTTTTTTTTTATTATTGTTTTCTCAGTCAATGATAATGACCTTTGAACTACGGAAAAACAAAAAATGATTAGTTGGAGTTGAAACCCAAGATCAGAAATAGGACAGTATGAGGCTATAAATCAGTCAATAAGCATTTGCTATTGTTCAGTCCTTTCAGTCATGTCCAACCCTTCGTGACCCCATTTGGGCTTTTCTTGGCAAAGATACTAGAGTGTTTTGCCATTTTCTTCTCCAGCTCCTTTTACAAATGAGGAGCTAAGGCAAACAGGGTTAAATGATTTGCCCAGGGTCACACAGCTAGTAGTTGTCTGCACACAAATCTTCCTGATTCCCAGTGCTCTATCCACTGTGCCAATCCAAAGCAATGCCTGGGGTCTCTGGGAAGGCATTAGTGTCCAAGAACGTCTTAAGTGCCTACCATGTGCCAGGTTATGCTTAGGATCATAAGTCTGCAGAAGGAAGGAATTTCAGAGACCACTGAGTAAAACTCTCATTTTACAAATTAGGAAACTGAGTCCCCATGACATGCCAAATGCCACCCAGGTAGCAAGCATCGAAAGCAGAATCTGAACCCAAGTCCTCTGACTCCAGAATTAACAGAATTATCCTAGGTACCTGATGCTATGTTGAATTCAAGTCATCAGACCCAAGCTAGTGAACGAACAGCAAATAAATGAGCCAATAAAATGACTTCTGAAAGATTGTGGAGAATGAGAGAAGGTCCATAAGTTGGGGGACAAATATCTCCATTTTCACCCATAAAAAGAAAACAGGAAGATTATAGCATCTGAAAACTATAGGTCAGAGCTTTGCTCTTCTAGATATAGAGCTTAAATCTGATTCGTGAAAAAATTCTGGAATAAATTATTAAAAGCCATAGCATGTAGTACACAAAGAACTGTCTTCAGACTCAAGAAGACCTGGGTTCAAATTCTGCCATTTTTTTCTTTTTTAGAAAGTCTTACTCATTTATTTGATTAGGTTCTGATAAACACTGAACAACTTTATGATTTTATGATATTAAAATGTTTTTATGTACCAAATAAAGTTTTCTTTATAAAAAATCTATTTTACATGCACATATTTATGGTAAACTCTAGAATTTATTTTTTTATATTTATACAAATATGGGGCATATGGAGGTTTTCTAAAAGTCAAGGAGTACAGTGACTAAAAAATATTGAGAACTCCTGATCTAGTCCAAACTGTTCATTTTTTTTCTTTTTAAAATAAATATTTTATTGATGCTTTTTTAAACAAAACTGTCACTTACTAACTTCTTCCCCTCACTCACACAAAACCTTCCTTTATAACAAAGAAGTACAGTTAAACCCAAAAAAATTCAATGCAGTGAACACGTGTACCAAATTATCCTTCATCCCACACCTATAGACTATTTCCTCTCTGTCTAGAGGAGTAGGGTATGCTTTGCTTTTTGGTCCTATGAAGTCCAGACTGCTTAGAGTTCTAATATATTTACATGGTTTTTTTTTCTATCAAATTCTGTTTTTGACACACTGATTGTGCGACCTTGCATATGTTACCCGTTAACCTCTCTAAATGGAGCTACCTATCAGAAGATCCCCACAGCAGTAGTAACAACCCCAGAGAGAATCAGAACCCACTAAATGTACATAAAGATCCCTCCAGGCAGCATATTGATATAGAAAACCAGATATTAACATTATCCATGTTCTATAATATTTTTATTTTGTTAAATAAGTCTCAATTAAATCTTAATCTGTTTCACCACAGGGAGGTTTCACCACTACACTACACCAATGAAAAGTCAAGTCTGGACCACTTCATTAAAGGGTTAGTCAGCAAATGTAGAAAATTAAGAGGTAGTCCCAAATAAGATAGTTTCACCAAGAACAGCTCTTGTCAAATCAACCTCATTTAATTTCTGGGACTTCTTCCCTACCTACAGCCTTTCTCATCCTCAATTTATAAAATTTTATAAAATAAATAAATAAAATTCAACAGGAAAAAATATAAATTGTTATACTTGTTTCAAAAATTCAACTTAACAAGTACAAAATGGGGAAGGCATGGCTATATAGCAGTCCTAAAAAAAATTTGGAGGTTTTAATCCATCAAAATGAATCAACAACATGGCAGCCAAAAAAAATGCCACCAGGATGTTCTGAGTGACATAGTATCAAGAATGAGGAAGGTGATAGTCCCACAATATTATGCCCTGGTCCAGCCACATCTTGAATATTGTATGCAATTCTTAATTCACATTCTAGGGAAAACAGCAATAAGACATGAAGCATTAAGAAGAGGACAGCTGGGATGATTGAGATGACCCAGGAGATCATGGGATCAGTTAAAGAAACAAGGGGTGTTTAACCTGAAAAAGAGAGGAAGGGTTTGAAACACTCTTGTGAAATAGGTCTTATATGTGTTCTACTTTGAGGTCAGAAATAGGAGCAATGGACAGCGCTTATAATGGGCATATTTCAGCTGAATGCAAGGGGAAAATTGCTAACAATTAGAGCTAATGTATTTCCCTTTTAATGGAGGTCTTTAAGCAATGGTGTGCTGGTAAACGTTTAAGGATCTGCTCTCCAGAGAAAAATATATGTATTTTAACTTTAATTTGCATGATTAACATTTTCTCAAATCTGGACAATCAACAAAGCAATATACCACAGCCCTGATTTTTAGGTGGATTGATTTCAGAGGTGTAAATGCGCACATTGAAAATTTAACAATAAGCTCTCTCGAGGCAGTTCAAATTGGTGCCAGCACACCCCAATCTTCAAGTAAAGGCTAGAGAACCATTCTTTGTATATATTGTAGAGAGTGCTCCTGTTTATATTCAGGTACAACTAAAACCCCAAGGTCCTAAATTCCTATGGAAAGAGCTCCTCATGCTCTGTAGGGGAAGTGAGCAAAAGGAAACTGCTAATGTTTTCCTAGAGACCTCAGGCATTGCTCTGGGTTGGGGAAATAGATATGTTCAAAATTCACCCCTGCCTATTTGCCAGGGATGGCAAAATTTTCAAACAGTGGTAAGAGTGTGATAGGGGACTACAGTATCTTCAGACTGCATCAAATGACATCTTCACATGGAGGAAAATAGGAAAAGACGGGCTCCCTCTACCTGGAGGATGCTGCAGAACTATTTCCAGAATTGTGATGTCATGTGAGGAGAGCCTTGGAGAGACTGGTTCCATTTAATCTACCATGTGGTTGGTTGGGGAGAGTCTTTTCCATAAGCTGTGTAGACAGATCCATTGGCATCTTCAAAAAGACTTCAACCAACTTTGGTTGCTTCTTTGCCCCTCTTAGCCTTGTCATCTTCAGCTGCACTTTGGTGGCAAGATTTTCTGGTGAAAGGAATGGAATCTCCAAATGTGATCCAGAAGTCAGAAGATAGAGTGGGTTTTGCAGCAGGGTAACATCAAAGCCCCAGTGAGTAAGAAGCAAGGAACAGTCTTTGGGAGTGACCTTTAGAATTAGGGTTAGACCAGCAAAAGGACTAACTCAGCCTCTGGTGGATGTGATGTTGATGGGACTAATGGTATGTAGGATAGAAACTAAATTTCAAGTCAGGACAACCACCAGAGACTGAGGTAGGGGAAGGACTATGGCCCTGTGGTACTAGGAGTAATGTTTGCTCTTTCTACATTTTTGAAGTAAAATCTCTTTGTAAAAGTTACCCTATATTAATTGATGAAATGGAGCAAGGGTGCTAGTCAATAGAACCTTAAAAATGAAGGAGAAACTACTAGTGGTGGCTTAAGCCAATGTTAATACAGAAAAAGCTACCCACAAATCCCTCTTGAACTCTGAGGGGGATGTAATCTTTCTGCCCATGTGGGAGGGAGGATTGGAGCATAACTGCTATAAGTCTTGGGTTTTAAGCACTTCTTTCTGAGTGCAGAAAATAAATAGTTGTCCTATACCTGATTTAGAGGGAAGTCAGGTGTCATAGTGAGTAGAGTACTGGACCTGAAGTCAGAAAGACCTGAGTTCAATCCTGTCTCAGATACTTAGTAGCTGTGTGACCCTGGGTAAGTCACTTAACCCAGTTTGCCTCAGTTTCCTCATCTGTAAAATGAGCTAGAGAAGTGGCAAACCACTCCAGTATCTCTGCCAAGATAACCCCAAATGGTGTCACAAAGAGTCAAACTCAACTAAAAAGACTCAACAACAACAACAAAAATACCCGCTCTACATTGTACCCCAAGTACTTTCTAATCCCCTTTTTACAGAGACCCTAGACTTGAGCCAAAACTAAGCTTTCTTTAGCTGATTTTCCCCAGAGCTCCGGGGTAGGAACATAAAGAGCTATCGAGTTAAAGAAGAGGGTCAGCCTTCTCTTTGGGGAAAGGCTCCCCCAGGATTATACCTGTGATGCACATACCCTTGTGCTGTCAGTGGAATTAAAAAAGAACTAATAAGCCAAATGCTTTCTGTGAACAATGTTCTAAAAGTGGAATTTTTATCTATTTAAAAGGATTGTTTTCAACACAATAAACAATGTGCAGTGTAATTCCAACTAAGCAGAAGCCAGATTACAGATGCACAAGATTCAATATCTAGATTACAAATCATTCTCCATTCATGAAAACAGGACCTTTACCCAGCAACAGTGGCTAAACATAGTTAAATAATTCCATAGACTTTAAGGTAATAAAACTCAACTCTTCACAAATATTCTATGATTCAGATTTCATTAATTGAGTAAATATGACTTTAAGTGTCCTTCCTCCACCCCCCCCATGCCCCATTTCTGATATTTGATCTACACAATGCAACAGATGCTGTCAGGAAACAGAATTTTAAACTCAAAGAGACCTTAGAAGTGATCAAGTCCATCCCCACCCTACAGCATGAATACCCACCACAGCACCACTAATAAATAATAATAGCTAGCAATTCTATAGCATATTAAGGTTTGCAAAGCACTTTACAAACATTATCTCATTTGGTCCACACAACTACTTAGGGAGGGAGGTGCTATTATTATCCCCATTTTACAGATGAGGAAGACAGAGGTTAAGTCACTTTCCCAAAGTCACACAGCTAGTAAGCATCTTAGGCCAGATTCCAACTCATATCTTACTGACCCTTGATTCAGCTTTCTATACATTGTGCCACCAGCTGCCTCAGGTTAAAGATCTCCAGAGACCAAGAACATATAAGCAAGGAAAACTGTACTCACCGTAAGCAAATTATGTTCAGCTGAATCCTCCTTCAGCCACAATTGCAGCATAATGGAGAGAGAAAGTCGGGGAGATCTAGGTTTGTATCCAGCCTCTGACACATCCTGGTTGTATGATGGTATGATGCACAAGTGAATCAATCTCTCAATGCCCCCATACTCACTAAGGCTCTAAACAGCAGACCACCAAACTTCATTAGTAGAGCGTGTTCTTTTATTTTTTTTTTTAGTAAATAGTATTATATTTTTTCCTATTACATGTAAAGATAGTTTTCAACATTCGTTTTATATAAGATTTTGAGTTCCAAATTTTTCTCCATCCTTCTCGTCCCCCCTCCCCAAGACAGCAAGCAATCTGACACAGGTTATACATGTGCAATCATGTTAAATATTTTCACATTAGACATGCTATGAAAGAAGAATCAGAAAAAAGGGGAAAACCATGAGAATAAGAAGCAAAATGAAGTGAAAATAGTATTCTTCTATCTGCATTCAGACTCCATAGTTCCTTCTCTGGATAAGGATGGCATTTCCCATCTTGAGTCTTTTGGAACTGCATTGCTGAGAAGAGTTAAGTCTATCATAGGTGATCATCAAACAATGTTGCTGTTACTGTGTACAGCGTTCTCCTGATTCTGCTCACTTCAGACTGCTTATTCACCTAGAGTTCCCTACACTAAAGAAATCAGGGATTCCAATAAAATGATAACTACTACCATTTAGTCATCCTGATGCCCTCTGAGGCCATGTAGAATAAGTCTATTTCTTCTTCCAGATGACCCCCCTGCTAAATATTTAAAGACAGAGACATGTCCCCAATATTTTCTCTTATCTAAATATTCCCATTTCTTTGAACCTTTCCTCTCACAATCTGATTTTCCAGCCTCTTCACCATCCTGACTACTCTCTTCTGGATACCCTTTAATTTATCAATTGTCTTATTCTAAGAACGATCAGCTCTGTAGCGGGCAGTGTCAATCATTCCACCACCCCAATTCATTCCAAATATACAACAGAGGATCCCTCCTGCCATGAGTACCTGAAAACACTCTATAAATTCATTATAAACCCATAATGGTTTTGTTTTTTTCCTTAGCATCTTTTTCACCTCATTTGTTAGACAATGTGTTAGAAACCTCCCACATCTGGGCCTTCTGTGGGCTTCTCATATTACCTCTGCAGTTCAGGGATGGCTGCAAATTAAAATAAACTGGCTTCAATTAAACTGAGGATAAAATCCCTTTGAAGGTCCCAACCTCCTCCTCCCAGTTCTGGGCATATGTAATTCCAACTGAAGTGACCAGATCAGAGCCAAGATAACCAAAAAGAATTGATTCAGAAGCCTCAATTTCACCTTTAACCTTGACAACAATGGAGATAATCTTGAAAAAAACATGATAAATACATAAAGCTATCTTTACTGATTTGGACTGAAGCTCCCACTTTTGGTGTAAAGAAAAACTATCAGTGTGCTAAGGATACTAATATATGATGCAGAGAAGCTTCAGTTTTTTAAAAAATTTAATGCTCAATAATTATTGTAAATAGTCCTAGTCACCTTAGTCCTAAACTACAGAAGGAGATTTACATCCTATCCAACCCACACACAGACCTCCCTTCAAACTAGTACAGTGCTCTTCACATAATAAGTGCATAATAAATATTTACTGATGAAATAATGACTGGTCAATGTTGCCAAGTAATAGAAAAGGATGTCAAGTTGTCTCAGACCCAGCCTTACTGGTTCCTATGTGTTGATAGGACCCAAGTGGTTCAGGATCTGGCACTCAGCTGATTTTCCAGGTTTAGAAATTTAATTGAAACATACTTCACCTTCATATCCCATTCAATCATTCACCCAGGCCATCTTGCCATCTGCCTGTCACCAATGCCTCTATTTTCCCCAAACGAATCAGCATTCTGGTGCACCAGATCCAAACCTCAAGGCAATCTGGACCCCAACATCCGTACTCATAGTCCCTGGACAAGTTAATTGACTCATCTTTGGAGTTTCTACCCTAGATCCCAGCAATCTTGGTTGGTGACCGTGCAAATTAGCCCATTTCACCAAATAGATATAGAAATTAATATAAATGTAGATAGATTAGATAGATAGATACATAGATACATAGATAGACAGATGATAGATACATAGATAGACAGATAGATAGATAGATTGATTGATTCTCAGGCCCAGACCCCAGACCATGCTATACCTTCACATCCCATCCAGCTGCCCACGTAAGCCATCTTGTCATCTGCCTGTTGACCCATCTTTTACTTTCTGCCTCTTGTACTGGGCATAGTAATCAAGTCACTACTATCACTGCTTCTGGTAAAGACCTGTCAATTGATTGCCCAATAAATCAACTCACCTTCCCTGTGTTTCTCCAGATTCAATCTTCCTTCTCTAACCACCCCTCCCCACTTATAAAATAAGCTCCTTGAGGGCAGGGGTGGTCTCTTCTGTAGTTGCATCCCCACTGTCTGGCAATGTTTCTGGCCCATACTAAGTACTTAATAAATACATTTTCATTTATTCAATTTTTAATTCAATTTTGCTAACTCAGTGTTATTAGGCTTTCTCCATTTCTGCACTGATTTATGTCTAATAAAACCCATAAGAAAAGCATTGATTAACCAGCTACCGTTTACATAGGCTTTCATAGAACCTGTCCTGCTATCCCAATGAGCCCACATTCTAAGGGTGCCTAAATGTATTAATTTACATTGAGAACTACACCCCTATTAAAAACTAGGACCATTTTTTTTTTTGCTTTTTGGAGGGCAGTTGGGGTTAAGTGACTGGCCCAAGATCACAGGGCTAGTTTTTTGTGTTAAGTGTCTGAGGCCAGATTTGAACTCAGGTACTCCTGACTCCAGGGCTGGTGCTCTATTCACTGCACCACCTAGCCACCCCTAGGACCATTTTTTCTGCAACCAAGTTGGTTCTTCCAAGTAGGATAGTTCACATGAGAATGTTGCTTGGTGAACACAAATCAAGAGCAAAGAGAGCTGGGTAGTCTAAAGGAATATTTCTGTTGAGTGTTTCTAGCCTAGTGAATTCTTCTCTCTTCTAGGGAGGGCCCTGGAAGGGTCAATCATCCAGATTCCAAGTGAGCACCTACTCTTCTAGGCAAGGCTGAAGAAACAACAGTGACAAGAAATAAAAATCTCTGAGGTCCTTAGGAGTAGAGTTATAGCCCTGTTTCCAGGAAAGGACCAAGCAGTAAGAGGCAGCATGGGCAGTAAGACATAGGTTCAAATCCCAAGTTAAGTACTTATAATAGTTCTGTGATCCTGTACCTGTCATTTGATTTCCCTGACAGGTAGGTCTCAGTTCTTTCACGTGTCAAATGGGAATAAAATAGCAGTTGTCATAAGAGATAGTATATGTAAAGTGATTTGTAAACCTGAAAACCTTGAGTATAAATAAGGACTTTGATACTGATGTTGCCTAACATTAATGTCCAGTCCTCAGTGGATTCGGACAGGTAGGTGGCACAGTGGATAGAGAGCTAGACCTGGAGTCAAGAAGCCTCATCTTTCTAAGTTCAAATCCTGCCTCAGACACTTACTATCTGTGTGATCCTGAGTGAGTCACTTAAACCCTATTTGCCTCAGTTTCCTCATCTGTAAAATGAGCTGGAAAAGGAAATGCAAACCACTCTAGTATCTTTGCCACAGAAAGCCCAAATGGGGTCACAAAGAGTTAGAACACAACTGAAAAATGAGTGAACAACCAACGACTGAATGGACTAATTGCCTAAGGTCAATTTATATTTTATGCCATAGACAATGGGGAGCCAGAGGTGATAGGACCAGCCCTATATATTAGGAACATTGCTTTGACAGATCTACCCAACAAGAATTTTTCCCCCTGTAGTGTTATGTGAAAAAGACTTATTATCCATCAGTTTCACAGAGATAATGGAAGGCTGAATAGAGAGCCAATCCAAGAAGCAGGAGTATTAGTGAAATGTCTGTCCCCATGGTCTCCAAGGAGATAAATTGTCAGTTCAGTCAGGCCTTCCCCTTCTGACAGTTTAACCAAATAGAATGCAACAATTCAAGACTGTTACTAGAAGACAGATAAAATATTCTTCTCAGTCCTCTCTCCTCCAGGTTAAGAATTCACACTTCCAATAACAGTTCTTTGTAGAGCATGGTCTCCATTTTTCTTACCATTTGGGTCCAACTGCTTTCGGATCCTCTCTAGCCTGTCAAGACTTCCCCATGTGGCACCTAGAACTTAACACAATACTCCAGACCTGGTCTGAACTAGGCAGTGTTGAAAGGGATTATGACTTTTCTTCACAAAATGCAGCCTAATATCTAATTGGTTGTCTTAGAGAAGAGGGATTGGAATGAGTTTGTTCTGGCCCAGAAAACAATCCTAGGAGAATTGATTGGAAATTGTAAAGAGACGGATTTTGATTCTCTATAAGGGAAAGCTTCCTATAATTAGAGCTACCCCAAAGTAGAATGGAGTGCCTCAGGAAGTCATAGGATTCCCACTTTAGAAGCCCTATAGTGGAATGTGGATGACCACTTTTCAGAAACATTGTAGAAGGGTTTCTTTTTTATTTGTTTAATTCTCATCAGCAATATTTATTCAACAAATATTTATTGAACACCTATAATGTGGTGAAAACATTATGCTTGTAGAGTACTTCACAAAGAGTATGTTCATATATTATTGAACACATATGTGAAGGGGCATGATATAGCGGAAAGAACAATGTGTTTGTGGTTTGGAAACTCAGGTTTGAATCCCAGCTTTTCTATTTACTACCTGTGAGACCTTGGGCAACTCACTTCACTGTTCTAGGCCTGTTTTCTCATCTGTAAAATGGTGGGGTAAGACTAGAAAACCTCTAAGATCCTTTTCAGTTCTAAAACCTACAATCCTATATTAATTCATTTAATCTTTGCAACAACCCTCTAAAATAGGCAAGAAAGCTATGCTTACCTCTTTTTTATAGACAAGATGACTACAGCCCCAACAAATAAAATGACTAATCCAAAGTCACCCAAGGAGGCAGTTGGCAGAACAAAACTAGAGTCCAGGTCATCTGCCTCCCAATCTAGTGCATTTTGTACCATAATTATCAATGTCTGTGACACATTGTCATCAACAAATTTTGTTTTTCTAGTGGAACCTTCAGGGTGAAGGAAATGTTATTAAATTACATCCTTCTGAAAAAATATTAAGTATAAATACATTTAAGTGCTATGGTATAATTTCTTTAAAGATTACAACTCACGGATGGCAGCATTAGAAGCAGCAAGGTCCCACAGCTCCCACACTGCCACCCTAAACACCCATAAAATATGAGCCCAGACAAAATTTAGGACTCTCAAATTCACACAAAAATACAGAAAACATCTCTCGCTGAAGGCAGCTCGGCAGCAGGGGCTCATCTCGGCGGCAGGGATCGAAGGCTGGCCCAGCCTGAAGCCGAGATGGCGAGGGGCGGTGGGAAGGAGATAGGCTGAGCTGAGCCAAGCCACTCTGAAGCCATTCCGCAGGAGAGATCTACAGCCTCCAGCACGTCCACATCTACAAAGGCGTGAGGAACAGGGACTGCAGAGGGGCAGCTCAGCGGGAGGGGCTCGAGCAGCAGGTCAGCAGGCAGGGAGCAGAGAGCAGCCTGGCCCAAAACCACAGCCACAGCCAGGCCAGGCCCCAGGGCCCAGGAGGAGGAGTCTCACAAGCCGCAGATGGAGTCAACTTTAGAGATCTATTGCACCTGAGGGAATCTTTACGTCCACCAAACCAGGATTATATGGTCAGTGAAAGTGGAAGTGAAACTTTTGAAACTTAATTTGGGGTAAGAAAAGCAGTTTGGGCCAATCTGTCCCTGGGGCAAGGAAGGGAACTGCTGGAATCAGCAGCAGCCAGCCCCACCAGGCTGCTTCAGAGCCCCTGGCCTGCGGACTCCGCAGGGAGGCTGGATCGACTGATCAAGGCCAAGTGCTCTTGCGTTGAGTGGCCTGGATCTGGATCGTGGTTTTGGGTGGTGGTCCTGGGGAGTGCTTTCAGCAAGCCAAAGCTGGGGGGACTTGCAACACCCCCCAATAGCTCCGGCAGCTGGGAAAACCCCAGCAATTTGGAACAGAGCTTTCCCCCCTGGAAGCAGAGTTTCACAGAGCTAAAAAAAAAACCAACCAAATAATTGACTGGCCAACATGAGGAAAAGGAAACAAAATAAGATGCAATAAAACTCTAGAATCCTTTTTTGTGGTCAAAAAGGATCAAAGCATGGAAC
>CM053593.1:63433806-63445922 GCA_028646575.1 Pseudocheirus occidentalis
CATGTACAGCCTGTATTGAATTGCTGCTCCTTCCAGTGGGAGTGGGTGACAAGGGACGAATCACAAGAATCTAGAATTTAAAGCTATACAATCAAATGCAACTGGGAAATAAGACATACAGGGACAGGGGTAGGGAGACCCTCCCTGCCCTACTAGAAAGTTAGAGGGGCGTTGGAGGAGGACATAAAAGAGAACAGATTGTGGGAGGGGCTTTACGGTGGGATCGCTGTTTTGGGCTTAGGGGTAGGGGAAAGAAGGGGAGAAAATTTGTAACTCAAAACCTTGTGGAAATGAATGATGTAATCAAGAAAATAAAATTTAAAAAAAAAGAAAGAAAACACACACAGCTTAGAAAACAATGCCAGTACCCTTTGACCCTCAATACCACTTCAAGGGCTGTATCCCAAAGAGATCACACAAATGGGATAATGACTCATATGTACAAAAATCTTTGTAGCATCTCTTTTTGTAGTGGCAAAAAATTAAAAATTGAGGGGATGCCCATCAGTTGGGGATTGGCTGAACAAGTATGTGGTATGTGAATGTAATGGAACACTATTGTGCTATAAGAAATGATGATTAGTCAGATTTAAGAAAAACCTCGAAAGACTTAGGTGAACTGATGCTGAGTAAAGGGAGAAGAACCAGGAGAACATTGTACATAGTAACAGACACATTGTATCTGTGACGACTGACTTTGATAGTCTTGGCTCTTCTCAGCAATGAAAAGTTCTAAGATGACTCCAAAAGGCTCATGAAGGTAAATGCTGTCCACATCTAGAGAAAGAATTAAGGAGTCTGAATGCAGATGGAAGAATACTATTTGCTCTTTTTTGTTTTTTTCTTCTTTCTCGTGATTCATTCCATTGGTTATAATTCTTCTTTGCAACGTGACTAATGTGCAAATGTGTTTCATGTGAATGTATATGTAGAGTCTATATCAGATTACATACTCATCTTGGGGAGAGAGGAGGGTTAAAAGTGGGAGAAAATTTAAAACTCAAAAGCTAATGGAACTGATTGTTGTAAATGAAAAATAAATAAATTTTTTAAAAAGCAAAAAAAAAAAAAGATAAGGAAAGATAAAAACAGACACACATAAGCATGGTGCAAGGTAGACTATCCTAGAAAGGAAAAGAGGACTCGACAACATAGTATAAAAAAAGAGACACATGACTCTGAGCTAGGGCAGGGAGCTCTTCACAAAGAGCTCTTCATGGCAACAGAGCTGAGCCTTGGAAGGAGATGATTTCTTCAGGCACAGGTGAGGAGGAGGTGTGTTCCAGGCATGGGAGACAAGTACACAGAAGCAAAAGGCTGTATGACATCAGATCAGATCAGATCAGTACCAGATAAGCACAGAATCCCGGAAGTGGAGCATAGTGAAATAAGTCTAGAAAGGTAAATTGAAGGCAGATTGCAAAGAGCCTTGAATACCTAGCTAAGTAGTTTGCATAGGATTTGCATATCCTTTGGATATAGCAAGTTTTTGAGCAAAGGAATGACATGGTCAGACTTAACGCATTAGAAAAATTATTTCAGCAGTTTCATTTAGAGAGAACTGCGGAGGCAAGACCCTGAGGGCAAGGAGATGAGTTAGGGGGCTATTATGGATAATGAGAGCCTGAGGCTGAGGAGAGGATGGAACAGATGTGAGCTACAAAGTCCACTTTGTTTTGTATCCCTCTTGTTTAGCCTACATACCCTCAGGACAGAGACCATGTCCTTGCCTGTACTCTACAATTTATTCCTAGCACTGACCAGTACTCAACACAGAATAAATTATTCAAATTAACATACCCCAGACTCCCTCCAGGAAATGAATGGCACGTAAGATAAGCTTCACTCAGTTATCACTTCATGATTAAATTCCAAAGTCAAGAAAGAATACACAGTGCTCGAGCCTAAAAGGAATGAGGCTACTTTAATTCTCTAAGCATAGTATTGATAAACAATAGGGGAGACTCCCTGGAGGTCTGCAGATTTAAGGAGATACCTTAGCTCTCACTTGGCTACGGAGAAACAAGAGGCAGAAGTTCAGATCCGCAGCTCTAGAATAAGATGGAAAATACAAACACATTGCCGTACCGTCCTTGGTTTAAGTAAACAGGAGCGGCATCAAGATGACGATAGGAAATGATGATAAATGCAAGTCTTCACAAAATGGGTACGGGGCTGGGAATCCCATTCCCCAAAGTGGTAGCTTAAGCATTCTCCATCAAAGAGAATGTCTTTCATGAAAAAAAAAAATCAGGTGGGTTCTAATATTTTCATCTGCAGAGGAGAGGGGGAGACAGGGGCCATTGGCTCCTAGAACCAATGTGGGTGATGGCATCCTTGTGCCCAAGTAGTGGGGTTAACCCCAGATTTACTCCCTTGTGATTCCTTTACCAGTTAGGTTGACATTGGAATTCCAGCTGCTAAGAGTTCATCTCTAAATTACCATAAATTGCCCTCTTCCTGTAACTGCTTCTGTCCTCATTCCTGAAGAATGAGTAATGGTTATGCAACTTGCCAATTTCCACAATACTCGCATTGAGCTATCCCTCCACGTGACCTTGGCTAGCATCAATCCGGTAGAATGGGCTTGGAATGGAAAAAGTGGGGTTCGGTTCCTAGCTACTCCCCTCTCCTGATTGATGACTGACCGCCCCGACCACCGGCCGCGCTGTGATTCACTCAGCCTCCGCTCTCCAGACTCCTCCTCCCCTCGTGATTACACTGGCTCCCTCCTCACCATCTTCCCTGTTGTTTCTCGTCCCCCACGTTAGAGCGGAAGCTCCTTGAGGGTAGAAACTGTTGGTTTTGCTTGTGTTTGTATCCCTAGTATTTACTTACAGTAGGCAGCAAAGATTACGTGCTTAATAAATCCGGGACAGGGTGACCGAGGGCTCTGCTGAAATTAAGAGAGAATTTGGGGGAGGAACAAAGGAAGGGAAGGCACATTTATAGAGACCCTACCATGGGCCAGGCCCTATGCCAATCACTTTTACAAATATTATCTCATTTGATCCTCACAACAACCCTAGGAGGTAGATGCTATTGTTATCCTAATTTTACAAATGAGGAAACTGAGGCAAACAAGTGAAGTGACTTGCCTAGGGTCACACAGCTAGTAACTGAGAGTCTTTCTGACACCATACCCAGTGCTCTACCCAATGTGCCAGCTAGGTGTCCCTGGTTCTCTGTCTTCCTCTTATGGGGCAGCAAGTACAGGGAGGGCTTTGTGTCTTGAAGATCTTACTGATGTCTCCCTTCATCTATAAAAGGAGTGAAGGGGTTAGATTACATGATATTCCATTTGATTCCTCCATTAGACCATGAGCTCCTTGAGGGCAGAGATTGTCATTTGCCTCTTTTTGCATCCCTAGCTTAGCACAGTGCCAGGCATACAGGAGGTGCTCAATTAGTGTTTGCTGACTGATGTCTAAAGCACAAAACTCTCTGATGCAAAACTTGATTAAAAGATGGGTAGAACTGAAGTAAGATTCTTCCTTCCTATGAAGTAGTGTAAGAGAGTCCATAGAGAGCTGGCCTTGAAGTTGGGAAGATCTTGGTTAGAGTCCTGCCTCTGACCCATACTGACCAAATGATCCCAGGTAAGCCCTTAGCCTCTCAGATAACCCTTTGAGATTATAACTTGCTGGGCAGTTGCCAAAGTATATTGGTAGAGTTTTCTCACCAGATGGTCCCTACACCTAGGGATTAAAAAAAAAAACAAAAAAAAAACTTGTTCTTCTCACCAGCCCAGTCTGCTCTTCTTGCACTTGGTTCCAGCCAAGTTGGATGCTCTCCTTCAAAATACAAGAGATACAAGAGTGTATGTCTCCTACCTACATCTCTACCAGTGTTGTCTCTTCCTTGTCTCCAGCTCCAACAGGATATTGTGATTTCAATGCTGGTAAGCCTCTTAATTCATCATCCCTTCCTACTAACTCATTTGGACAAGAGGAATTTTCCTTAGAACCAAAGTTACCCATAATTTTTTCATTTCTCCTTGAGCCATATTTCTTCCATAGCCATTGTTCTTTTCCAAAATAACACTGACTTCCCATGTACAGTCTCTGTTCCTGAGAACTATGTAACAATAGGGGCAATAATAAAACTTCTCTGCCATGACCTAAACTTGTCTTGCCCTTCCCGACATGCTTACTGAGGGAATTAGTAACATCCACATTAATGAGTGAGTGTCAATACTGCCAGTCAGATTATGGGGGGAAAAAAAAACCACTTCTTTGGAGGACTTGCTATGGGACCACCTATAAGGTACAAGCAGGGTCTCCTAATCCTCCTAGTTATAGTGAAAAGTGTCCATTGGACATGGAGATATCAGAGATAATGTATTCCAGGGACTGAAGCTTTGGGGTTTTAGAGGAGCTCTACAAACCTATGAAACCCCATTCAGTTCTAAGAGAAGTCAACAAGCATTTATTAAGCACCTATACTGTACTAAGAGGTGGGTATAGAAAGAAAGGCAAAAAGAGCCCCCACCCTCATGGAGCTCACAGTCTAATGGGCAATACAACACGCAAACAACTATGTACATACAAGAAATAGACAAGATGAAGTGGAGAAATCACAGAAGGAAGACATCAACAATAGGGCGGGTGTAAAGGGCTTCTTGTACAAGGTGGGAATTATGGGACTTGAAGGGAGCCAGGAAAGCCAGAGAAGCCAGCAGACAGAGATGGCCCGTCCTGGGACTGATTTCTTTTCACGTGTTATTCATTCATACAGCATATGTTTACTGAGCATCTTCTCTGTGAAAAGCACTGCTAGACCATGGGATATAAGGATAAATAAAACACAGGTCCTCCCCACAGGGAGCAAACAGTGTAGTGATGGGACATGAAACCCCTACACTAATAACTCTAGTATAAAATGTGACAAGCACACAATGAGGACACAAAATCTAACAAGAGACAAGAGGAGAACACTTTTGGTTGGGGAAGTGGGAATCTAGAAGGGCTTTGTAAAGTAGCAGGGATTTGATCTGGGCCTTTAAGGACATACCTCTTCCTTTCAAGGGCTGATGATAAATAAGAGAGCAATGCAGACATGCAGAATGTGAGAAAAGGAACAGAGAAAAAGAAGCCAAGGGACACATCCAGTATACAGTGAATAGATTGGTTTGTCCAAGTCCAAGATACCTAAAGGGAGAAGCAGTGTGAGAGAAAGCTGTAATAAGACTGTGATGGCCTTCAATGCCATACGCAGTATGGACAGGGGCATGCTGGTAAATGTTTAAGAACCAGCTCTCAAAGGAGAGAAATGGATTCATTACACACTTTTAAGCTTAATCTGAATTATTAATATTTTCTCCATTACCTTTGTAAAACTAGACCAAAGATAGCAAACAAGTGCCCTGCAGGCTGCAGTGCCTGGCAACACTGAACCAGATTAAAATGTAATTGAGATGGGGAGTGGGGGGGCAGCTAGGTGGTACAGTGAATAGAGCATCAGCCCTGGAGTCAGGAGGACCTGAGTTCAAATCCAGCCTTAGACACTTGACATACCTACTAGCTGTGTGACCTTGGGCAAGTCACTTAAACCCAATTACCTTACCTTCCCCCTCAAAAAAAATTACTTTAAAAAAAAGAATGTAATTGAGATATATTTAACAAAATAAATCAAAATACAGTGGTACAGTGGGATGTAGGAAATCTTGATGTGTGGCAGTAGGAAGGCTCAGGAATCCTTATGTAAGATTTAGTGATCCCCATTTCTATTTGAGCTTGAGACCACTGGTGAGCAATCAAGAAAACAATAAACCAAACTCTGATGTGCAGTGTTTGCTGATTTCTGAGGCATAAATACTCTCACTGAAAATTTAACTACCAGTTCTCTGGGGGAAAGGGGGTTGGAACTGGCCCTTGCACACCCCCGAGTATGGATTTCATTTTCTAAGCAGTGGGAAACCATTAAAAGTTTTTGAGGGGGGAACGATGTGACCAGTACAAACTGGACTTCAGAGAGACTAGGAGGCGACAGGAACCTGAGCCTGTAAGACAGATTAGGAGAGTAGTGTTAAAATACAACAGGTGGGGAAACAGGTCCTGAACTAGGGTGGTTAGAGCAGGAATGGAAAGGAATGAATAGGGCAAGAGAGATTTTATGTAGTATCAATAAGCAGCAATTAATTCAATGTGTGGAATGAAGGGGAGGGGATGGTGTTCAATGATGACCTTGAAGTTTCTAGCCTGGATGGAGCTATTAACATAAAAAGAGTCAATTAAATTGGTGTGGAGGAATAAAAGACTTGAAAACTCTCAGGGACAAAAATCTATAGTGATGTGTCATGCTATGCAGCTGACAGAATCTGTGGGAATTTTTCATCTCTTAAGATCAAATTTTTGGAATTTAAACTGAAATCCCAAAGGACAAAGTAGGGCTGCTGACTTCACACTCTATTCCGGCTCCTAAGAGAAGGAAACCCCAAGAGCGCTTATAAACAATGAATTTGGAACCTTTCTGTATTACAAAACTGTTAAAAAAAAAAAAAAAAGAAAGAAAGAAAGAAAAAAAAAGAAAAAGAAAAATCTCTAAAGGACAAGAACATATTCCCACAACTGAGGGTCTGACAAAGGACCTTAAAAACTTTCCGCTGAGAATGGCTGCAACATCATGGGGTTATTTTCGGGTCAGGGTGCATCCAGTTCCATAAGTGAGTAAACTCAATATTGATATACCAGACATAATTCAGACATCCTGATTGTACATAGGAAGTGACTTAGTGGTGATAAATTAAACCTGAGAAAATAAGACTTTTATATATATATATATATATACAACTTGAGAGTGAAAGTCAGTATGGTAAAGTGGAGATAGGGCTGGCCTTAAATCAAGGATTTTTTTTAAAACTCATGTTGGGCTTTACATTCATCTCTACTAAATTTCAACTTATTAGATCTAGAGCATCATTTTAGCTTTTTGAGATCTTTTTGGGTACTGACTACATGGGTCTCAGCTTTCTTCATGGGTGAGGAAGGAGAAGAACTCACCCAGTATGGAGGTCAATGAAGGCTATAGAAAAGAATATAAATTGGAGATGAGGCCTGAAGGAAGAAATAGTGGGGACATCCCATTTTAGGCATATAGTGGGTATATGTACACATAGTAGGAACTCAATAAATTGAATGAATGAATGAATGAATGAAAGAAATACTGGCTTATGTTTCCTCCTCAACTATTTGCTCCTGTGCTTTTTATGAGGTCTTTTTTTTTTTAACCTATAGCTCAAATCATCTTATAACATTGGTTCTGGAATTTTTTCAAGGTATTTGGATGAGAGGAAAAAAATGGGGTAGTGTATCTAACAAATAGTATCACCATTGTCCAGATGCAGAGTCTGAGGCATGTAAAGGTTAATTAATTCACTCTAAGAATAGAGAGAATGAAGTCGGACTAGAACCAAGGTCTTCTGATCCAAAGATGCTGCCCAGCTCCGCAAAGGGAGGTTTCTGGTGGTACATATGCAGGAAACACTTTATAGTTCACAATTCTGTAACAGGATACTGGCCAATGAAAGCCCAGGACACTGCCTGATGCAATTCCTCCCACCAATTTTAATATTCTATATCTGTTTCCTGTCCACTTAAGATGCAGGGAGGAAAGGCTTTTTGATTGGCCACTGAGCTAAAACTGTTGTGCCTAAAGAAAGTTGCTCCTATAGGATCAACTGAACCTCTTTCCTGTCTGGTTATATTTAGGTGAAAAGGAGAACAAACTATTAAGGGTGTCCAGATGAGGAAGGGTCCACAGGCCTTCTCTCACCCAGTGCAGAGGTCCCATAAGTACACAGCATTGCTGTTGCTTCTGTCTCATCTACTCTATTGTGCTCTTAGATAAAGTATCAGAGATAGAATGTCCCTGAAACCTTCAAAAGGTCAAAAGAGCAAACTGTCCGAGGCCCCCAAACTAGAATCCATATCAGAATTTGCTGGCAGACAAGTAAGATAAGCTACAATCACTGCACTGAGGAATGTCCTACCTGACCCAACCCAACTCTGAGACAGTATGTCCTGATGCATCAAGGGAGCAACTCATCCAGCAGCCATACCATGTTCACAAAGGAACATGGTAAAACAGATACTTTGAAGCAACTGCTCCGAGTTTCAGTCCACTCCCCACAGGGCCTGAGGTATTAGAAGGAAGAGTATGCCCATGGTTCAGAGGAACATGTTTTAGTACTTTGGTTTCAGTAAATGCTTTTGTAAAAGCTAATTGATTGAATAGTAATGGGATACTAACTACTGGGTCAATTAATGATATTGGGGAGATACTAACTGTAATTGGTAAATGATACTGGTGAAAATACACAAGAATAGGAGCTCAAACAAATAGTATGAGAAAGATGCTCTACTGCACCTCATGGGTACCTTGCAAAACTCTGAGCAGCAAATGTAACCAATCCGTCATCTGGGGTCCCCACTGGTCAATAGAAGTAGGAGTTGGGATAACAACACTAACAGCTTACAAAGTATGATAAGGATCAATTCAGGGACATCTGGAAATCCATCTGCTCTATGCATTTTTTACATCTCAAACAAAGTCAATATGACTAATACACCCTCACAAGACCACCAACCTACTCTAGGCCCTCAGCATCTCTTACCTGGACTATTTAAGAGGCTCCTAGTTGATATCCCTGCTTCCAACATCTCCCTCTGCCACTCATCTTCCACACAAGCTGCACAAATAAATCTTTCTAAGACATGTTTCTAATCATATCTCAACCCTTCCTAAAAATCTTTGAAGCCTCCCTCTTACTTTTAAGATAAAATAACAGATTCTTCAGTCTGCTCTTTTTTAATCAAGCATTTTTCCTACCTCCTAGCTCCCTTCATAAGGGAGAGAGAGAGAAGAGAAAGAGAGAGAGAGAGAGAGAGAGAGAGAGAGAGAGAGAGAGAGAGAGAAGGAGGGAGGGAGGGAAAGAGGGAGAAAAGAAGGAAAATAAAACGTTATAACGAATATACAGTCAAGTTACAGAAATTTCCATATTGTCCAAGTCCGAAATCATGCATCCCATTCAACATATTTAGTCCATGACCTTTCTGTCTGGAGGTAGGTAGCATTCTTCATCAATGGTTCTCAGAAATAATGGCTGAACATTGTGCTGATCAGAATTCTTAAGTCCTTCCTCTTTCGTACTCTCTCTCCTCTCTTTCTCAGCTACTAGCTGATCACTCTCGCTTACCTGCTTTCTGTCATCAGTGCTACTTGCTGATTAAACTCTGAATAATTGATGACCAACCTCCTCCCTAAAAGAGGGCAAAATTTAATGTATAAATAGCCATGCTTCCAAAACAGATAGATTTATAATACAATGGAATTTAATGGAATTTTGGAGATTGTCAAGGGATTTTTTTTGCATTTTTTGCATTTATAATGCAAAAGGAGTTTTCACTTATTCAAAGATTCTCTACAGGGGTTCTTTAATGTATTTGAAATACGCTTAAAATTTATACTTACCTTTTCACTAACATATTTCTTGCATAGATCAAGGTAGACCTATATTTGGCTATAAAGCATCATTCTCAAAAGGATTCTTTTTCTCTCTTTTCCTTTCCTAAACTGAGAATCCCTATGGTTCAGCATCCTTCTCCCCGTAGCCAGTCTTTTATTTCTACTCAATTTCCCATCATGCATTGGTTAAGCACAGTCGTGCTGGTATGATGTGAAACCTTCCCTGACAGCTGCAGCCCACATTGATCTACCCCTTCACTGAGCTCCCATTGTACTTATTGTCTGCACCACACAATTAGCACTTTCTTATATACTGTCTTGTTCTCTAATTGTCTGCACCACACAATTTAGCACTTTATTATATACTGTCTTATTCTTTAATTGTTTCATGTGTTTATGTCTCCTCTTCCCATCTCGATGGCAGAAATGGTATATTATCTTCCTTCTATATCCTTCATAGGAACTAGCACAGTCCCAAAAACATAGTAGGAACTTAATAAATACTTGTTGGTTCCTTGATTGATTGATTGGCTGATTGATATTAAATGGACCTGATGAATTCTAGACAGTAGATAGTGAAAGCTTTCAGAAAACTTGGTGGTACTCCCATTTCTGTCATAGTAGGCTTACCTGCACTGTGATTCTGGCAAGTGACTCAGCCTATGCCTCAGTTTTCCAACAAAACAGGATTACAATAGAAATAGAATGTTTGATAAGACACTATTGGTTAAAAGTGTCAACATCTTCATCTAGAGATATTAAATACTCATCATTATTTCTGTTCCTTGCAGCCAGAATAGTATGATAGAAAGTAAGGACCTCTCACAACTATGTCTAGAATGAGAAACCTAAAATGAAAAGTCACATGTATAGGAGATTACAAAACAAACCATTTTAATTACATAAAATGAAAATGCTTTTGCTAAAACAAAATTAACATACCTAGAAGGACGAGAGAAAACATCAAGTAGGAAAAAAGCCTTCATATCCAATAAGACTAATAAATGTCTAATATCCAAGATAGATATACATATCCATACACACCGTTACATGTATAACATATTGTATATACACACATATCTATGTAGACACATGCATGTATATGTTTGTATCTTGTACATACTTTAAGGCTTTAGACAGGGAAGTTAGGTGGCACAGTGGATAGAGTGCCAGGCCTGGGGTCAGGAAGACTCATCTTCCTAAGTTCAAATCTGGCCTCAGACATTTACTAGATGTGTGACCCTGGGCAAATCACTTAACCCTTTTGCCTCAAGTTCTTCATCTGTAAAATGAGTTAGAGAAGTAAACGGCAAACCACACCATTATCTTTGACAAGAAAATCCCAAATGGGGTCACAAAGAGTTGGGCACAACAGAAACAACTGAACAACAACAATAACAAAAGCTTTAGAATGTAGATCCTTAATGGCCTTGTGAAGTAATGGAATTATATTTGGAAATATATGAGACAAATATATGAAACTTAGAGCCAGTCTTCAATAGATTAGTAGTCACAGGATATGAGTCATTTTCAAATAAATTTATATCAATGACATATGAAAATAAGCTCCAGTTAGCTTAAATAAGAGAAATGCAAATTAAACAGTTCTGAGACTTCCCATCTTCCCTATCACATTGGCAATGATCACCCCAAAATGGAAATGCTTAATGTAGGAGGGGCTGGAGTAAAACAGGCAGACTGTGGGGAAGCTGTGAACTGGAATTATACAAGAAAAGTGACTAAAACCATTCATACCCCTTTAATGGACATATACTAGCATTACATAAATGCTAGTCATTATTACTATTGGCTAATGTAATATTGATGTTTAGGAAGATATAATAAATGTATATAAATTATTGCAATAACTGCAATAATGAAATTGAAAAGAACAGTAAAAGGAAGCAGCCTCTACTACAGCGACCAATCTCTTACAAATTTGTTTTTTTTTATTCTAAACTTAGCAAATTATCAAAGTAGGCATCTCCATATACACAATAGAACATAAAAAGGGAAGAAGGAAAGAATATTTATTAAGGGCCTACTATGTTCCAGAAACTGTTCTTTACAAATATGATCTCATTTTATCCTCACAATAACCCTAGGAGATAGGGTCATTATTCCCATTTTATAGTTGGGGAAACTGAGGATAAGTAACTTGCCCAGGGTCACCCAGCTAATAAGTGTTGGAGGGAAGATTTGAACTCAGCTCTTTCTGACTCCTAGCCTAGTGCTCTATTCATTAAGCCACCTAGCTAAGGATTATACAGCAAACTGAAAATCTCTACTAAGTACTGCTTGCATTTCTTTGAAAATACAAATTCAACAAGCAATTTTCAAAGCTGTCTATCCTGCTCATCTGTAATTCTTTCTCACCTTCCTTCTCTTATTTTCTTTACACTTTTAAATGATCTCTTCTTTCTTCCCCTCCTATGTCATCATCCCTATTGGAAAAAGAAAAGAAAGGAAAAAAGAGAGAAGGAAGGAAGGAAGGAATGAAAGAAGGAAGGAAGGAAGGAAGGAAGGAAGGAAGGAAGGAAGGAAGGAAGGAAGGAAGGAAGAAAAGGAAGGAAGGGAGGGAGGAAGGAAGGAAGAAAGGAAGGGAGGGAGGGAAGAAGGAAGGAAGGAAGAAAGGAAGGAAGGAAGGAAGG
>CM053593.1:63446022-63460222 GCA_028646575.1 Pseudocheirus occidentalis
ATTAGCCATTTTCTCCCAAAATGCCTGTTTTATTTTATATCTTTAGTCCATCACCCCTCTCTCAGTCAGTAAATAGTATGCTTCATCATCAATACTTTGGAATCATGACTGAGCATTTCATTGCGTAGAGTTCTTCTAGCTTTCAAAGTTGTTTTCCTTTTGACTCTGCATCAGTTTATCTGTCTTTCCTGAAATAATTCATCACTTGTTACTGTACAATAATATTCCTTTGTATTAATGTATCACAATTTGTTTAACCATTCCCCAACTGATAAGTCCCTCCCCCCTCCTTAGTTTCCAGTTCTTTGCTGCATTTTTTTTTAGGCCATTATAAATACTTTTTGTTCATTTCTTCTTTTTTTATCTCTTTTGGGTAAAGGGCAAGTAGTGATATCACTGGATTGGAATGACCAAACTTAGTCTAAAAAGAGAGGACAACAGGGGCAGAATGTTTCATACATCGTCAGATATGATCAATATGTCAATTGCTTTGATTAAATTATTATAAGAGGAAGAGAACTTCTAATATGAGAACATATTAAGACCTAGAGGAGCCATAAGCTTCACCATTCAGTCCATGCCTGCACAAGAAATCTGGAGAAATCTGTAGTCTCTGAATGGAGACGAGCTTGGTAGGCAGACTGACCAGAACTCAAAGCAGCCCAAGATCCACACCATAACATAGGGACAGACCACAGCCCAAGTATCCGATAGTACAGCAGGAGCCAGGGTCAGACCAGTACATAGCACAAGGCCCAGACTACTCTTGGCCAAGACACAGCAGGAGCAGGGGCAGTGCAATACCTGGGAAGCAAAACACCTGGCACAATTTCGGTACAATTAACATCTGGTTGGCTCTTGTCAGGGACACAGCAATAGATGGAGTATACTCCTGATTCAGGACTATATACCACCAGGAGACAAAAAAGCATCTGAGGACCTAAATTAAGACATAAGTAGACTAAGATCAAATTCCAGAATTCATACAAAGGGAGGCACCTCAACAGCAACCATAAGCAGGATTAAGTAGAGCCAGCCTATACCATCCAACAGTATGGGAAGGAACAGAGGGTTTCCCAAGCAGACCCAATACAGAAACTGAGGCTTGAGATATGAGTAAGCATAAGAAAATACTGAACATAATGAAGAGATATTCTGGATTGAGAGAAAAATCCAAAAGATAAACCCAAAGAAGATAATAATTCTACATGGGATCCAAGCAAAGCCTCAGATAAAAGAATGGAACCAGGACTATAAGAGTAATTAAAAGAAATGAAGCACAAGATATAAAACATAAGAAATGAGAACTAGGGAGGAAAGAATGGGGAGGAGAATTGCTAGCTTAGAATAGGAGATGGTAAACCTTCCCCAAGAATCAGACTCGTTGAAAATGAGAATAAGATTGAGGATTCAGCTTGAGATTAAGATTCAGTCTTGTGAATGCATGTCTACATTGATATTAATCTGATGCAGTGAGAACATGTTTTTTTTAATTATTCAGAGGGGGCTATAAAATTTTTTCTTCCTCCATACCAGTAGCATTCCTCCTTCCTCTAGGTATTTTAGGAAGCAGTCCCAAGTAATTAGAATTGGAGTTGGAACTCTAGCCAGCTCCCCAAGGGGGACATCATTAGTGGAATGCCTCAGAAATCTGCGCTTAGCCCTAGCCTATGATTTTATCATTGGCTTGGATAAAAGCTTGCAAGCTCAGTCAAACTGAAAGTAATAACTCCAGAAGACAAAAAGAAATATTAAAACAAAACCAAAAGACTGAAAAAACCTGATGAAAATGTAAGATAAATACTAACAGGAAGGAACAGAGGTTGAGTGTAGAGTGGGAAGGAGTGGGAAAATCAGAAAATGACTAATATAAAAACTGAAAGTATCAATAAAACTTATTGTTAAAAAATAAAATTAAAATCTTTATTACATGGTGAATGACAATGTACTTCCAAAAAGGAGAGAAACAGGAAGGGAAAGGAAGGGAAATTTTACAGCTCTTGATACTGTAACAGGAGACTGGTCAATGAAAGCCCAGGATTCTGCCCAATGCAATTCTCCATGTGTATTTTGATATTCTATACATTTTTCCTATCCACTTAAGATGCAGAGAGAAAAGGCTTTTTGATTGACCACTGAGCTAAAACTGTCGTGCCTTAAAAAGATTTCCAAAAGAGCCACAGGATCTCTTCTGCCTGTCTACATTTAGGTGAGGAGAACAAACTGTCATGGGCCTCCAGATGATGAAGGGTTCACAGGCTCTAGGGAGATGATCTCCAAGATCATATCTAGCTCTAATGTTTGGAGGTTTTTGTTTGCAACACCACTTTTAAAGAATTTTTATAGTCATACTTCAGGTTTATTGAAGCATTCCAATCATTTTCCTCAATTCAGGGGACATAATGCTTGTAGTATTAAGTATTGTTATTAACATAAGAAAATAATACCTCTTTTTGCCTCATGCACTAAGTAGCTGGAATGCCAGTTTAAACAGTGATTGCTTTTTGCTGCTCAGTACATGCAGAGCAATGGCTACCCCATTTCTTTCACTCTCAGGTCAAAGGGGCAGCTATATTTAGGCATAACTCCCCTCCACCTCTCACATAACACTCGAAGTAAACAACAGGGGAACTGTCCAATGTACAGCTTTAATAGAATCTAGCCAGGGCATGACACTTTCGCCTGTTCTGTAAACATTTAGTAGAAATGATAATTGGGTTAGCTACATTTCTCTGAATTTGAGACAAATGTTCTGTTCTGCTGTGCCATCTGCTTTTTTTTCTCCAGCACCAATCGATATGTTTTTTCTATCTTGGACATACCTTTGATCTTCATGCACTTCAGCTGACCAGCACCAAGTCAAAAGTAGCAAGTTCAAGAGTTGCTCCATTAGACACATTCCCAAAGTAGAACTGGTCTAGGCTAGGGTTTACCTGGAAGACTTAAACTGACCTTGGATCATCTCTATTCTCCAGGCTTCTAGCATGACTCGAATGATCTAGGTGACCTGGGAAGCATGAGTGGTTTAGTAAGATTGAAGATTCAGTTTAAGTATGTGTATGTGTATCCATGCCTATATCCATATCCATTTAATGTAGACAGGACATCTTTTTTGAGATTCAGTGGGGGCTATAAATTTTTTCCTCCTAAGTACCAGATCTATGCTTGGCCCTTGTTTACATTTTTATCATTGTTTTGGATAAAGACTTATGAGCTTAGTTTGAAAACCACTGAATAATTAATAGAGAGCTACACTTGGAATGGTGATATGGATGGAAAGCCCACTGTCTGCGTTTCAGGAAAAAAAGATGCAAATTATAAGTTACATGAATTAACACATAATTGTAACCAAGAAGAGAACCTTCCTTTCTAAGGCACAGAGGGAGATGGTCCCTAAAGCCACTAGGAGACCTCTTGGATGTGAGACCTAGGACTGGTAATCCCAGAACAAAAAAGTCTCTAGAAATAAAGCTGAGCTGTGACATAATGAACCAGGGAAGAGCCACATCCTAGGAAACTGAACAAACAAAAAGTTATGACTGCTGAGGCGTTGGCAGTGATTTTTCAAAGCTCATCAGGAAGAGTACCACAGGATTAGAGAGAAGCAAAAGCCCCAATTTTTCAGAAAATAGAATGGTAATAGAATGGAGTATGCAGTCTATAGGCCTGTGACTCTTGGATTCCTCATTAAATTCTAACAGACATTTTTAAAGGAATAGTTTTAGCAAATATCTAGAAAAATAGCAATGGCAAAGAGCCAGCATGGCTCCCTCAAGAACAGGTCATTCCAAACTCACATTATTTTCTCTTCTTGACAGGGTTACTAAGCTATTAGATGAGGGCAATGCTGAAAATAGAGTCAGCCTAGGTTTTTAAAATCATTTAACAGTTTTTCATGCTGTTTTTATGCTATGAAAAAGGACAAGAGATGCAGGGTAAATGAAAGTTGCGTGTGTCTGTGTGTCTGTTTCTGTGTGTCTGTGTGTGTGTTCTGAACTGATTGAGAATGTCTAGATGCAAAGTCAGCTTGGTAGGAAGTCACCAGTGGAGTACCTTAGAGAACTGTGCTTGGCTCAGAGCTGTTTTTTGCTTTGTTTTATTTGTTTGTTTTTTAATCAATGACTTGGATAAAGGCTTACAAGGTCAATGTTCTGCTCTGCTCCTGCCATTTCTCTTGGAGTTGTCGGGCAGCAAATATCATATCGACTGCTCCTTGGCCCTTTCTGAAGTGCACTGGCTCTCAGGTAGATGTGAAGGATCAGTCTATTAAGGAGGACTCTGGCAAGAATCTTGCCAGCAACAATTAAGAGAGAGACCTCCCTGTGATTGTCATGGGACAATCTATTTCCCCTACCTTTATAGAGATGGACGGTGGAAGCATCCTTGAACTCCTGGGGGATAACCTCCTCTTGCCAATACCAAGGCCTTTGATACTATTAGTCGTGAGGGTTTATGGAAAATTATGTCAAAATTTGGTTGCCCAGAGAAGTTCATCAGCATTGTACGATGACAGCATGCTTGCTTGGGTTCTAGAAAATGAACAATGCTCTCGTGCTTTCCCAGTCACCAATGGAGTGAAACAAGGCTGTGTGCTTGCTCCCATGTTTTTTAGCATGCTTTTAGCCATGTTGTCAGCAATGCTGTCAAATGCTTTCAATGAGGATGAGCATGGCATCAAGGTCACCTACCACACTGATGGTAAAAATTTGAAAAAGCTACACATCAAGACCAAATTAGAGGAAGTGCTGGTGCATGATTTTCTGTGTGCAGATGGTTGTGCACTCAATGTAGCCTCTGATGCTGAGATGCAATAAAGTATGGATCAATTCTCTGCTGCTTGTACTAATTTTGGCCTAATAATTAACATCAAAAAAATACAGGTGCTCTATCAGTCACCACCACACCATCCATATGTGGAACCATTGATTACAGCAAATGGAGAAGTTTTGAATACTGTGGATAAATTCATTTAATTTGGTGGTGTACTTTCCAGGGATGTACACATTGATAATGAGGTCGATGCGTGCATTGGCAGAGCTAGCTCAGTGTTTGGGAGGCTCCGAAGGAAGGTGTGAGAGAGAAGAGGTATTAAGATTGACTACCAAACTGAAGGTCTACAGAGCCATTGTGCTGACCTCATTGTTGTATGCCTCAGAAACCTGGACAGTCTACCAGTGCCATGCCAGGAAATTGAATCACTTTCATTTTGAATTGTCTTATGAAGATTCTAGCAGGATAAAATAACAGACACTGAGGTCCTTACTCAAACTAAACTGCTAAGCATTCCAACTCTGCTTCAGAGAACACAACTCCAATAGGGTGGCTACATTGTTCAAATACAAAATATACACTTGCCAAAAAGACTTTTATGGAGAACTCACACAGGGAAAGCATTCACATGTTGGTCAGAAGAAGCAATACATGGACACTCTCAAGGTCTCTCTCAAGCATTTCAGAACTGATTGTGTGACATGTGTGACACTGGCACAGTGGCTTGGCATGGCATTCCCACATCAGAGAAGGTGCTGTACTCTATAAGCAAAGCAGAATTGAAGCAGCTCAAAGGAAACGTAGGATGTGCAAATTTGGAGAATCCACCACAAATGTTCACACAGACTATTTGTGCCCGACCTGTGGTAGAGCATTCCAAACTCGTATTGGTCTGATCAGCCAGAGTCAGACACCTTGAAACTTAACTTTAGCATGATGATAATTGTTTTGGTCTTCTTCTAGAATGAAAGACACCAACCAACCAACCAACAAGGTCAATGTAAACAGCATAGCTGAGTGAACAGAGGGCTGGACTTGGAGTCAGGACTACCTATGCTGCCAACTTGCTTGAGTTACTAGCTATGTGACCCTGACAATTTACTTAACCTCTCCTCATTTGTAAAATAATAATAGCATCTACCATCCAAGCTTGTTTGAGAATTAAATAAGATAATCAATGCAAAACATTTTTATTAACACATGGCAGCCCAAAAAGCCAATGAACCAAAATGGGGAAGGTCTTCAAGTTTATGCTATCTAGGGATCAGCCAAATGGACTTTTGTTTTGTGAAGTCCGGATTCAATCAAAGGGCTGTACTTGAGGACCTAGAAGGCCGCATGTGACCTCAGGGTCACAGGTTTCCCACCCCTAGACTAGGGAAATTTAGCCTGGAAAAGCAAAGCCCTAAAGGAAATACAATAGCCATCTTCAAATATTTGAAGGTCTATCATGTGGGAAAGACAATAGACATGTTCTACGCGGCAAGCATGTCCCAATTGCTTTTCCAGTCATGGCCTCCCTCAGGGTCAATGTTCACAGAGGTGTAAGATTCGGCACTTGAGGCCTCTCTGCTGAACTCTATCTCCTCGAGGGCAGGCCCCTGGAGTCAGATGCTGATTCCTTGTGCAGCAACTCTGATGCTTTACTCTGCTCACACCTCCAGCCTCTCTTTCCCCACTGTTCATTTCAAGAGTTCTTAGGTACAGCCTTATTATTACAGTTTCATCAGGGAAAATGGCCCCAGGTTCAGAATTAGGCTCTTTCCACCATGATGCTACCCTGCCTTCTCTTTGCTTCTACAGAGACAAATTGTTATGACTGAAAAGGGAAAAAAAAAAATATATATATATATATATATATGTATTTGTATATATGCACACACACACATACACACACACATATATACACATATATATTTCCTAATGGCCAACTTTCTGGAGATGATTTCCTCATACGGATTATAAGACTTAAGAGTTCAGATGAACTTCAAATATTATCTAATTTATTATCAAATATTATCTCATTCAACCCCCTAAATATCACAGATAAGAAAACAATGGTCCAGACTTGATTTTACCTGACTTACCCATGGTCACACAAGCAGTAAGTGGTAAAACTGGGTTTCAAATTCAGGTCTTCTGATTTTAAGTCTTAGATTCTTACTATGCTGCAGACAGGCATTAAGTATGTGTATATGTAGGCTGTTAGGTGGCAGTGTAGTGAATAAAGAGCCATACCCGCAGTCAGGAAGACTCACTTTCCTGAGTTCAAATCCAGCTACAGACACTTACTAGCTATGTGACCCTGGGCAAGTCACTTAGCTCTGTTTGCTTCAGTTCCTCATCTGTAAAATGAGCTGGAAAAGGAAATGGTAAACCATATCTTTGCCAAGAAAACCCCAAATGGAGTCACAAAGAGTCAGATATGACTGGAAATGACTGAACAACAACAACCAACCAATGTGTGTGTATGTCTCTGTGTGTGTGTGTATGTGTGTGTATCGCCTAACATAATGTGTGTGCATATATATATACATATATATCCTAACATGAGTGTATGTGTGCGTATATATATATATATATATATATATCCTAATATGAGTGTGTGTGTGTGTGTATATATATCTCCTAACATAATGTGTGTGTATGTATGTGTGTGTGTGTGTATCCTAACATAATGACCTCTCTTGGCCTCAAGAAACAGATAGTGAAACATACTTGCCTCCTTTGGGTAGAGAGGTTGGGAACTACAGGAGTAGAATATTAAGTATATGTTTACACGTGTTTGTATGTCTGTGCACAACAACAGCAACCACTCTCGGACCAAGCGAGCTAGGATACAAAGTGTATCTCTCAGCTGTAGACTCATGCCTCATTGGGGAACCAGGTATAGTCCTGGGGGAGACTGACCCCTAAAGGAAGGACCAAGCTATTTTTCTAGCATTCTTTTAGCTCTTCCCTCCCTTGCCCAGAGGCCCAGAGAAATTTACTTAAAACTAAAGTTTTGTCTTATGTTTTAGGGTCTCCCAAAATAAGGAATAGAAAAATACTCAATATATTAAATACTGTAAAATCTGGCACAGGTTATTTCCTTCATACAAAAGAAATGCTGCTTAATGATGATGAGGATGGTGATAATCACAGCATGCACTGACAAGGACTTAAAATAGGTTACTGCAACTTATAACTACTGTTATATTCTCCCAAGATTATTGAGACTCAAAAGCATCAGAAAATGAACAAGTTTATGGGACTTCTATAGGCATTTTACATTTCATCTCAACTCTGTACTGTCTCCCTCAAAGCCCACAACATCTAGAGAGCTGAGCCAGTGTTTGGGCTCCTCTTCCTGTTGTTGGTCATCTCCTCTAAGAAGTAGTGGTTGTATGAGAGGGTACCTCATTTGGGTAGAAGTCCCTAGATCTCTCAAACTTAGAAGGCTGACTCCAAGCCTTGAGATCTGGGAGTTACAATTCAATCACCTATTGCTTAGGAAATAAAACAGCAAATAAGGGGAGACCAGAAGCCCAGATTCAAGTACATCTAGCTAAGCCCCTGTTCTTGCTGCTTCCCGGGAGCAGTTACTCTAATGATTGGGTAGAAAAGGACACCCCTCCCCATGACCACTCTTCTCAGAAAATCCCAGGTCACATGGATACTACTTGGGTAATCAGAGAGAAACAAAGGGCAGAGTTATCCCCTTTTTTTTTTGGTTCTCTGAATAGTGACTCTTCCTGACAATAAATAAATTATTTTATTGTCTCAAATCACTAACTCTTGAACATTGATCCCCACCTGTTCCCAGAAGTTGTCAGAAGAGCTCTGGTCCTTTGGAGGGCCCCAAAGGGGCACATGATCCATGAGATATAACCCCAACTAAAAACATGTATGTATATAGGTAGATAGATAGATATAAATGGCGGAGACAGGTAGATATAGATATAGATATAAATATAGATATAGATATAGACATAGATATAAATATAAATATAGATATAGATATAGATATAAATATAGATATAGATATAGATATAGATGATATGTACTATTGAACCTCTACCCCAAAAATGTAAGCTCCTTGAGGGCAGAGACTATTTAATTTTAACTTTGTATCCCTAGCACCCACCACAGTAAGTACCTGGAACATAGTAGGCATTTACAAAATGTTTTTCCACTTACTGACTCACTGAAAGGTAACAGCACATCTCATTTCTATTACTCTACAAGTGTGATATAATTTTTAGTTAATAAGTTGTAAAGGAGCTAGGGAGGAAAATCTGATTGGATGAGTCCACTATTTAAATACAAGGTTGGGAGTGGGAAATACTTGATCAGCCCTTTAACATTTACTGTGACTTTAAGCAAGTCATTTCCTGTCCATGAACCTTAGTTTCATTATCTACAAGATGAAAGACTTAGGAAAAATTATCTCCAATACCCCTTCCAGATCTGAAATTCTATCACTAATGACTTTCTATAAGATAAAGGACGAACTGAAGAATCAGAAGAGTGAATTTTTCTGTGGCTATACTGCCACCTAGTGGTGAATTTCTCTTTCAGTTATCACAACTCGGTAGGTTTCTAAAGCTTTTGGACATCATGAGGTCATACTTATTATTCTCTCAGCTCAGCAAGGCACTATTCAGCATACCTTCACATTAGAGCAATAGAGCAGATTTCCAGCAGTACGCTACTCTAAATAGTATTTTAGAGACATAAGAGGAGTCACGCCCTTCACACAGGTATACTTTTCTCCTAGACTTACCGCTGATATTCTGAAATAAGAAAATTTTGCTTCTGTCATTGTCAAACTTAAAGATTATTTAGGGATAAATAATAACAATGACCAATTTCTCCTCTCTCTGATTTACTACGGGGGATTCTGAATTTCCCATCTTAAAATCCAATCATTTGGGGGGAGTTTTCTCAGATAATCTAATTTCTCTCAACGGATATCTTCAGTAATACACACACACACACACACACACACACACACACACACAGCCATCTTTCCTGGTCGCATTCACATCCTACCTCCTTCAAAGGCTACTCCCCTCTCATGCCACAACCTGGAAGGTTTTTTTTTTAATTTAATGCAATTTCTTCCAATTATCAAGCACTTTTTTCTCTCCCATCTCCCCCACACACATACACACACGCATGCACACACACACATGCATACACATACATGCACACACAGCACACAGAAACACACACACATAGCCCTTATAACAAATAAACACAGTCAAGCAAAACAAATTCCTACACTAGTCATGTGCAAAAATGTAAGTTTCTGTCTTCATTTTGACCATCACCTCTCTGTCAGAAGGTGGGTAGCATTCTCATCTTTAGTTCTCTGAGACCATGATTGACCACTGGTTGTTCGGAATTCTTAAATCTTTTAAAACTGTTCCTTTTTTTATAATGTTGATGCTATAGTATAAACTGTTCTCCTGGGTGTGTTCACTTCATTCTGAATCCATTCAAGTTTTCCCAAGTTCTCTGAAACCATCTCGTTCATTTCTGGGAGCACAATACTATTTATTCCCTTTCATTCATATACCATAATTTGTTCAGCCAATTCCCAATTGATAAGCACCTTCCCCCTTAGTGTCTAGTTCATTGCTATAATAAAAGAGCTGTTACAAATATTTTTGTACATATAGGACCTTTTCTTCCTCCTTTGTTCTCTTTGGATTATAGGTCTAGTAGTGATATCCCTGGGTCAATGAGTATAAGGCATAGCTTAGAAATTAATGAGGAATGTTTCCAAACTGCTTTCCAGAATGGCTAGATCAATTAATTCACAGCTCCATGAACAGTATATTAGTATGCCTTCTGTTCCATGGTACCTCCAATATTTGTCATTTTGCTTTTTTGTCAACTTTGCAAATTCAGTAGGTATTAGGTAGAACCTTAGTTGTTTTAATTTACATTTCTCCAGTTATTAGTATTTTGAGCATTTTTTCACATAGCTATAGAGACCTTGAATTTCTTTCCCCAAGTACCACCTATTCATATCATTTTACCATTTTTCAATTGGAGAATGACTCTTATTCTTACAAATGTGTTCCTTATATATCTGAGAAATGAGACTTTTATCTGAGAACCTTGATATAAGGATTTCTGTTTCCCCAGTCAACTGTTTCTCTTCTAATCTTAGTTACACTGGAATTATTTGTACCAATACATTTACATTTTACAGAATCAGAATTGTCTATTTTATCTTCTGGGATCATCTCAGGCCATTATATGGTTACAAACTCTTCCCTTATTCATAGATCAGAAAATTGTTTTCAGATATTACTAAGTTGGGGGGCAGCTAGGTGGCGCAGTGAATAGAGCACCGGCCCTGGAGTCAGGAGGACCTGAGTTCAAATCCGGCCTCAGACACTTAACACAAAAACTAGCCATGTGTCCTTGGGCAAATCACTTAACCCCAACTGCCCTCCAAAAAAAAAAAAGAAAGAAAAAAAAAGATATTACTAAGTTTCAGCTAACTAAAGTCACTCAAAGTCCCAGCTTTTGGAGACTGTTTTGGATCCTGACTTTCTTCCAACTTGTTAGCTATTCCTTATGGCTTGGTGTCATCTGCAAGCTTCATTAGCATGTATTTATCCAAGTAAGAAGGATCCCATAATCAATCACAGAACTAAAGCTGGGAGACAGGTGCCTTAGAAACCATCTAATCCAGACCCCTCATTTTATGGCTAAGAAAACTGAGTTCCAAGGAGGTTAACTATCTTTGAACTCCCACAGAAATGGTTTTGTATATATAACTTATTATTATAGTGTTTTAATCATACTGTCTTCTACTGTTACTTAATAGTTTCATTTGCGTTAGTCCTACCTCACAGACCATATATAAATAAATATATAAAGAATATATAATATTATATTACTCTTAGTGACCTCATTTGGGGTTTTCCTGGTAAAGATACTGAAATGGCTTGCAATTTCCTTCTCTAGCTCTTTTTGCAAATGAGGAAACTAAGACAAACAGGGTTAAGCAACATGCCCAAGGTCACACAGCTAGTAAGTGCCCGAGGCTGGATTGGAACTCAGATCTTCCAAACTCCAGGCCCAGCACTCTATCCACTGTGTCTCCTAGCTGCCCTCTTCCATTGGAATATGCTGAAATTTTACAAGCAACATTCATTCCAAATCCTAGAGATTATCTACTCCACCTCATCATTTTACAGATGAGGAAACTAAGGCCCATCAAGGTTATGTGATGACCAGAGTCACACAGCTGATAAGCATTAAAGATAGGCTACAAACAAGTATCTTTCAACTGCACTCCACTAATGTAAAGGGTTTAACCAGAAGTGGCTCAATCACCTTAACAAGGTTAAAGGATAAGGCCTGTATTCTGACCTTGAAGACATCTCCCTGTGTAAGATGTGTTCACCCTCAATGAAAAAATTAATGACCTCTCTTTGACAGAGTGTGATGGAGAGAACTCTTGTCCTGAGTTTTTGTTGTCCATTGAGAATGACTGATTCTGACTGATGGAATTAATTCATATGGACCTAAGTTACATTTTGGATTTGACCTATAAAAGAGGGAACCAAAGCCAGAGATTAGGGATCCAGAGAACCTGAAGCTAGACAGACAGCAGACTTAGGTTCCTAGGAAGAAGAC
This sequence comes from Pseudocheirus occidentalis, assembly GCA_028646575.1. Classification (NCBI taxonomy): domain Eukaryota; kingdom Metazoa; phylum Chordata; class Mammalia; order Diprotodontia; family Pseudocheiridae; genus Pseudocheirus; species Pseudocheirus occidentalis. The sequence continues at coordinate 63,458,437 of CM053593.1, forward strand.
TGTCCAACTGAAGAGCTCTCCCCCAGGAAACTTCTCAGTCTCAGAAATGACCATAGCCAGCGGCAACAGTGAAGTGGCAAGAGCTCCTGGGCAGAGCCTCCTGGAGAAAGACCAGGGATTTCTCAACTGATGCTAAGTCCTTGCACTTAGCCTCCCAGGAATAGAACCTAAATTCAAATCCTGACTCTGTCCTTTACTGCTCATGTGATGTCAGGCAAGTCACTTAAGAACTTCCTTAAGGTTCAGTTTCATCATTTGCAAAATGAGAGGATGGGCAGAGTCAAGATGGCAGACTAGAAACACGAGAACTCCAAGAGCTCCCTGCAATACGTATAAATATGATAGTATTTATATCTTATAAAATACCTATGAAATATGACTCCAAACAAATTTTAGAGCTCCAGACTCCACAAAAATGACACAATAACAAAGCTCCCGCTGAAGGCAGCCACGCAGGCAGTCAAGCAGGCAGTCATTGCAGCATGCTGGGAGCAGAGCCCAGTCCCATGTGGTTTCAGCCCCAGGGTGTCCAGGAGAAGCCTCAGCTGTAGCATTCAGAAGAGTGGATCATCAGCAGCTGTGGTGATTTCCAGAATCACCAACCTATAAGAGCCAACGACAAAGAGGAAAGGTCAGTGGAACTAGGCTAAATTTGGGGAAGATTGTCCGGCTGAACTGCCTCCAGAGCCAGCAGCAGTCTGAAGTGGCAGCCCTGCAGCTGCCTCCACGTGGCTGCTTCAGAAGCTCCTGGCCTCCAGACTGCAGGAGGGCCAAGTGATCATTCAGAGGCTAAGTGCTCTTACCTTGAGCTCCCTGGATCGAGACTGTGGTCTTGGGTGGTGGTCCTGAGATGCGTTTTCAGTGAGCCAAAGCTGGGAGGGGCTGCAAAAAACGGCAGCCTCCTAATAGCTCTGGCAGCTGCAAAAACCCCAGCAATTTGGGACAGAGCTCTCCCCTCTGAAAGCAGAGTTTTACTACTGAGCCCAAAAGCCAAGTTATTGACTAGCAACATGAGCAGGCAAATGAAGCAAAGCAAGCCCAGCAATCCAACTTTAGATTCCTTTTCGGGGGACAAAAAGGACCAAAGCATGGAATGGAAGGAAGACAACACAGTCAGAACTCCCATACCAAACGCTTCCAAGAAAAATACGAAGTGGATAGAGGCTAGAGAGGAGCTTAAAAAGGATTTTAAAAACCAAATAAGAGAAGTGGAGGAAAAATTGGGGAGAGAAAATGAGAATGATGCAAGAAAATCCTGATAAGAGAGTCAACAACCTGACTAAAGAAAAGAATACCTTAAAAAACAGACTAACTCAAATGGCAAAAGAGGCCCAAAAAGCCAATGAGGAGAAGAATGCCTTAAAAAGTTGAATTTGCCAGATGGAAAAAGAATCTCAAAAGCTTTCTGAAGAGAATAATTCCTTCAGAATTAGAGTGTAGCAAATGGAAACAAATGACTTTATGAGAAATCAAAATACTATTAAACAGATCCAAAGAAATGAAAAAATAGAAGGCAATGTAAAATATCTCATTTAAAAAACCACTGACCTGGAAAATAGATCCAAGAGAAACAATTTAAAAATTATTGGACTACCTGAAAGCCATGACCAAAAAAAGAACCTAGAAATCATCCTTCAAGAAATTCTCAAGGAAAATTGTCCAGATATTTTAGAACCAGAGGGCAAAATAGAACTTGGAAGAATTCACTGATCACCTCTCAAAAAAGATCCCCCAAAAAAACTCCTAGGAATGTTATAGCCAGGTTCCAGAGTTCCCAGATCAAGGA
>CM053593.1:63460722-63497403 GCA_028646575.1 Pseudocheirus occidentalis
AAAAAAGATCCCCCAAAAAAACTCCTAGGAATGTTATAGCCAGGTTCCAGAGTTCCCAGATCAAGGAACAAATATTACAAGCTGCCAAGAAGGAACAATTTGAATACTGTGGAAACACAATCAGGATAACCCAGGATCTAGCAGCTTCTACATTAAGGGACCAAAGGGCCTGGAATATGATATTCCTGAGATCAAGGGAGCTAGGATTAAAACCAAGAATCGCCTACCCAGCAAAATTGAGTATAATGTTCCAGGGGAAAATATGCTCATTCAATGAGGTGGAGGACTTTCAAACATTCTTGCTGAAAAAAACAGAACTGAACAGAAAACGTGATATTCAAATACAAAAAGCATGAGAAGGTAAACATAGAAAAGAGATCATAAGGAACTTATCAAAGTTGAAATATTTACATGCCAACATCAAAAAAATGAGAATTGTAACTTGTGAAACTTTTCTCAGTATGAGGATTAGTGAAGGGAATATAAATATATATATATGTATACATACACATATGTCTATATAGGAGGGTATATATACATATGAATACATATGTGAGTGTGGGTATTTATGTGTATGTCGACAGAGGGCACAGGATCAATTGAATAGGAAGGGATGATATTTTAAAAGGTGTAATTAAGAGGTGGGAGAGGAATAGAATGAGAGGAGACAGAATGGGGTTAATCATCTCATATAGAAGAAGGGAAGAACAGGAAGGCAAAAGGGAATAGGTCGACCTTAGTCTCATTGAATTTGGCTTAGGGAGGGAATGACATACACTCTAAAGTGGGTATCTTGCCCTATGGGAGAGTAGGGGGATGGGGATGAGAGGGGGGAAGATGGAGGGGAGGGCAGAGGATGGAGGGGAGGGATGTTAGAAGCACACACTTCAGTAAAGGGACAGGGACAAACTAGACAATAGAACAAGGCTGGGGGGTGGGATAGGAAGGAGGGAAATATAGTCAGTGTTATATAATATGTTCATCGTGGAGATGTTCTGCGTAACTCCAATTGTATGACCTGTATTGAATTACATGACTTTCCAGGGGGGTTGGGGTGACAAACAAGGAATGAAAAGAATCTAGAATTTAAAGTTCTAAAATCAAATGATAAATACATATATATTATTATTATTATCATTATTATTATTTACATGCAACTGGGAAATAAGATATACAGACACTGGGATAGCAGGATCCCTCTTACCCTACCAGAAAGTCAGAGGGGTGATGGGGAAGGATATAGGAGAGAGCAGATTGGGGGAGGGGGTATAAAGTAGAATTGCTATTTTGGGGTGGTGTGTAGGGGAAAGATAGGGAGAAAATTTGTAACTCAAAATTTTGTGGAAATCAATGATGTAAACCAAAAAATAAACCAAAAAAAATCACAGGAAAAAAAATTAGAGGATGGATTCAACCTTCTAGAGAGAAGAGAAAAAGTTACCCTTGAGTTGTTAACACAACTCTCCTGAAAAGAAGAGGTATAATCATGTGACCCAAAGTTGAAGCAGCAGCCAAGAGCAAACCTACACTTTGTCTTCCACTAATACCATGACTTATACGGCTGTGCTGGTCTGATGGGAGGTGGGTTGACTCGATGGAAATCCCAAGTACAAAATTTTCTTTTCAGGAAGTGATGTTAGTCTGATGTGATTTGTTTTGATTAAATTAAGCTGGCTCTTTTTTAAACTTTGTTTAATCTTGCCTTCAAATTCTGGGGTCATTTACTATTTGGGACTTGCTTCCTCCTGCACACTAAATATAATTCTCTTTTAACCAAAATGTCTAAGACAAACCATTCCCATCTTTGCTGGATAATAGTTATGAAACACTCATGTGATAGATACAATGTTTTATCAAGCATAAAGAGGTGGAGCATGAGATAGTGTCTCAGCATGCTTTACCTAGAGATGCCACCAGGTGGAACTCTATCCTTGAGCTGCCCCAATAAGCTTTCTAGAGCACAGGCACAAGTCAGACTTCTCTGGTACCTTCCAGTCTTGATCTTGTCTTGACTAGGGGACGACATATGAAAACTTCCAAAAATAATTCACAGCTCATTCATTTGGCTCATGCTCCAGTTCTCATGATACTTCTGATCTCCTTCCCGATATCAAATGTACATTATATGTACCTTTACTAAAGCAGAAACAAAATTAGCCACATTGGCCCTGACAAAGATGATTCAGGCTCCCAAGCCTGTATGTCCAGCACCAGTCTTTCTCTGGAGCTCCAGTCCTCCATCACTCTCTTACAATTGAATATTCTGATTTGGATGTCCCATAGGTTTCTCCAACCCAACATTTCCAGACTAGAAATCATTAACTTTTCTCCAAACTCATCTTGCTTCCAAACTTCACTATTTCTTTCTCTGTTCTCTAATTCTTACTAGACTACCACCAGCCTTCATATTCTCATAATCTCAGGGTCATTCTTAATTCCTCATTCTCCCTTACCCTATGTAGCCAATCAAATAATTGTATACCTAGAGCTGGAACATATGGCTGAGATCATCTAGTCCAACCCTCTTATCTTACAGATAAGGAAGCTGAGGCCTAGGGCAGTTAGGTGCTTTTCCTAAAGTCACAGATTATAAGCACCAGAGTTGGATTTGAACTCAGGTCTTCTGACTCCAGAGCCAGCAAACTTTCTACTATTACAGTGGTTCTCAATGTGTGGTCTGGGAACCCCTGAGTCCCCTGAAGAGGGTCTTCGAGGGAAAACTACTTTCAGAATAATATTCTATTTCAATTTCTAATATAGAAAATCTCTATAAGGGGCAGCTAAGTGGCACAGTGGTTAGAGAGCTGAGTCTGGAGACAGTAAAACCCTCAGATGCTTTTGAAGTCTTTCACAACTCACTTTTTTTTTTTGCTTTTTTTTTTGGAGGGCAGTTGGGGTTAAGTGACTTGCCCAAGGTCACACAGCTAGTTTTTTGTGTTAAGTGTCTGAGGCCGGATTTGAACTCAAGTACTCCTGACTCCAGGGCCGGTGCTCTATTCACTGCACCACCTAGCCATCCCCACAACTCACTTTTCACCTACTTTTCTGTCTGATTACTTATAATTCCTCTTCCCACATTCTAAGGTTTTGTCAAGCCCTAAATGCTAGCAGTTACAATTCACCATCTCCCTCCTCAGTGCCTTTGCATAAATGATCCCTCCTTATACTCACCACTGAGAATTCCTAGCTTCTTTCAAAGCATAGGTCAGCAGCTGCCTCTTACACAGACTTTCCTGATCCCCTCTACCTCCCCCTTTCCTCACCCTCTGTTTATTCACATTCTCTACCTCTTTGAATTGCTTTTTAATATTCTATATATTTTTCATTTTCTAACTTGTATACAGTTTATATTGCATAACCCCACTCAACTCCCCTACCCCCCCAGAACATAAGCTCCCTGAGGACAAGGGCTGCTTCTTTTTTAGTGTCTCTATACTCAGTATCTTGCAAATAATAGCTGATCAATGAATATTTAATTTAAATTAATCAAAGCAGACTTACTTGATCATATCTTTCACTTGGAATTGGATTCTCTTTTTAATAGTCCATACAAACTAATAAAAACTGCCAGTAGATAGACAATGGCTCAGGAAAAATAAAATACTCCTCTACATCTGAATCCACCACTGTCAAATTTGTAAAAAAAAAAAAAAAAAAAAAAAGCAAAACAAAAAAACCCCACAAGAATCGTGGGATAAGTGATCTTGTTGTGCATTGGATAATTAAAATCCTATTTTAGAGCAGTCATTCAAATGGAATATTTTAAGATTTAACATTCTTCAGGGATGAAAATCGTGCATGCTGTAGGGCTGGCTGTCACCTGTGTTGAATGTCAGACAGGCAACAAGTTTCAGATGAGTGCTTACCGTTATTAACTGTAAAATAACCCTCGGTCTCTTCTGTTAGTTTAACCCTACAGGAGACTAGCTTGCTAATTTAACATTACTAGTTTGAACCAGTGTCTTTGGGGTATTGAAATATTCTACTTGGTGTGAATTTATATAATATATATGGGAAATTTATATTCAGTAATTGGATATTTTCTTTCACATTTTTCCATTGGAATAGGGAATTTTTGTCAATTTCCGAAAAGAAAACTTTGGCCTTGGTAAAATGTATTTAATGAAATTTTTTCTATTCAGTATGACCTCCATCTATACCAAAATCTCTTAGGAATCACAATCATTGTCTAAATTTTACCCAAAAGTCTAGTTTCACCCTCATTAGCCAAAGAAAGTTGAGGAACTGGTTGTGGTCATGTTAATGACACGGAACGGAACTTCATTTGCTAATTCAGATACTATATTAAATTTAGGAATATAGCTTCTACAAATCCTTGCAACTAGAAACAGAACCTTCTGTTCCCCCTGTTATGGACAGTTGCCTTCATTTTCCTACAAAACTCTATTTTCAATTATCTTTCCATTCATTTGATTAGCACTTGATGAGATGTTAATCTGACTTTTGTTGTTCAGTCCCGTCCAACTCTTTGTGACCCCGTCTGGGGTTTTTCTTGGCAATGATACTAGAGCAGTTTGCTATTTCCTTCTTCAGCTCATTTTACAGATGAGGAAACTGAGGCAGACAGGATTAAGTGACTTGCTCAGGATCACACAGCTAGTGTCTCAGGCCAGATTTGAACTGAGGGAGATGAGTCTTCTTGACTCCAGACCATGAACTCCATCAAATTCTACATCTAATTGTTCTGATCTGACTTTAACACTTGCCTTTTAATATGGTGATGGAAGGAATAGCTTAGCTAGTTTCTCCACCACCACTCTGCAGGGACTCAGAGGAAATAGTTCAACCAGCTTCTCTACCCTTACCCACCAAAAGGGTTGGGGAGGAGAGAGGACACTGGCAATGGATCCTTTCTTTGCCCTCTCAACTTCAGATGGTACTTGGAAAGTCCACTATAATGACCAGAGATGAAGGTGAACCAGGATTGAATTCGAGAGACGGAATCTAAAAACAGCTATACCAAAGGAAGGAAAAAGTATAATGAATTCCATTTTTGAAGACAGCAGGTGGAAAAATTACCCACTCGACACCCAGGGAAATAGTGACAAAGAAAATATGTATGACTCATCAAATTGGCAAAGACGATAAAAGAGAGAAATGTAAAATGTCAGAGGCACTAAGAGAAAACAAGTAATCAATAACACCATTAGCAGACCTGTGAATTGGTCTAACCATCCTTAAGGGGAGAAAAGTGGGGATTATGAGAGAAAAATTACTAAAATGTTTCATATCCACAAATCCCACTATTACTTTTTAGCTCCTAAGGAAATTTTTTAAATAACATAAGAATAAAAGGTCTGTGTATAAAAAAGTTACAGCAGCACTTTTCCGTAGTGGCAAAAAACAAAAAAACCCAAAACAAACCTGGTAAAAAAGGGGTGTCCGTCTATTAAGGATAGCTGAACAAATTACAGCCTATGAATGCCACAGAATATAACATGTTATAAGAAGCCATGAATTTGAGAGATTTGGAGACTATGGGATGACAGCGTGAACTGATTTAAGTGAGAAAAGCAGAACCAGGAGTGCAGTATGTGATGCAAGGATCAATTATTGATGCTGACCACTCAGCTTTTTATCAGTTATTGGTTCTGAGCAACCTTACAGAGAAAACTTACTTCCCTCTTTTCAGCAGAGCTCCAGAATGTGGTACACAGCCCAAGAGCCATCACACCGACTTTGCTCACCTTTTTGTTAAATGGTAGGGCTGACCAGCTGAGGAAGAGGAGAATGTTTGTATTCAAAGGCTAAGTATCAGTAAATTTATGTAACAACAAATTCAAAAACACAAAAGGGGGGCCAAAAAAGACAGTTAATGACAGAGATGACAAAAAAATGAAGGCCACTGAAATATATGTACTTAAGTATGTGTAACACAGAGTAAAGAAGAAAAAAATACCCAGACAAGTATTCTTAAAAGTAATGTTAATTTTTTTTGCAACATAGCTCACACGGAAATATTTTGCATGACTTCACACAAATAAGTGGTATTGTGCCTGCCTTCTCCATGGGTGGAGGGCCTGGAGGAAGAAAATTTGGAACTCAAAATTTTGCAGAATTAATGTTAAAATAAACGTGTGTATAAATTTTAAAGTAATGTGTGGACTTTGCTAGGTGTATTAAAGGAAAGAAGGATGGCAGGCCTGGCACTGGAGGGGCACAGCAATGGGCACTGGCTTAGAAAGCAGAGGGGGAGAAAGGCTGGCAGCAGCACTTCGGGACGGCCCTGGTTCGCGAGAACCCATTTCGGAAAAGGTGGCTACAAAAGGGCACCGGCACCAGGGGCGGCCACCTGTTCGGCTGATTTCGTGAAAGCCACAAGGGGATGATGGGCCTGTTTTTCAGACCTGTGGTAGGCCTCTAGACATGACGGGGCCTAGGCCAGTCGGGGACCTGCACATTAGAGGCCAAGGTAGCAAGAAGGCCCCGAAGCCACGGCAAACACAGGGACGACAAAAAGAGGAAAAAGTTGACTGGAAGGGTGTGGTAGCGGATGGAGGCCCGGCACAGGCCGCCGCGCAGGCGCACTGGGCGACTACACCGTCCACCTCACTCCCACCCCCTCAGTGCTTGCAGATCTCTGCTGGGGTTAGGGAGATACATATATTGTAACATAACCGCTGGATTTAACATATGGGGTACCTGGAGGAATGACTTCGTTTTAAGACCCATAGCTGAATACCGCACCACCTGAGCCACGGTGGTAGCGCTTCTCCCCTCCCTCCGCTCGACTACCTAGCAGGCCCTACGCAGCAGTCAGCGGCTTCGAGGGAGAGAGGGGAAGCGGGAACTACAATTCCCAGAGCTCCGTGCGGCCGTGGTCGTGTGATGGCGCGCGCGCCTAGGCCTGAGGGGAGGGCGAGGCAGCTGGAAGGAGGCGCGCGAGCCCGGGAGCGCGCGAGCGCTGGGTGGACTGAATGAGTCCCTCCCAGGCCGGCCAAGTTCCAGTTGTAGCTCCCGACCCGGCTGCGGGGAGCAGAAGTGCGGGGACCACGGCCACGGGAGACAAGCTGCGTCCACCAGCGCGGGTGAGGGAGAGCAGATAGATTGCAGCGCTGCCGACGGACTGACGGGACGGACGAAGGGCTGACAGGGCGGGAGGGAGGGGCTTCCTCGGGGTCCCGGCACGGACCGGACCAGAGCAGCTGGGGAGGTGGGTGGGTGCCCTGGACCTGTGGCATCTGGATCCCTGGCGTCTAGCTGTGTGCAGAAAGTGTGCTGCCGGGTGATGTCAGAGGACCTGGGTTCGAATCCCAACTACTTTGGCCCCTAGGCATCTTTACCTCTGGGAATGAGTGTTCACCCATCGTCTGCCTGCGCTGTACCGAGCGCTTTACTGGGGCCGCATTTGCTCTCTGTTTACCGATCCGTAGAATGAGCGCGTCGCTGTTTTGTCTCAGAGTGTGTTGTAAACTCCTCGGGGCACCGTGTGTTTTACACATCTCTGATACTTAGATACTGAATTTGAATCCGGGCTCTGTCCACTGCGCTGCCCAGCCTTCAAGCTCACAAGTCTCCTGCTCTGAGCTGGGGAGTCAGTTAAGGGCAGTTTCCTCGTCTGTGGAATCAGAGGGTTATATGAACTCGCAGCTCAAATTCTTAATTTTATGATCCCAGCTGGGGGTGAACGCACACCAGTCCTCTAAAGCTGTTTGCTGGAAAGGCATCTACCTTTAAATGTGTTAGCATGAAAATTAAACCATTGAAAACATGGAAAGCCTTGTGGAAGCCTATGAGAACCTTCTTTAGTTTGAATGGAAATATTAAATAAGTATTTGTCCAACCTAAGTCTGCTCCAGGCTTCTTTTTCACTTATGCCCAACTCTTTGTGACCCCATTTGTGGTTTTCTTGGCAAATATACTGGAGTGGTTTGCCATTTCCTTCTCCTGCTCATGTTACAGAGGAGGAAACTGAGGCAGAGGTAAGTGACTTGCCCAGGGTCACACAGCTAGTAACTGTCTGAGGCCAGATTTGAACTCAGAAAGATAAGGCTTCTTGATTCCAGGTCTGGCACTTTATCCCCTGGACCACCCAGCTGCCCATTCCAGACTTATCTGAAGGAAAGAGACTTCACTGGTACAGTAGATAGAGAGTCTGACCTGGAGTCAGGAAAGACCTGAGTTCAGATGAGCCTCAGATACTCACTCACTTAACTTCTGCCCCACTTTCCTCCACTGTGAAATGAGGGTAATAATAGCACCTACAAGGTTGTTATAAGGATGAAATGAGATCATGTCTACAGAACGTTTAGCACAGTACCTGGTGCTATATAAAGGCCAGCTATTAGGAAATAATACCTTCCTCTAAAACCCCTTTTCCCTCTTCTCTTAGAACGAAAGCCTTTCTTTTCAGAAAATATGCAAAAGGTCAAGAGTAAAAGCTGAAGCTTCATGTGTATTTATCCTTATAAAATTTCATCCTGTTTATGTGTTTATATAAATAAAAGTATGTGTGTGTGTATATGTACATGTCTGTGTATGGATTAAGGGGGTAACCAGCTTTAAAAGGGAAATGCCTCTAGCCTATTTAAGGGCTTTGCCTTTCCCCATCTCCTTCCTCTCTCAAGGGATTAATGACCCAACTAAAGCTGTATCTCCTTTCCCCATTTCCCAGTGAAATTAGGGGTTTATTCTGAGGATGGAGGTCTCTTTGATTATTTCTTTGTGAGTTCATCTGTCACCACCTAAGTTAATTAAACCCTTTTGGGGAGGAATCAGAGAAAGATTAAATGGTTTTAGGAAGTTGATTTCTCAAGGGCATACCTGAAAGTTAAGGGAATATTGTTCTAATATTAACTTTTACCTTACAGTATTTTATCATATTGTAAAATTTCCCTCTTCCAAAATTCTCATAAATGTTACTTTAAAATGTCTTAAAAGTTGGGGAATCATGGCACAGGGCATAAGGGGATTCTCCCATTTCTTCTGAACTGAAAAAAAAAATGCTTAGTTTTAGAAAAAAATGGCAGACTTGTACCTAAAATGCTCAAGATGATATTTTTTTTCCTCTATGGTCACTTGCCCCAGAAGTCTACTTTTCATTGGAAGACGTTCCCTGTAAGCACTGCACTGTGAGTATATGCATACTCAATACTTGCCACTAGAAACGTCGACCATGAGCATACTCTGCCCCCTTAGAATTCTGATCGCAGCCGTTACTTTCAGGAGCAAACTCCTGGTTTCATAGACTATCAGAGCTTCAGAGCTCATCTGGTCCATCAGTGCTCAAACTTTTTTGTTCAGAGCCCCTTTACACTCTTAAAATTAACTGAGGTTTCCCAAAGCGCTTTTGTTCATACCATCTCAACAAAACTAAGGCAGCAAGGTGGCTCAGTGAATAGAGCTCTGAACTCGGAACAGTTCAAATGAGTAGTAGCTGGATGACCCTGGCCAAGTCACTTCCCCTCTTGGCAGCCTGATTCTTCAACTGTGAAATGATGGTAATAATAGCTCTTCCCTCCCAGGGTTTGGTGAGGATAGAATGAAATAATTGTGTACCTCTTTACAATTCTTAAAATTCTATGTAAAGGCTAGCTTTTGTTATTAATAAGGAGTGTTCAGTTCTGGGGCTTGGAAGCAACTTTGTTATGTGACAACTAGTGAAGAAACACAAGATGGTGGGAGATTTCATGGGAAGTTTCAAAGAAGTGAGAGTGGTCATTGCCATAGGGAGAAGAGGGAACTGTGTTTTTCTGTCCCTCATTAGGCTGCTCTAATTGATGTACTGGAAAGAGCAATTGATTGAGGATGCAGAGGCTGAGGACATACCTGAGTTCCAGTCTGTGCTCTGCCACTAACTGACTGACTGACTTCCTGACCGTAGACTAACACTTTAATTCCTACACCTCTGTTGTCTTCTATGTAAAATGAGGGGCACTAGATGACCCTCCAGGCCCCTTCAAGCTCTAACATTCTGAGTTTTTGTTGCTCTGAGGTTTAGAAAAGACAACAGGATAAACTTTTGGAAAAAAAAAAAAGTGATGTCTCAGCATAAGGGTAAAAATTAAGTGCAAAATGTACTTTACCTATATTACCCCATCCAGTTGGTGGTACACAAATCTGCAGGCTTAAGGTCAAAGCCAAGGGAAAACTTTAAAAGGAGGTATGTAATTTGGGGGGGGGGTTCGTTTGTGAATCTACATGTCAAAGAGCCAAAAAGAACCAGCCTCCTAATTCTTTCCAACCCCGGGGAAACCTTTCAATATTTGCTGTCCAGAGCCTTTTGAGAAACTTGGGCAATAAGCTTTTGATATCTGTTGGACTGCAGAATCTGTATGAGTGTAGGACTATCTCTACAGCCTCTTCCTGCTTCCTTACTACTTCCCATTCTAGTCATGAATACTGGAATAGATCCATCATCTCCTAGACCAAAAGTGAACAAGAGGAAGTCTACAGGCAAAGAAAGCATTAGGTTTTTCTTCCTTTTCTTGTGAAAATAGTATTGCTCCATGGGAACAGAGATTCTGTTTTGTCTCCCATTTGGAAGAGGTAACTAACTGTTCAAGAGATGGCATGGGGCCCTGAATTTGAAATCAGAAGAGCTGAATTTGAGCCCCAACTATTCCTCTAAATTAGGTAAAGAACCTCAGACAAGGCCACCACTCTGATTCTCAGCCTCCTTATCTATAAAAAGAGAAATAAAGATTATACCTCTCTCACAAAGACAATGTAAAGACTTGAGTGGAAACAAATGGACGCTTTTATATTGTAGTCATCCTTGCAAAACTGAGAATGGAAGGGGAGAAGGGGTGATGGGTAGGAAAATCTTTTAAGGAGAAAAAAATAGAGGCAAGCATTTTCCTCTAAAGTGGTTTCTTTCACATTTCTTTTCCTATTTTTCAAGGCTGCAACAGATTGGTGGGATGATAGAGGGAGAGAGGGGGAGGGAAGTGAGAGTGTACTGGGCTTAGAGTCAGAAAGACCTGGGTTTAAATCCTGCCTCTAAAACCGATCCTTGGTTTCCCCTTCTGTGAAATGGGAATAAAGCCCATAGTCCCTACCTCACAAGGTTGCTGTGAGGTTCTAGTGAGATTAATGGTGTAAGCCACTATATACATCTCAGTTATCACCAAGATTCCATTCACAAACCTCTTCCAGACTTGAGAATGCTCAAAAAGGGAAAGTCACCAGCCTCAGACTCTCCTCTGGAGCCAGAACAGGATAACTGGAGATGACTTAAAGGTACATATGTAAGTATTGTATGAAGCCAAAGCTAGAGTAGATATGAAAGGTTTCATGAAGAATGTGGGACTGAAGCTAAGCTTGAGAGAAATAAGATTAGACTATGTGGAGGAAGACAGTCCCAAGCCAGGGGAAATTTTTATGTTTTCTTCCTTATGAATTTAAATAACTTTTATTGTTTAATCTATCATCAGGATAATCTATAATGAAAGGAATTTGGCCTTTTGGTCCCCTATGGCTTTCTAAGATGCTAGACTTGATAACTTTTAAACAGGGCATAGCAAAAATAAGTTTCAGAGCCCTCAATGTTAGCTAATGGGTTTCTCAGTTTAAGTTGTACACAAAGGTAAAACTGTAACTGTAATTAATATTTAACCTACATTCATTTAGTTTAAATATTTAGGTAAAAAAAAATTACAAAAAGGAGAAAATGGCAAGTTAAATAACTTAGCCAAGGAAGACATTTCACTATTTTCAAATGTGGCCCATGGCCTTTTAACTAAGTCTAGGCGACTGCTTAACCTTTGATCACCCATTTGATTTGTTGGTAGAACTACAAGCAGCCCCTTTAAATAGATATCCCTTTATTTTCAGAAAGCTTGATGTTATTTTTAATTTCTGCCAAATGTTAGCTGATTTTGTTACAGTTTTCTTAAGTCATTTGGCACATATTACATTGTTATCCTATGATTAGAGGCTGTGAAATTGGCTCACTTGGGTGCATTTCCTGTGGTTTATGTAACTTCTTATTTTTTGAGTGAATATTTTGTTTTTGTTTTTCTCTTTTGTATGAATATTTTAGATAATCTAAAAAGCACACTGTAGCACATATTTGAGCAGACTTCAATATTTCAAGGATATATAATTTCATAAGTGTGGGTTCACCCCAGTGACAGATTGCAGCACCTTTCTTAAATTAGTAGATAACATTTTATGTACAGCTTTAAGGTTTATAAAGTTCTTTACATATTTTATCTCATTTGACCCTCCCAACAAATCCTACAGTATAGGTTCTATTCTTATCCCCATTTTACAGGTGAGAAAACAGACTGAGAGAGATCAAATGACTTGTCCAAGGTCACATAGCTAGTAACTGACTGAGGCTGGATTTGAACTCAGGTCTTCCTAACTCCCAAATCCAACATTCTATCAGCTTTGTCACCTAGCTCCTTGGGACTTCCTAGCCTTTTTCCATTCAAGACCCCTTTATTCCTTCTTAAACTGTGAGTCTCAACCCCATATGGGTCGATGGACTCTAGATGGTCTTTCTTTCAGAGTTGCAGCGTCCAAAAACTTTTTCACCCCAAGGTCAACTTGTTGACAAGCCAGCCTTCAAGGCTTGAGCTAAATTGATGCTTGAACCACAGACACATTCTACTACTGGACACTTATTTAAAGTCATTATACCTTAGAGGGCAGCTAGGTGGTGAAGTGGATAGATTGTTAGGCCTGGAGTCAGAAAGACTCCTCTTCCTGAGTTCAAATCCAGCCTTAGACACTTACTGTGTCTTGGGAAGTCACTTAACCCTTTGTGCCTCATCTGTGGCATGAGTGCTTGCCATGTGCCCAGCACTTTGTAGGTGCTATATCCCACAGAAAAAGAAAAAAAGAGGACATTCCCTACCTTCACAGACCTTATGCATCTGGGGAGATAAAAATGAACGCCCATCTGTGAAATGAGCTGGAGAAGGAAAGGGTAAACCACTCCAGTATCTTTGCCAAGAAAACCCCAAATGGGGTCGCAAAGAGACAGCTCAACTTTAAGACTGGGGTCATGAAGAGTTGCACATGACTGAACAATGAGACATCTAGAATGGACTGTAGCCTGGAAAAATAACTATTTCTTAATATTTTCATTTGAACTAAAAATTGTTTTGATATGCTTCCACAAGTCTTTCCAATATCTTTGCCAAGAAAACCCCAAATGGGGTCACAAAGAGTCACAACTGAAACAACCAAACAGTATCTTGGTTAGACTGGCTTAAAAGCCTGTGCCCCATTGGACTGCCCCTCTGACAGTCACTTCCACACCCCCATAAGTCACCACAGTAGTACTTAGCAGACAATCATACTCTTTATCCAATACAGTAAGGCCAGTTTGACCCCCAAATAAGAGATGTTATATTACTCTGTTCTTAGATGGGCTTCCAAGAGATTGTAGAACATGATGCCTTAAAGCTTAAATAGGTATTCACATTGATGAAGGGGCGCTCTGTTAGGGCTATAGAGGGGATTCCATCCTGAGTGAGATTAAGGCTTCTGAGCTCCCTTCCAGCTTCTTCCGAAGCTGTACCTTCCTCCAGCTTTATGATGGTACAGGCTAGTAAATGTAGAGTTAGAAGAGACCTCAGAAGCCTTCCATACAACTCCCTCATCTCACAGAGGAGATGGGCCCATAGAGGTCATTGAGATGCCAAAGGTCGCAGAGTGGCAGAACTTGTATCAGAACCTCAGTCATCTGATCTTCAACCCAGCAAGCTTCCTTTCTGCTGAATCAGGCTCTGTGGTTCCACATTGGCAACTTCTGTACACACACACACACACACACACACACACACACACTCACACTCACACTCACACTCTCTCTCTCTCTCTCTCTCTCTCTCTCTCTCTCTCTCTCTCTCTGTCACACACCCTTCCACCTTTTTTTTTCCAGAGGTGGGGGACCACAGGTGTGAGTGCTGCATGCATTGTCAAACTTCTTTGGTATGTTAGCTTGGCTTAACTACCCCCTCCCTTTTTTTTTTTTTTTTTTTTTTTGTGAGAAAGGATTAACTCTGGAAAGGGAAAGAAGGAAGAGGGAAGGGATACATTTGATGAGGTGTAGGCTCTGGGAACTCCCTTGAGCTCTCCTTGAATCTTTGAGTTATAGGCTCTGGGAAACCCATTGAAGTCTGATTGAATCTTCCCACTTGATGAGACATTTGCAGAGGCCATAAGTATTTCATTGTGGCTAGGCCCAAACCTCTGTTATGAGCCTGGCCCTCAGTTGTCCATCTATCTGCTTCCCATCCTGGAGCCTATCAAAATATTAATCCACTCTTGCATTGACTTCATTAACTTCCTCCTGAAGATCCTCCCCAAACTCCTCCTTTAGACCACCCCTAGATTCCTCTGTATATAAGAATCCCGTTCCTTCCAGCATTGGGGGGGGGGTCAAAGAAATAGACCTTGCCGGGCTCAGTCCATTCTCTTCTGAATCTGTCTTAAGGGAGACCTTGGGTCACTATCTTGGAGGCCTTTGCCCCATCAAAATGGCTTGATGTGATTAACTTCTGAGAAACATCTCTGCCACAATAAGCCAGATCTTGGGTAATAAGATTAACAAGATACAACCCTAAACATTCTCCCACCCCCAGGCCAAAAAAAAAAAAATATAAAGTCACCTGACATAGAGTCCCTATTACTCTACCTCCCAAATCAGAAAAGTGGCAGGGAAGCTTTAGCTGATAGGTTCCTTTAGCCACCTTCCCTAGAGCTGTGTAAAAACCCTGTATATATAAGCCTCTGTTCTTCAGAGTTGCGGGTCACCTGGTAGTCAGCTGATACCAATTATACCTTTTCTTTTCTAGCTGGGCCTCTTGACCTACTGATCTCCAGGTTGGAGGAATTAATCTCTAGGAAGATCTTAGGCTCTCTAGGTTAAGGAATTCCACTACAATTTGTAGGTCCTTTACCACCTTAAATCCTAAGTGAGATTCATAATTTGATAGTTTCCCCCAAAAAGAGAGTGAGAATGAGAAAGGATATCCTTTGTTCTCTTTAAATTCCCTCCTTGTTTGTACCTACTGAGCTGTGGTATAGATTTTCTGAGCCTCCCAGCTCTTCACTCATATGAGATTTTTAGATAGTTGCATGAATTATGCAGATAAGGAGAGGCCTTCTGGTAAGATTTTTCCGGGGCCCACCCACCCACCCCTTAGCTTTATGTCTGTGTGTCTTCTCCTTCTCCTCCTGGATCTTAGACGGTTTATTCTTGCCCATTGTATTCTTATATTCTGAGTGGGGACTTTG
Organism: Pseudocheirus occidentalis; assembly: GCA_028646575.1. Lineage (NCBI taxonomy): Eukaryota > Metazoa > Chordata > Mammalia > Diprotodontia > Pseudocheiridae > Pseudocheirus > Pseudocheirus occidentalis. Next base: position 63,475,939 of record CM053593.1, read on the forward strand.
TACGAGTTAATTAACTTGACTGAAAGGCACTCACCAAGGCCCCTGGGAGTGGACTTTGCCTGGGAGTTTTGTCATTCTTGGGAGGTCTCCGAAGGAAGAGAAGATCTAAGCTGTGTGTTTTCCTGACTTCTTCCAGCAGTACAATGGCCCTCCCCAAGAAGAAGCTGCAAGGTCTCGTTGCTGCAACTGTCACACCTATGACTGAGACTGGGTAAATATTACTTTGGGATATAAAGAGTTGTCCTTATAGCCTCATGGGGATGTCAGTCAACATTTATTAAGCACCTACTATGTAGTAGGTATTGTACTAAGTGCTGGGGAGACAAAAGGCAGTCCCTGCTTTCAAGGAGCTCCCAGTCTAATGGGGGAGGGGGGAGCAGCAGCAAACAACTACATACAAACAAAAGTTATATACAAGACAAATAGGAAATAATTAACAGGAGGAAGGCACTAGGATTAAGGCTTCCTCTAGAAGGTAGGATTTTAGCTGAGAGCTGAAGGAAGCCTGAAGGCAGAGATGAGGAGGTGGAGAGCATTAGCAGCATGGGGGACAGGACAGCCAGAGAAAAAACCAGGAGTCAAAAGATGGCGTGCCTCATTCATGGAACAGCCAGGAGCCCCCAGTGCCCTTGAAATGAAGAGTACCTGGCCCTGAACAAAGTGTAAAAAGGCTGGAAAGGTAGGAGGGAGTTAGGTTCTGAAGGGCTTTGATGCCAAGCAGAGGATTTTGTATTTGATCCTGAAGGCCACAGGGAGCCAGGGAAGTTTGAGTCGGAGGGACGACATGGTCAGACCTGCATTTTAGGAAAATCACTTAAGTGCCTCAATGGAGGTTGGATTGGAGTGGGGAGAGACTTGAGGCTGGCAGACCCAATAGCAACCAGCTATTGCAGTAATCAAGAGGTGAGGTGATGGGGTCAGATCTGAAGTGGGGGTGATCTCAAAGGAGAGTAAGGACATATTGGAGAGATATTGAAAAAGTGAAATCAACAGGACTTGAAAACAGATTGGATATAGATGGTGAGAGATTGCCATAGAATATCCCTAGCCATTAGCATTTTATATTGTCTAAATCACTCATGTAGACCAAAAAATATAAAATCCCATCCTAAACTCTCCTACCCAACCCATAGCCCAAAACCAAGTTTATGGAAGTCTTATCTCAAAGCCTGACCCAGAGGAGTATATACATGTTCTTCCTCAGGTCTTATATTATAGAGCCAGGCTTTAAAACCAGATCCTCTGATCTCAAATTGAGCATCCTTATATCATTCTGCAATTGAAGACAATGACAGAAAAAGTTTATAGAGCACTTTAATGTTTGTGAAATACTTTATTTATGATTTGAAATCTGATTACGTGTTAAGGAGAAAGTTGAGCACTTCAAATACATTTTAACATATGAGACTGAGAGGTTAGGTGATATGCCCCTAGAAAGAAGGAAAGAAACAAGCATTTATTAAATGCCTACTATGTGCCAGACTCTTTGATAAGTGTCTTACAAATATCTCATTTCATGATGGTTACACAGTTAATAAATATCAAAGATAGCATCCATTGTAGGTGCCAATTTGGAATTAATTCAAGAAAAATAAATAACCAGAGATGGAATTTAAGCCCAGGCCATCCTCACTCCCAGGTTCAGCATCCCAAATAATGTACTTTCTCTGAGTGAGGAAGGGAATGGCAAGCAAGGGAGCCAAAGGGATGAGTGAGATGAGTCCCTTCAGTTGTGACTAAATTCAATTAAAATCAATTTGTTATATTTTTTTATCCATTAATAATATTTGTTGAATTAAACATTTTTTTTGGCAGTAACAAAACTAATAGCTGAGTAATCACCACAGCAGCTGCTAATTCCTCATATTATTAGCAGAATTATCTAATGCATATATGGATTGCCATTTTGGAATGTACTAGTGGTGTATTGTTGATCATCAATGAAACTGTCATATAATTCATCCAACTACAGCCAGTATAGACATATTAATATATATATCTGCTAGTGTTTAACATCTGACTCAGGAAAAAAAATACTTTAAATTTAATCTCCATTATTAGCATCTAATCCATCGTTTTCTTTGGTCTACAGTCAAAAAAATTCAGCCCTGATTTGTAGTGATTGTCAATTTCAGAGGTATAAATGCTCACAATGGAAATTTAATAGTTGGGTCCCAAGATGATTCAAGCTGGCTCTCTCATACCCCTCTGTATCCCCAGTAAAATGTAAACACTCCTTTAGGTCAGCGACTATCACATTTTTTTCTTCTGTATCCCCCAGCTTTGTTTTTCTACTTTGTATCCTCAGCAGCTATCATAGTGACTTGTACTAATTAAGGTTATGCTTAATAAGCGCTAGTGGATTGAATTAAGGCTGCATGAAATCAGATGCTTCCTAATAACATCTGAGAGCAGCATAGTATCCTAGGAAGATAGACAGGGAGTCAGGAGACCTAAGTTCAAAGCTTGTTTCTCTAGTTTAACAGTGCCAGGTTATCTTGGGCAGATTCCTTAATTTCTTAGTCTTTTTCCCTATTTGTCATAAAGTAGCTAAACTAGATAACCTCTGGAAGTCCTTCCAGCTCTAGATTTCTATGTTTTTACTGTTCTGTTTAGAAATTGATGCCATGCAGTCAGTTCTCAGTTTATCTGTGTAGCTCAGATCTTACTCTGGGGTCCCCCTTTGAAGGCTCACTAGAATCACAGAGTAAGGATGGAAGGGACCTCAGGGGTCATCCATTCTAGCTACCTCCTGTGAGTTGCTCATAAAGGTGATAATGTGACTTACCTCAATTCGAGTGTCTAGCACACTAAAAAGTGAACATGCTGTTGGACGGGCACCAAGTGAAAACAGAACTCTTCCTGAGGATATGGCATTTCTGTGTCTACAGCTGGTTAATACCAAACTTGTCCACTTCTCCACCCTTACTGTGAGTTATATGGATAAAGCCTGAAATGATCTATTTCTCAATGTGTTTGGGCCTTTGTTGGGCAGATAAGATAGAAAACACGTGACTGTAAGAATTTACAGTTTTTACATCCTGTTATGGGAACTTCTTTTTCAAGCTGAGGAGCCCCATCTGGTGGATGTTACTTTAACCTTTTTAACCTGGCCTTTTAGCCTGGAAACAGCTTTTTTTGACATTTTATTTATCTTGTACCTTATTGAGAATGTTACTGTGTTCTTCTGCCTCCTATGTCCAACAATAATCACTGAATGGGCTTTGCCTCAGTCACACTGAGACCTAGGAAAGACCTTAGCTTGACATGGCCAGGTCTCCAGTTGTCCTGATCCATATCTGGCTACTGGACGCAGATGGCTCCAGAGGAGAAACTGAGGCTGGTGACTTTGCAGAACCCTCCCTCACTTAAGTCTAATTCACTTCTTGATGTCACGATCCCTTTTTGAGAACAAAGGACAAACAGCAGCAACTATTGAAAGCAACTATTTTTCTCCCACAAATCCATTTCCTTTTGCCCAAAACCCAGGGTTCAACTTCCTTCCTTTCCACCGATGATTCATCCGGTCTCTCTGTATTTCTGGAGGGCGGCTAGATTAGGTCCCCTCCAATCCTATGCCCAATCCTGTGATCAGCTGTTTGCCTAGAAAAGTGCTGGTTAGTGATGCTGAAGGCTGTCAGTGAAGGCATAGTCTGAACTATCATTGCTGTGAGCTAGATGTTAAGGACCGCCTGAAAAGCCCCCCTTCCTCCCCACTTTCCTTCCCTTGTTACCCTTTGCTTTTAGTGAGCTCTGTCATGGTTATGGATGCCAAAGAGCCTGGTATTCATAAACTCCATGGAGATCGAGGCCTTCCTGCCCTGCTGCATGTTATGTAACTTTATAACCCAGTTGTCAGAGAAATGAAGGACCTCCCGCCCTGGAACAGAACATTCTCTACTTCCGACACTCAGGGTCTGTCTTGCTCCTTTGCAGAAGTGGCTTTGTGTTGGCCGTACAAGCTGAGGTTTTGGCAGACGCACTCACATTTCAGCTATTTTTAAGTACTGGAAGTGTTGTTTAAAAGCATAACCTTGAAATAAAGCAGATTTTTAAACATTTGTGCCAATTAAGAGAACATGTCCTATTCTCAAATGTGGAACCAAAGTTTCTTTGTTCTTGTCATCTTTGCAGAAAGATTAGCCACAAGACCGGGATAAAGGACCATGAACAATAGGGTTTTTCTCTGATAAATCACCTTTAAAACAATCCTGTGTCCCTTGTGGCTTAAAGAAAAAGGAGTCTAGGCGGAGGAGTCAGGAGACGTAGAGTCTGGGCTGGCTCCAGTATACACATGCTAGAGTGGGGATGATAAGGATGGTGAATTAGGTCAGATTCACCAAGTCCCTTGTTCTCCTAGGGAAAAATGCATTTTTAAAAGGTGTTGGTTTTTCTATATGCATTCAGCTAGAGAATGAAAAGATCAAAGAAGTCACTGAGAAATACAAACACAATAGCTCTGGGCACATTGGCAAGGGGAGCTTTTGGTCTGAAGCAGGGAAGAGGCACAAGGTTAGTTCCCAGTACATCCAAACCACGTGACTCCCCGCAGAGGCTGACAAAGCTAGCTCTGGGTGACTGCTTAGGCTGCTGCTACTGCTGATAGATTGAGCACAGGTGATTCACTGGGGCTTCACTGGGAATAGGATGCAGGAGAGCCAGGAAGGGACCAATTCATACATTAGACAAGTATTGTCAATCAAGTAGGCCAGAGTTCAAGTTCAGAGAGGTCATATACAGTATTTTTAAGACTTGGAAGATTAGTGATCTCCAAGGGCAACCTCTTCATTTTAGAGGAGAGGGTCCCAGAGAGGTGAAGGGTCATGTTCAAGGTTATACAAGGTGACCCTAATTCTAGTGCTTTCTAGATACAGGATGAATAGTACACTACCTAGTTCGTAGTAGGTGCTTAATAAAGGACTACTTAATCATTTATTAATATGCTTTAATGAATTTTGGGGTTCAAACTCAAGGCTGCAAAGGCAGGAAGCCATTCATATGGTGCTATAAAGTTTTCAAAACACTTTATATGTGTTAACGAATCTGATCCTTCTATTAAGGATAAAGGTAAACAAAGGGTCTAATACAGAAGTTTATCAATCATGGGATTAGGAACCCAGACTAGACTAGAGAGTCAGAGACTGAGGCAGGCTGACTGGCTGTAAGCAATAGATCATCAAAAACCCAGGCCCTACAGACTTGTCAGATGCAACCTGGTGTCTAATTAATAGTCCCAGGGCACACACAGTGAGCCTAGGAACTTGATCCTGAGGGATCTTCCAAGCTTCCTGCCCAGTGCCAGAGCTTATGGCAGAGTGTGAGGAAGCCTTAGTCTGCAGATGGAGACAAGAAGAAAAACTGGAGGGTCAGGTTGTCTCAGTAACCTTCAAACTTGCCTCAGCTGTCACAGTAAAGTCCCAAGATTCTCAGCCAAACCATCTCGTTATTTAGGAAACAGTGTGCTGTAGTGAATCTCAAGTCAGAGAAATGGGGTTCAAACCCTGCTTCTCTCACCGTCTCTGGAACCTTGAACAAGTTTCAGAATCTCTCTGAGCCTCAGTCTCCTTATGGATAAAATGAAGGAGATGAACAAGATGGCCCACAGTAACATCCACAGTCCAAGGCTGTGATCCTGTGATTCCGATCCATTGGGCTCCACATCTTGGTGGCAGAGCAATGAAAATTTAGCACGGGTGACCTGTGGAGGTTGGATCGGGGTTTCATAATTAGGGGTCCCCCAGGCTTTGAGTGGCTTCTCTATCCAAATTATTTTGTATTTATATATGTGTGTGTGTGTATATATATATATATATATATATATATATATATATATGTGTGTGTATATATATATATATATATATATATATATGTATATATTCGTTCATTTACTTATTTATTTACTTATCAATGTCCACTTTATTTTGATAAAATGTAATCATACTGACTCTGAGGATAACAATGGGCAAGTTTCATCTTTGGTTTTTATGTCCCTAGCATCCAGCATGGTGCCTGGCACATAGTGAGTACTTGAGAAATGCTTGTTGATTAATTAATTGGAAAGAAAACATAATCCTCCAACAGATCAACATAATGCTATATGTTTTCAAACCAACCATTTTCCATCTGTATCTAAAGAAGAAATAGCCTGGGGGCAGCTAGGTGGGGCAGTGAATAAAGCACCAGCCCAGGAGTCAGGAGGACCTGAGTTCAAATGTAGCCTCAGACACTTGACACTCACTAACCATGTGACCTTGGGCAAGTCACTTAATCCCAATTGCTCTCCCTTCTCCTCTCCAAAAAACAAAAGAAGAAATAGCCAGACAGCTGAACTGACCTCTATTCCATTCCAGTGACTCTTTCCATATATCTTCAGAAAAGGTAAAATTTCTTCCAAAACTGTTAAGAAGCCTAAAGGACATTGGTTTATATCCTTTGGGGAGATTGATCTCACTGATCTCACAGATCTCCTACCTCTGTAATCCTGTGTGCTGTCCAGGGGAGCATGCTGCTTTATATTCAGAAGTGAGGAAAGCCCCAACCCTAGTGTTAGGGAGAAAGTAGTTCCCTCAGGAGATGAACATTTTATCCCCTAGTATGCACACTGCATGCATACAGGTGTATGTGTGCAAACAACCATGTCTGTGTCTATATGAATGGGTCACTGCCCTTCCTATTATGCAGTGCTGTGATCTCATCAATCAACATTCTTTATGGGCTTCATGAGCTAGGTATTGTTCTAAGTGGAACCTTACCCAAGATGGGATCTGATCTGGGAATAACACAATGGAACTGTACTTTGATTGTCCTTGTGTGGTACCTCAACTTGAATAAGGCAGCACTGTGCAAGATCACCAGCCTCACTTTCTCCTCCAGAGCCATCTTGGTCTAGTGACCAAATGTTCATCAGGACGACTGGAGATGACTCAGGATGCCATGGGAGACCCTGGCCCTTTTAGGCTAAGGCCTTTTCAGGTTCTCACTTTGAGTCAGGTAACACCCAGTGAATTGGTCCCTTTAAAAAATCAGTCAAGGGACAGCCCCTTTAATTAGAAAAAAAGAAAAAAATATTAAACTGGGAGGAGAAGACCCTCAGGCTTCCTATTCCTAAGAGAAACAGTTACTGTTGACATTCACTCTAAACCAGGAGGGCCCAAAATACAGCCATTAAGTGGATTTTGGGTAGGGACCTATTATGGTCCAGTCTGTTCTAAGGTTTTGTGAAGGAAAGAAGGAATTAATCAATCAAGGAATCTAGCCAGTAAACCTCCTCTTTGAAAATGAAGGACAAATACAACCTGAGAGTAGACCGAGCTGCCTGAATGGGGATCCAGCTAGTTGGGTAACTTAGCTTGTCCTCTCCCTCTCCTCTCCAAAGTAAGGTAAATTTGGATAGCCAGAAGTTGCCCCCTTAACTTGGCTTACTTGCCAGATTCCTTCTTTCCTTCCTTCCTTCCTTCCTTCCTTCCTTCCTTCTTTCCTGCTAGTAATTGTTGAGTGTCTGAGGCTAGATTTGAACTCAGTTCCTCCTGACTCCAGGGCTAGTGCTCTATTCACTGTGCCACCTAGCCGCCTGAAGCTCTTTTATTTTAAGATTCTTAATGGAGCATCCTTTCCATTTCCTTAGAACTAGGAACATCCAGAAACCAAAATTCTTAAATGTTCATTGACTCTGCAAGAGGAAGATGTGTAAACTCAGTGGCTTTAGGCAATTGGCTAAAGAGATCCTAGGGTCATAGATTTAGAGTTGGGTGGAACATTAGGGTGACCTGGTCCAACCCTCTCATTTTGCAGCTCAAGGCTGAAGTGACTTCCACAAAGCAGTAAGTGCAAGTCAGGATTTAGACCCAGGTCCCCTGCCTAAAAATACAGAATTCTTTTTGCTACAAATAATTATTTAAACTCACAAACCTTTTGCTGCTTTGCTGATTGAGCTTTCACAGGTCCTTTGACCATTGTTGAAGTGGGAAAAGACAAAATTAGCTTGTCATCTAGAAAGTCATAGGGACTACCAAATTAAAAATATTCCTGAATTTGAAGTTATTAATCCTTAATTTCATTTTTCAGAAATGATACCCTCTGATGAAATCACATCAGAATGCAAATTTTAAAAAAAACTTACCTCACACTTAAAAACTCACCTCACACAGCATTTAAATGTTGCTTAAATTACTCCCTGTTGTCCTAAAGGGCCAAAGCTCATGGGCTTAGGTTTGTCAGTTGCATTTTAGTATGAATTAAGATAAAACATCCCTAAGATGTTTGCATTTAAAACTTTAGATCTATCTAATCACAGACTTCACTGCCAAAGGATGGAGGGAGGGAGGGAAGGGAAGACCAGGCAAACTTTTAAATGCTACTGACATTATTTCAATGCTATTGACAAGTAATTAAGTTCTACTACCAGAAAGAGAATTACAACAGGATAGGCACAAAGACTGGTTTTTGATTTCTCTGGTGTAGAGAACTCCCAGGTTACCAGACTCCCTCCACCAATGCAAGTTGGCATCTTCTTTACAACTTATAGTCTTATGACTCAAGACTTTTGGAATGGAAAAGCATATAGGCCTAGGAATTGATATCATATAATACTTACACGTGAACTTTGTTTTCCCCTTGTTTTTTAGGGAAATCAACTTCTCCGTAATTGGCCCATATGTGGACTATCTTGTAAATGAGCAGGGTGTGAAAAACATTTTTGGTAAGTCATCTTGGAATCGCAATATTGGATGGGATCTGGATTTTAGAGATTGCCTAATTCAGACGCCTTCGTTTTGGGGAGACTTATCTGATTTCATTGATATAGGGGTACTCCCTTTACAAACTAACACCTGTTCTGCAGGATGCCAATCACATAGCCAGTAGATGTTAGAATCAGGACTCGAAGGCATGGTTTCCTGACATTAAATCCAGCTCTCCTCTCTGTTACCTCCATACTTCCTCTCCCAGCCCCTATCATTTTACAGAGGAGGAAATGAACCCTAGAGGAGCTGACTTGGCCAAGTTTACATAATTATTACTACATAGCACAAACTGATGTGATTCGCTTGATCAGGATAGACGAGGAACTGCACAGTTCTGATCGCAAAGCTTTCAAGTCAAAAGCAGTTGAGCCACTGCCTCTGTAGAGTTTGGAGCCTGATAATGGAAAATACCATCTAGTTCCTCAGTATTCATTTCCTTTCCAAATAGTCTCTGATTTTGTATGCTCTCTGGTTCTTTCTTGCATTTTATTCTTGGTGACGGTTCTCTGAGAATCCAGGCAGAAGGGTTCTCTGAGAATCCAGGCAGGAGTGAATCATGCCCTGGAGCCTCCTAAGATAGGATAATTTCAAGGGCTTAATCAGGATATCTCAAACCCTTGTTTAATGGGGAATTATCCTAGGCCACATCCCCAAAAGTATAAAGGATCCTCAGTGATTTAACTCCAGAACCCTAACCATAGAGTGTAGTAGGCGAGCCTGGCTTCCTCCTGCCCTGGATACATACATCCTATCCTCCTTTCTTAAACAGAGTATAATTTGAATGTCTGTGTCCTCTTAGAAAAACAAGAAGACTCTTACTTAGCTCTGCCTGTTTGGAAGCCTCTCCAACACTATATTATAGGGACATCTACAGTGGACGTTTCCTATTGTCATTAGCTTTTTCCTCCCATGGCCCTTGATGGATAGCCATGAATTGTAGAGAAATGTGAATTATACTGTTGTCCTACCACAGCTGACCATGAAAGATGATAGATCTTCTGTAGCTATGGCCCAAAACAAGATTCTCATCAACTGTATCTGCTTAGAGGATCTTCTTAGTATCTAGGGGCATAGACTTAGGTCATCCTATCCCAGGCCCTATATTTTACATACAATAATAGGAACTTACATTTATATGCTTTTAAGGCTTTCAAAGCACTTGAAAAACATGTTGAACTTTGTAGTTAGTTGGGGGGAGCTGGTTAAAACCTGTATGTTTTCATCAGCATTGCCTGGAGGATTATGCAAAGCTTCTTGGTTTCTCTGACACCTTCTGTGTGTGTTTGGAACAGTGAATGGTTCAACAGGAGAAGGCCTGTCACTGAGTGTCCCAGAGAGGCGACAACTTGCAGAAGAGTGGGTGACAAAAGGGAAGAATAAGTAAGTACCTGTCCTGGGATGGAAAAGACCCTTTGCTAAGTTGTTGTAGAATTTTTCTTTATGTGAAGCACATTTCCTTTCTCTATCAGAGATTAAGCACAGAGTCAATTTGTTGGAAAGAATCTTCCAGCTGCTCACAGATACAAGAATCACCAACAGTTTGAAGTGGAAGGTCCCTCAGAGGCCATCTGGTCTAAGCCATATCTGACCAAGAATCCCCTTTACAACATACTTAAGTGGTCCTCCAGGCTTCACTTGAACCTTCAGGGAAAGGCCACACTACCATCTAAGTAGCACAGTCTAGTTTTGGCTAGCACTATCCTTGGGAAGATTTTCCTTTTTTTTTTTTAGGGGGGAAGGCAAGGTAATTGGGGTTAAGTGACTTGCCTAAGGTCACACAGCTAGTAAGTGTTAAGTGTCTGCAGCCAGATTTGAACTCAGGTCCTCCTGACTCCAGGGCTGGTACTCTATTCACTGTACCAACTAGTTGCCCCCCAAATTTTCCTTCCAAACCTAAATGTGGTTCTTTCTAAATTCTGCCCATTTCTTTTGGTTCTACATACTGGATCTGGCCAGAACTGGCTTTTCCATATTGTAATCTTCTAAATATTTGAAGGCAGCTATCATGAACCCCGTAAAATAATCTCCATATGGCATAGTCCCCATCTTGACTGCCCTCCTACATGTTTCCTAGCTAATCAATGTCCTTCCTAAAAAGTTGCACCCATAACTGAACAGATGTGATCAGGCCAAGGTAAACCACTATCACTTCCACATTCTTGGACAAGGTCCTTTTCTTACTACAGCAGAAGACTGCAACCAGCTTTGGCCCTGCTTCCTAATGAGATTTTAACACTATAGAACTTAGTTGGTTTTTTTTTTCCAAATGAAATGCTATGAAGTTCATTTTTTTAACCCAAATGTAAGATTTTACATTTATCCCCATTAAATGAAATCTTGTTAAATTTGGATCAATATTCTAAACTCTTAAGAATGTTTTTGAAGCCTTACTCTATCATTCAATGTGTGAGTTATCCTCCCCACACACACACACACACACACACACACACACACACACACACAAAACTTAATGTCAGCTGCAAATTTGATAATCAGTAAACATTTATTAAGTGCCAACTACATGCCAAGCACTGCTAGGGATACAGAAAGAGGTAAAAGATGGTCCCTGCCCTCAAGGATTTTACCATCTAATCTTGCCAACTATAACTATCACATTAGATTACAAACTCCTTGGGGGCAAGGACCATCTTCTTTTTTCTTTTTGTATTTGTATTCCAAGTGCTTAGCACAGAGCTTAATTAATGTTTATTGATTATTGGCTAATGATTGATTATACCTTCATCAGTGTGATTGCTAGAAGTTAAATAAATTAAATAACACAAGGCCAAGTTCAAATGCCTAAAATATTCCACAAAGACCTCCTTCCAAGCTGATTTTGAACCATGGGTTCAAATCCCTGGACTTGCCTTCTAGTTCTAGACTTAGGATCCTCTAATGATCCTTCCATTCAATCAACTCTGAATCCAGTCACTTGTTCTATTATCTAGGCTGCAGGCTCTTCATCCTTTATATAAGTAGAGCAAGTGAGATTTTCAAGTTTATCTGCAGCACTCCCTTCATTGACCAGTCTAATTATCCTATAAAAATAAAAAAATAGAATGCAGGTAATTTGATCTGTTCATGGTGGATCTAGGTAACCACTACTTCCTTTCCGGATATTTGTTAAACATCCCTTTAGAAATACATTATAATTGCACAGATTTTCAGGCTTTTTTGATGTATCGATCAGTTCGGATGATTTTTATCCCTTTTGTTTTTGTTTTTCTATCTTTAAAAAATATTATTTGTTATGGGATTGCTCTTTGAGAGGAGGGTGGTGAGGAGATATGCAGCGAGAAGCTGTGACATAAAAGACCAAAGTTTATCAATAAAAACTTAATTTAAAATGGGGGGGGAAGAGAAAAATAATGCATTATAAAATTGTGTGAAGTATCGTTAAGTTCATCATCCTAAAGACTGCAATCTGTTTTCTCTTACCTTTTAGAAAAGTGGAGCAGTTTTGCCCTTCACCAGCTCCAAAGCATCTCTTACCTCTCCATGATTTCTCTCTGCTTGTCTTGGGTTTCAACTCCCTATTAGTCATCCTTGTTCTATCTTATCTAATCCTCAAATCATTCTCTTTGGCAAAGAAAATAGAAGATTTGAGTCTTTTTGCTGTCTCTCTGCCATCTGTTATCATTCATTGTCCCCAACAGCCCTGCCCCTTCTTTGATCTTTCTCTTCCCCACCCCAGAAAGTTACCCCCAAAACCACATTTTGTTGTCTTTTGAATCCCTAACCTACCACAGTTCATCGGTTCATTAAGCCAGCATCCATTCAATTTAACATTCCTGATGCTCCTCTCATCTGCTTGTCTTTAAAAAAAAAATCTAAGCAATTAGCTATTTTATTTTTTTATCCACATCAGTCTTTTTAAATAATTCCTCTTCCCCATTGAGATTGTTTCTCTTTGTGCCTTCAGAATTTCATTTTCTTTTCTCAGAATTTATTCATTTAGTTTTACTTTTCAACATTCATTTCCACAAGATTTTGAGTTCCAAATTTTCTCCCCATCTCTCCTCTACCTCCTCCCCAAGATGGCAAGCATACTGATTATTCTTTCCCCCAGTCTGCCCTCTGATATATCCTCCTCCATCTCTCCCCTTCCCTCTTACTTTCTTGTAGGGCAAGATGAATCTCTATACTCCGCTGCCTGTATTTCTTATTTCCTGGTTGCATGTAACAACAATTTTTTTAACTTCTGTTTTTAAAACTGTGAGTTCCAGATTCTCTCCCTTCTTCCCTCCTCACCCATCCTCACCCAATCACCCATCCTCACTGGGAAAACAAGAAATTCAATATAGTTTATACATGTGTAGTGATGCAAAACATTTCCATAGTACTCATGTTGTGAAAGACTAACTATATTTCCCTCCATCTTATTCCACCCCTCATTTATGCTATTTTCTCCTTTGACCCTGCTGCTTTTCAAAAGTGTTTGTTTCTGAATACCCCTTCCCCCAATCCGCCCTCCCTTCTATCACCTACCCTTCTTATGCCTTTCTCCCCTACTTTCAGAATTTCATTCTTGAGGATTTCCCATCCCTCCTTGTCTGATTTCCTCTGTACGATGTTAGGGCAAAGGATCCCACCTGTCCTGTCTCAGAAACTTCAACATTTCCTCCCCCAAATGTGGGGCATTTGTCAAAACCATCATACCTGTCTTTATTATGCCTCTATCCCAAAGTCCAAGATGGTATAGTCACTGCCTGCCAAGGTGCTATTTCAGCTACTGGTTACTCCTTTTTAGTGAGAATTGCCCCAGAATAACAACTCCCTTTGTCATTAACTTCGCCCTTTAAAGGATGACATGGCCAGAAATCATCAAGGCCAGAAATGCTTAGCTGCTCCGCTTTTGACTGAAGGGTAATTAAAGTTCTATCCAGTATCGCTGTATCTCCATGACAGGCTTGATTTTTGTCTCTACTTATTAGTTCAGTGGGCAATCATTGGATGGGAAGAGAAGGACTAGACTAGAAGGAGGATAAGAACAACTCGGATTTATATGGACTCTTAAGGTTTGCAAAGCATTTTCCTCACAATAATCCCCATGAGGTTGTATACATATTCCCATTTTTCAGATGAGGAAAGTGAGGTATTGTCAGGGACTCATCCAGCTATCCCAACACTTTGGTTCTTGGTGACATGATGATAAAGACACTGGTCAGGCGGGTTGCGAGCAAACAGTCCATTTATTATGTGTTTGCTGTATCCTTTTATACCCTTATAACAAAGAAATATAACAGTGAAGATGACACAGACCCTAACTCCCTTAGGCTCTGTGGTTCCTATTATTAGCCTGGAAAAACATATTTTTTTACTTTGTACCTTATCTTGTACCTGCAGTAAGTTCATGGGTTTGTGGAGAAGCCTTGCACCAGCATAACCAGTGGGATACAAATCCCGGGCTGGACTCTTAGTTACATTTGGCCTAGCTCCTCAACTGTTGTAAAGTTAATTGACTTGTTCATGCTTACCTGGCCAGCAGATGTCTGAGGCAGGATTGGAACCCAGCTTTCCTGATATTAAGTATTCTTTCCAGTATTCCAGGCTGCTTTTCAAGGGAGCAGCATGGTAGAGTGGAAATCAATCAGTTAAGAAGCCTTTCTGAAACACCTGCTATATGTGGCACACTGCACTAGCCAGTGGCTCCAGAGAGAGGGGACCTGGCTCTAAACCCAACTTCTGACATTTTTGGCCTGTGTGACCTTGGGCATGTCACTAAACTTCCTTGACCTTAGATGCTTCCTCTGTAGCATGAGGGGTTGCATGGCCTCTGGGGTTGCTTCTAGCTCCAACCCCAGGATTCTATGAAGGAAATGTGAGAAAAAAAAATTCAGAAGATTTAGAAATTGTGAAGAGGCCCAAAGATTGAATTTGGGGCAGGGGAAATTGAGAGGATTAAAGAGAAATTGAAAGAGGAGGACTCTCAGGGCAAAGGAAATAAGATGAAAAATTAAGAGATCCAGTTAAAGGAAAGGGATGGGGCAGATTTGACCTGAAGATGGGGCAAGAGGAGAAAGAAGAAGACGTAGAGAAAAAGGAAGAGGAAGAAAGTGGTTTGAGCAAGAAAAGGAAGTTAGATCCACCTGTCAGGGTGCTAGCAAGGGCTAAAGAGGAGCACACCTCTGAAACTGAAGATGGTCTCTTTAGGGGGCCTGGTGCCGGAAAAGGTTTGGAAGCGGTCATCAATCAATAAGCATTTATTAACCACCAGCTGTGTGCTGGGCACTGTGCTAAGCATTGGGGATACAAAAACAAAAAAGTTTCTGACTTCAAGGAGCTTCCATTCTGTTGGAGAAGACAGCAGTTACATAAAATTATATTAAAAATTAATGCAAAGTGATTAAGGGGGTCAGGAGAGGCAGTAGCAGCTGGGGCACAGGAGAATGATAAAGGCCTCATGTAGGAGATGGCACCTGAGCTGAGCTTTAAAGGAAATGAAGGACTCTTAAGAGGTAGAGGTGAATTGGGAGAACCTCCCTCCCTAGCCCCCAGCCACAAGGGATGTGTGTGCAAAGGCATGATAGAGCATAATGGCGGAAGAACAGCAAATGGGCCAGTTTGGCTAAACTGAAGAATATGTGAAGGGGACAGACATGCTTAATAAGCCTGGAAAGGTAGGTTGGGCCCAGACTCTTGTGAAGGCTTTCAATGCCAGTCTGAAGAGTTTGCATTTTATCCTAGAAGTAATAAGAAGCTATTGGAGTTTCTTAAGCAAAGAAGGAGAAGCACAAGGAGGATCAAGATCTATCTCAGAAGTGCTGTACCTGGTTAAAGCCCTGACTATAGTAGACCATTCACTCTCTAAGCCTTCTCTCTCAGTGTGATCCTAGGGGCTTCCCAGGTGCCATCTTTGTTTACCTTTAGGACCTGATCTCTCTCCTCAATGATATTCTCAGGACTTTTTCACTAACTCTGTCCCACAGCCAAGGAGACTGCTATCTGACCTCATCTCAAGGGCCATTTCACCGTTTGCTAATAGTCTAGTACGTAGGTTTTATACCTTGTGAACAGGAAGCAGGATCTATACAGCAGTCAGGTGTGTTAGAATGGAGAACCTTACTCCAACTCCAAGTTCATCCTGAAGAAGAGCCATGGCCCCATTTTGCCTGGCACAGGGCATTCGAAATGTTTAATGAATCAGCTTTCCTGGCCAGGAAGAAAACAAAATGTATCATTTGAGAACTACCATTTCCCTACCCCTGGGACCATGAGTATATGTGTACATATGTATGTGTGTTTGTGTGTGCATGTGTGTATGTAAGTGTATGTATTTGTATATATATACATATGAGTGTGTGTATATATACATATATGTGTGTACATACACACATATACATAGGTGGCTAGGAATATATACATATACATATATACATATGTGTGTGTCTAAATATACTTAGTACAGTAGGCAATTAATAAATGTTTATTGACTGTCAGTTGTTGATTGTGCCTTCATCCAGATGATTGGCTAGGCTGCATTTGGAGGCCCCTCCCTTTGGCAGAGCTTCTTCTGTATTTTCATCCTATTAAATGGCCAAAACCTCTTGAATTCCATGGTGGCTGTTTTCTTTTCCTGGATTCTCAGCTTTTCAACTTCACAGCTTATAATTCTTGAGACTCAGCTGAGCTCTTCTGGTGTTGTATTCAGAATTGACGTATTGATTATTTCTGGCTATAAATCCCCATTATGCCAGCTAATTAACAAATATTCATTGAGCCCAAATTAGGAGATGGGGACAGAGGCCGTATCATTGCTCAGAACTGCCCCTCCTCCAAGATCTCCAACTCTTCTCTGATGACCACCTTGTAGCCTTTCGCCTTTGCATTCCAGTCTAGCTCATTCAAATTCCCCTCCTAGCCTACTTGGTCTTCACTCTGCTTCTGCCTTCTAAACACCTCCTCTCCCTCTTTTGAGTTTTTTCTACTTTATCATTTGATTGGATAATTCCTGGTTCAGTTTGCTTACACACCCAACTTGAGCTCCATGGTCATTCATTTCACACGTGCTCTTGCTAAAACCATAGAATCTCTTGCTCCTTTGACTTTTTTGCAGAGGCAGGGGGTGGCACAGGGGGTTGAGTTCTAAACTTGGAATCAGAAAGCAGACTCAGGCACTTACCGACTGTAATCCTTGGCAGCGCAGTTAACCTGTGTCTGCTTTAGCTTCTTCATCTGTAAAATGGAGATAATAATAGCACTTGTGTCACAGAGTTGCAGTGGGGATCAAATCAGATAATAAATGCTATGAAGCACGACGCAAATTCGAGCTATCATTTTTTTAAGCTCAATTCTAGCCCCCTACTCCATTCTCAGAAGTTGAGCTTAAGTTCTTATTTTTGTTTTTGGTTTTGGTTTTTGTGAGGCAATCAGGGTTAAGTGACTTGCCCAGGGTCACACAGGTACTAAGTGTCAAGTGTCTGAGATCATATTTGAACTCAGATCTCCTGACTCCAAGGCTGGTTCTTTATTCACTGCACCACCTAGCTGCCCCAGCCTTAACTTCTTTTTTTTTTAAATTTATTTATTTACTTTTAATTTACAACATTCAGTTCCACAATTCCTTGAGTTCCAAATTTTCTCCCCTTTTCATCCATCTAGCTTTAACTTCTTTTTTTTCTTTTTGGAGGGGGGTGGGCAGGGCAATTGGGGATAAATGACTTGGCCAACATCTTGTTAGTAAGTGTTAAGTGTTATCTAAGGCTGGATTTGAACTCAGGTCTTTCTGCCTCCAGGGCCTGTGCACTATTCACTGCATCACCTAGTTGCCCTCAGCTTTAACTTCTTAAGGAGACTATTAAAGCCATCTAGTGTGGCATCCTTAGACTTTTCTTGATTTTCTTGTTTCTCACTATTTTCATTCTAGTCACTAAGGTGCAAAATTTCATAGAAGATTCCAAATTGTGATAGTTTAACCATCATCTGTATGTTCTGGTCCAGGAGGAAGTTGGATTTCTTATGAATAATATGATCTTCTGTCAAGGGGCATTTGAGGACAGTTCCACCTTTTTTTTTTTTTTTTAACTTCCATCTTGAGTTTCTTTTCACAGACTAAATTTTCTCATTGAATTATTCCATATGCCAGTGTGAACTTTTTTCTCATACACTTCCTCATGTTGGTAATTAAACTTTGTATGCCATAAGAATTTTATTTTTATAAAGATCACCATTAGTTACAGTATATTATTCTGCAACAGTCTTGCCCATGATGGGGTTACAATTTATCTCAGCCCTGAATCCCTTGCTTTCCTGGCATGGAAGAAAAATTGTGTTTTGCATTGTAGACACAAGGCCACCAGAACAAATTTCTATTAATTTTAACATTCTAAATCTAAGCATTTTTCTACTTACAGAAATGTCCAAACTGACAGAGTCTTCGTGCTCTTGGACATCTCTCTAACATGAATCATCTTGAAGTTCTAATTTATAGGATTTTTAAATGATAAGAAATATATCATAGTCAGGATTGAACAAGGGTCTAGAGTTTAGGTTCTCTTAACAGTTTGCTTCATCTGACAGAACGATAGTCACTTAACTCTAAACTCACCCTTAAAGAATCATTTCCCTAAAACCATCGACCCCTCTTTCATCGCTTTCTTTAGGGGTTCTCCTCTCCAATAGGTCAAAGATGAACACATTAACTGAAGTAATCAAAGAGATTTCTTCCTTCTCCTAGATAGATCAACTAAGGCCCTCAGTCTTGACCAGCCACCACCCTAATTACTGAAGGAAGGAGTTCCCCCTGGCCTAATCTGTAGAGAGTACAGCAGGATACTGTTTCAGAATTCATAGTTACAAATACCTATAAAGGTTTCTCTTTCAGATTAGTGATAAGACTTCAGACAAGGATCATTTTTAAATACTTTAAGTATTTCTCTAAGAAGGAGCAGAGGGGTATTTGTTTCCACACCAGTCATATCCAGTGTTTGGTAATCTAAGAAAAAGACAAGTCACCACCACAGATTAGTAAAAGGAGCTAAGTCTATTTCTGGCCTTCATCCAGGTTCAATGTCTTTTTTACAAGGCACCATGATGACTGGTGATGATTTTACCAATCTCTTGTCTCTTCCAATTGATTCATAAACAAGATTCATAGATCTTGTCAATCAATAAGCATCTATTACATGCCTTTGATATGCCAGGGGCTGTGCCAGTTGCTGGAGATACAGTTATAAAAAAGGTAATACTCCCTACTCTCGTGGAGTTTACATGCTTGATCTGTCTAGAAGCATTTGGTCTAACCGCAGGCCAGTAGAATAATCCACAGCATAATTTGTCAAACCAGTCTTCCTACCATCTTTGGATTCTTGATGAATATTAGTGGTAAAGACAATTATATCTCCTGCTATATGGACATAAGCTGTCTGGTGAATGATCTAGCCATTGGTTTTAACTAGGAAAACCAGGAATTCAGTGCCGTAGTACATCATGAGCCCTTCCTTCACAAGCCAGAATGTTTAGGATGATATGTTACCTAATGGAAGAAGATGTAGCTGCTTATCAGAAGCAATTCTCATAGTACATCCTGTATTTTAAACTCTTTTACTAGTTTTTATCCCAGATTACCAAACATTGATGTGTATAATAATATGTCTTTACCTTATTCCTTCTCTCTCTGTATAAAGGAAAAGAATGTTGGACTTGGAGTTAGAGCACCTGGATTTTAATCCCTGCTGTGGTAGTCACTACCTGTATGACTTTGGGCAAGTGGATTTACTTCGCTAGCCATTTGTTTTCTTATTAGTAAAATGAAGGGGCTGGACCAAATGGATAACTGAGGTCCCTTGAAATTCTCACCCTCTCATTTGATACCTCCTGGAGTAGACCTCATTCTTGAAAATTCCTTCCTGTTGGTTAGAGGCCCCAGGCTAACATCTCTATTCAGGCCCTGGATATCTTTCATCCTCTTGAGTTTTGAAGTGTGGCTGGTTCAATAACAAATGCTGTCTTTTGCATTTCTGTAGATTTCACTAAGGAAGGTCGGCAGGCCTCTAAAGCTCAATGTAAATAGGACAAAGCAGTCAGCCTTTAGGAGCATCTGGAGAACCTCACCACCCTTCTTGTGTTTAGACACATCCCACTACGCTAGTGAGCATGGCTATGGCTACTTAAAACTGCCTTTGATATCACTTCCTAGTGAATTCAAGGAAGGCAGTTACCTGTATAGTCACATGTGCCAAAGGGGTCCGCCTAATTGTATTTTAGCCATGGAGATACTATATTCCTCTGAGTAACTGCTAACCTTGAATCTCCCTTGATCTTATTTATGCAGGATGGACCATGTGATCATTCACGTAGGCGCATTGAGCCTGAAAGATTCCCAGGACCTGGTATGTATGTATACAAGCTGTGCAGAGCTCTGGGGTAGCTCGAAGCGCATCATTGCTCTCACCTTTTCAGATGGGGGGAATCTGGTTAAAAGGAACATCAAGAGTAATCTTGGTCAATGGAATAACAAGAATAGTAATAGTGAGCATTAAATTTTAAGGTTTACCGTGCACTTTACAATGACCTCATTTGACCCTCCCTGTAACCCTGGGAGGCTGGTGTTATTATTGTGCTCATTTTACAGATGAGGAAATTAAGGCCAAAGGAGATTAAGTGCCTTTGTCAGGATGAAGAAAAGTAAAGAAATGTCTGGGGAAAGATTCAAACTCCCAGCAGAAAGGAAGAAGCATTGGCTTTAGGGTCAGAGGATCCGAGCCCAAATCCCAGATCCTCTGTTTATTTTATCTGTGCCTGCAGGTGACTCTTGTCTGTAACTCAATTTTCTCATCTAAAGATGATGAGTCTCATTGACCTCACAAGGTCATAAATCAAGAGCTAGAAGCAACCCTGGAAGACATCATGCCCTTCTTTTTACAGAGGAAGACACTAAGAGACTGAGCAGTGGCTTGCCCAAAGTCATACAAATAAGTAAGCAGCAGAGGTAGGATTTGAACCCAGGATCTTGGGTTCCAGAACCATCTGTACAGGGGGGTGGAGTCAAGATGCCGGTGTAGAAGCAGAACTCCGCAAGCTCCCCCATAATCACCACAAACACCTATAAAATACCACTCTAAACAAATTGTAGAGCTCCAGAACGCACAACATGACAGAGAAACAAAGCTCCCACTGAAGGCAGCCCCGCAGGCGGACAGGAAGGGCTCACCACACCTCTGGCAGTGGAGCCCAGCAGGCATGAACCCACGGCTTTAGCCCCAGGGTGGCCAGGACAAGCCGTGGCTGGAGCATTCCCTAGAGGAGATCACCAACCAGCTGTATAGGTCTCTTGTGCCTCCATTAGAAGTCAAAGGGAAAAAGACATGGCAAGAGTATGCCTCCTGATGGGCAAATGAGGGAAGAGGAACTGCAATGGTCATTAATTTGTTTGATCAGATGTTAAGTAGATCCTAGTAACCTCGTGTTAAGTATAGAACTGTCCATTGGTGAAAAGGTGTGAATTCCCCTGTGACTTGGAAGAATGCTATTGGCTGAGACACTCCCCTGAACCATGTTGACTTGGGAGAAGGCTGGTGTTTATAAGCGGGAGAATTACAGAGACAAGACAGATCTTGGATTTGGTTCCTGAGTGGCTGACTGCAGATATGAACAGGATGGGACTTTGTTTGTTGGTGGCCTGGCTGATCCTTGAGTTCCAGGCAAGAGGAAGTCCTGAAGGGTTTGAGGTGTGCTGAACCTTGTGAACTTCAGTGTGTTCCGGGGATTGCCTTGAGGACTGGAC
>CM053593.1:63497903-63549640 GCA_028646575.1 Pseudocheirus occidentalis
AGGGACAGGGACAGGGTAGAGAACAGAACAAGGGGAGAGGGATAGGAAGGAGGGACATATGATCACTGTCACAATATGTCCACTATGAAGATGTCCTGTATAATCACACATCCACAGCCTGTATTGAATTGCTTGTCCTTCTAGGGGGGATGGGTGACAAGGTAGGAAGCCAAAGAATCTAGAATTTAAAGCTCAGCAATACCTGCAACTAGGAATTAAGATATACAGGGGCTGGGGTAGGGAGACCCTCCCTGGTCTGTACCAGAAAGTAAGAGAGCAGATCAGGGGAGGGCCTTTACAGTGGGATCGCTGTTTTGGGCTTGGAATAGGGGAAAGACAGGGAGAAAATTTGTAATTCAAAAATCTCATGAAAATGAATGATGTGAACAAGAAAACAAATAAAAAAATTAATAAAGAAAAAACTAACAAAAAAATCTTTTCATTTAAGAACATACATTCATGAGTATAATTTTTACAATATAAGTAAACATATGATCACGACCAGCCTGAACACATTTTATTCCTTCCTCCTTTTCAAGGCTCAGCATGCAGCAGAAATAGGAGCTGATGGTATTGCTGTCATCGCCCCTTTCTTTTTCAAACCTGTGAACAAGGGTGAGTAGATGGAACCTGATGCCACAGAGTCAGCATAGCCCACTTCACCATCTCCCTCCCCGAAATGCTCAGTTCAGTGTTCTTCTGGACCAATACATCAATGACAGGATTAACCCACTTGCATTTAGTTTGACCATGAGGCAGGTAGTAATGTCACATTTGCTCATTGCTTTCCTATGTTCAGGCATTGCTCTTAATTGCTGGAGATACAAAGGCAGAATCACTTCCCTGCCCTCAAGGAACTTGCATTCTAATAGGGGAGACAACATTCAAATGACTATTTGAGATATATATACAGTGTAAACAGAAGGTAATCTGAAAATGAAAGGGAGCTAGTAGGAAGACCAGTGGGAAGGTCTGGGCAAGGCCTACTGAAGTAGATGGGAGGGACCTGAGCAGTCTTGAAGTAAGCCAGGGAAATGTGGAGGTGAAAGTGGGTAGGAAGAGCTTGAGGGACAGCCAGTGTAGGGGCACAGACAGAGGGGGAAGTTGGAGGGGCTTGTGCAAGGAACAGGCAGGAGACCAGTGTGCTCCATTTAAAAGGGCATGAAGGAGGTAAAGTGTGAGAAGACCAGAAAGGCCAGATTATAAAGGGTTTTGAATGTCAAGTACAGGATTCCATGCTTGACCCCAAAAGTATTTGGGAGCCATTGGAGTTTATTGAAGGGGAGTGGGTGACACAATCAGACTTGTTGTTTAGGAAAATCACTTTGGCAGCTGAGTGGAAGGTGATTTTGAGTGGGGAGAAACTTGAGACAAGGAGATCAAGTAGAAGGCTGCTGCAGTAGTCCTGGCACTGAGATGGTAGATGTGCAAGGAAATGAAAGGGAGCCTACAAGAGAGGTTGTGAAGGCAAAATGGAGTTAGGGCGGGATGTTAAATACACCTTATGGCAGATTAGGAAGCAAGGTGATGGTCTCAGGAGAATGCAGTCCAAATTTAACCAGGAGAACGTAAAGCCTTGGGCTTTAATGAAAAAAATCATCTGTACAACTGTAAGTGTGCTGATGGCTGAGTGTACATGGCTGACTTTTTGAGCAAGTTCCAAAGGGCTTTCCAGAATGACTGGACCAATTGACAGGTCCTCCAATAGTGCAGCCAGGTGCCTCTTTCCTGCAGCCCTTCCAGCATTCATCATTTCCCTGTTCTGTGTGATGTGGGACCTCAAAGTTGCTTCAATTTGCATTGTTTCTGTTTATTAGTGATTTGAAGCATTCTTTGAAAAGACAGCAAGATTAGCCTGAGTTTCTTTCCTTGATGCTTTAAAGTTTGCGCAGCACTTTATAAGCATTGTTTCTTTGGAGTCTCAGAATAACCCTGTGAAGCACATGCTACAGATATTAGGTTCTTCCAGTTAAAGAAAGTAAGGTTCAGAGGTGGCTGGTGGTACCAAAGCTAGACAGCCTCCTTGCCTTTCCTGTCTCCAAATCCAACTCTTTTTTTTTTTTTTTTTTTTGCTTTTTGGAGGGCAATTGGGGTTAAGTGACTTGCCCAATGACACATGGCTAGTAAGTGTGTCACGTGTCTGAGGCTGGATTTGAACTCGGGTCCTCCTTACTCCAGGGCCCGTGCTCTACTCACTGCAACACGTAGCCACCCCTACCAAATCCAACTCTATCTACTATACCATGCTGCCTCTCAAAACAAAGCACTTTCATCACAACACCCCATTGGGGAAAGTAGCATAAGTGGCATTATCTCTGATTTATAGATTAAGATAGTAAGGCTCAGAGACATTAGCTGTTTTGCCCTCAGATGCACAGTTAGTAAAGTTAAAACTGAAACCTAAACACAGGTCTTCTGACTCCAAATAAAGAGCTTTTATTTAGCATACACCAAGCATGTTACTAACCTCTGGTGATGCCAATAGAAAAAGAAGGTAATCCTCTCTCTCAAGGGACTCACAATATAATTGGAGAAGACAACACATGCAGGAAAACTCAGCATATACATGTGTGTATACACACATGTACGTATATCCATATGTACACACAAAACAAAAAAGGTATTGGTGGGATAGGGAGGCACTAGCAGCCAGAGGATCAGTAAAGACTTTATGTTGATGGTAGTGCTTCAACCATGCTTTAAAAGTCACTAGGGATTCAAGAGGCAGATGTGAGGAGGGAATTAATTCCAGGTATTGGAGACAACCAGTATAAAGGAATAAAGGCAAGAGATGAACCATGGTGTATGAGTAACGGCAGGACCAGTTATCCTTATCCAGCGGGTCGGGGTGGGGAAGGGAAGAGGGGTTTTCCTCTTCAACCTCTGAGGCTCCTCCACAGATCTGACTCAGTTCTCAACTTTCAGTTGTCTTCAGTAGCTGCTCTGCCTCCACATGCTGGTCCCAAGAAATTCTGACCATGCCTCTCTGGGGCTTTTCTTATATAACACAGCATTAGTTACTTCCTATTTCAGCCAACCCCTTCCTGCTACATCAGGAACAGGGGTTCATAACTTCTGTTTCTTTCACAGAGATTTGATTAGTTACTAAGTGCTAAGTACGTGCTTACTTGCCAATATAAAAAAGGGTCTTCAGATTACAGTACCATTACAGTAAGTCAGAACTAGGCTGCGAGAGCCTCTAAATTCCAAACTAAAGAGTTCATGTTTGATCCTGGAGGTAATAGGGAGCCAGTGCAATTCATTGAGTAAGATAGAGCTGTGGTGACACTGTGCTTTGGAAGATTCCTTTGACAGCAATGTAGAGAGGGGAGACTTGAAGTCAGGGAAGCCAGTTAGAAGAGCAGTAGGACAGTCCAGGCAAGAGGTAATAAAGACCTAAACTGAAGCTGTAGCCTGTGAGGGGACGTAAGGGGTCAAATGTGAAAGGTGTAGAGATCTGGCAACAGACTAGATGAAGGAAGCAAGGGAGGAGCAGAACCTGGAAGAAAAGAAAAATAGTAGTGCTTCAAATATATATATGTTTGGTAGATGTGATGATCTTGAAGAAAAGAGAATGCATTCTGCTTTGGACGTGTTGAGTTTGGGCACAGCCACTCTTAAATGTCCAGATGACAATGAGCCTCCGTCAGATATATGGCTGGAAGTCATCTGCATAGAGATAAAAATTAAAGCCATGGTGGGACGGCACTGATGAGCTCGCCAAGAGAAATGAGAGAGAGCAGAAGGCCTAGGACAGAGCCCTGACGTACATCCACAGATAAAGGAAGTGATGTGAATGAAGAGCTGGCAAGAGCAGACATGTAGGAGAGGGTACTGTCATGAAAACTCAGAAATGAAAGATATACAGGAGGGAGAGGATGGGCAGTGGTATCATCCTATAGAGAGATCAGAAAGGAGGCAGACTGAAAAAAGAATGTCAAATTTGGCAATTAAGAGATCTTTGTAACTGGAGTTCAGTAATGAAAAACCAGATTTTGGAGGGTTGAGAGGTGAGAGGAGAGGAAATGGAGGGAATGAGTGTCTACATATTTTTCTAGGAGCATGGCCGATAAATGGAGGAAAAAATGCTGGATAATAGCTTGAGGAAATGGTTAAGTCTGATGACTTTTTTTCTAGATGGGGAAGGCTTGGGCATGTTTGAAGACAGAAAGTAAAAACAGTAGTTAGGATTGAAGATTAGAAAGATGCTGGAGGGGTGGCTAGGTGGCGCAGTCAATAGAGCACTGGCCTTGGAGTCAGAAGGACCTGAGTTCAAATCCGGCCTCAGACACTCTACCTAAAAACTAGTCGTGTGACCTTGGTCAAGTCACTTAACCTCAATTGCCCTACAAAAATAAATTTAAAAAAAAAAACTAAGGAAAAAAACCACCTGTTTGGGGGCGGCTAGGTGGCGCAGTGAATAGAGCACTGGCCCTGGAGTCAGGAGTTCAAATCCGGCCTCTAATACAAAAACTAGCCGTGTGACCTTGGGCAAGTCACTTAACCCCAACTGCCCTCTAAAAAGAAAAAAAAAAAAAAAAAGAAAGATGCTGGAGAAGATGGGAGGGTACAGGATCAAGGACACATGAAGAGAGCTTTGTCTTGACAAGCACAAGGACCACCAAGTTATTATTAGAGACTGAGGGAAAGGAGAGAGTGAGGGTTCTTTTCAAGGGGTTTTGAGATAAAGAGGAGAGAAGCAGGAACTTAGAGAAAATGGCTTCAATTTTCTCAGATAATCCCAAGGTAACAAACATGGGAGACAAATGGTGCTCCAGAGAGAAATAAAGTCAAAAGGCTAAGCAAGTGACAGAAAAAAATCATCTACTCTTTTGAGTTTTAGCCAAATCTGTTAAAGACATTTTTAAATGCATACTTGTCTATTTGGAGGGAGGTTTTCTGACTTTGACACAACCTGGCTTTTTGCCTGTGCCACCGTAGACAAGTTTTGTAACCTCTCAGCCTCAGTTTCCTCAACTGTAAAGTGAGAAAGTAAGACCAGAAGGCCCCTGAGCCCCTTCTTGGTTCTACATCTTTGAACTGTAGGGTTCTGTTAAATTAGACAAGACCTCCCCCCTCAGGTGGTTTCCAACTCACATTTCATAGCAGTTGTGAAACCAAAGATCAAATTCCACTGCATGTGTAAAACGAAAGTGTGTCGTTTCAGTTAGGACTTTTAGAGTTACTAAACAAAGAAGACCCTGTTGCTTTAGACACCCATGTCCTTGAAGAAGATGAATTTAGTAAACTAAGCACTCTCTCCTTCTTGTAGTCTGGTCAGTAATAAACAAGAGGTACTTCTCTGTTTTGGGGGGTAACAAAAAGATTTCCACTCTTAGGCCACCATAAATGCCCTCCGAATGATCTAGCCACTGATTCTCCCTTCCTTGAGTCATTGGTAAGTACACTCCTGATTAGGTCTTTACTTAATCAAGACTCAGACTTTAGACCAGGACATTATTATACTATTTAAAATTTTTATAGTACAACCAAGGTCTCAGTGTTGAATGCTTCTTTGAGGGGAAAGAGAACAGTTTGAGACATGTTTATTTAGAGGTCTCACATAGACCGTTAGACATTCATGTTGGTAACACAACGGAGAAATCTGGACTAGAGATTAGGACTTAGGGATGATCAGGATAGAGGTGACATTTGAAGCTGCAGACATAAAGGAGACTGCCAAAGAAGAAAAGAAGGCCAAGGACCGATCATCCTTTAGGATCAGGAAGAGGATAAAGAGGCAGCAAAGGAAGAAATGAAGAGGTGGGAGAGACACAAGATGTCTCTGAAGCTAAAAGCAGAGACAGTATCCAGCAGGAGGTAGTGGTTAGTTCTCAAAAGCTGTAAAGGTCTAGCAACCTTAGGCCTGGAAAATAGGCTAGTGGACTGACCATTAGGAGGTCATTGATAATCTAGAGAGAGTAGTGGTGACTCCCGAAGCCTAATGCAAGGACTTGAAAAGAGTAGTGAGAAGTGGAAAGATTAGCTGTAGAGTTAAAACATTCCCAAAAAAGTAAGAACGAAAGAGCATCATGAATCATGCACAACTTCATAGAATACATATGTGTAATAGACAATAAAACACAAGTTTTGTGAAGGCGCAGATGGCTTCTCTTTTGGCTTTGTACTCCCAGTCCCTAGCAAAGTGCTTGGCATATTGTAACTACTTATCAGTTCTTGTCTAATGCATGAATGAATGAAAATGCCACATTCAAATAGCAGGTAAGGAGTCTCGTTTAACCCTTCTGAGTCTGTCTTTTCAGGTATAGAATGAAGAGGATGGAATTAGATGTCCTAAGAACTTTCAGCTCACATTTGAGAGCTGTCAAATAAGACAGCTTTAGTGCTGCAAGACTGTTGGGACTTACTGCAATGTTGCTGGTGACTTACGTGTTTTGGGATTTATAAATCCAAATTCCACAATTGATAATAGCAAACATTATATGCTACATCTAAATTCCACACAAAGGGATTAAGCATAAAGTTATTATTATCCTAAGCCTCCCCTCTGACTTTCCCACTTTTTGTTAAGGACACCAATGTCTTCTAGTTATCCAGGCTTGGAACTGTGGGGCCATCCTTAGTCACACACTTATTCTCACCTCAAATATCCAGTGCATTTCCAAGCCTTGTCATTTCTGCCTCCATAGCATCTCAGTCTCTGTCTCTACTCCCTAAGCACATGACCATCATCTAGATTATCACACTAGTCCCTTAACTGGCCTCCCTGCCTTAAGTATCTCTCCTCTCATATCCATCCTCTATAGAAGTACCAAAATGAGTTTCCTAAAGCACAGATCTTCAGTAAACTCCGGTGGTTCCTTGATACCTCAAGGATCAAATAGAAACTCCTCTGCTGAGAATTTAAAGCCTTTCATGACCTGGTCCCAGTTCACCTTTCTAGCCATATTCTACTTGACTTTTCTTAGTGTATTTTGTTGTCCAGCTAAACTGACCTTGCCATCCCTCACAAATGTCATCCTGTCCCTCCTCTCCATGCCTCTTAGTCTAAATGTCTGAAATGCACCCCTACCTCACCTTTGCCTTTAATGCCACCTTTTCCTCATCCTAGTCACCAGTGTCCCCTCCCTCAATTACTTTGCATTAACTGTATGTAGAGTTTGTATAAACTCATCTCTTTATATCTACATATTGTTTCCCAATAAAACTTAAGTTCCTTGAAGGCTGGGACTATTTCTTTTTGTATTTGTAAATTTAAGGCATAGATAGCATGGTGCCCAACATATAGTATTTAATAGATGCTTGTTGATTGATAATTGCTTGTAAGAGAAGTTTATGTTATTTTTATAGACCCTCTCTGAAAGCAGAATTTTAGTCCTCTATCCCTAAAGTATGGGTCTTAAACCTTTTAATATGTCATAGATCCCTTTGGCAGTATGGTAGAGCCTGTGGACCCTTTCTCCAAATGATAAGTTTTTTTAACTCATGAGTGAAGGAAATGCCAAATTTCATTTAGAGGTTGGTGAAAATAAAGATGTAATTTTCCTTCATCAAAGTTTACAGACCCCCTGAAACCTTTCTACAGATCCCTTAGGGTTCTATGAACCCTACATAAAGAACCCTGTATTAAGTGTCATCTTTTCTGTCCTCATTCTGCTGTAGGCAGGGCAGTAATTCCTCTTTCCCCACCAAATGGGCTTCTTTTGTTTACAAAACATGCCAGAGGACATGTCCTAAAATGTCCTGAAGCTGGCACTGGCTCCTTCCAGCAGCCCGGGGCAATGGGAAGGTTGTTATGTTATACCCTATAAAAAGAGACATATGACCTTAGAGTAGGAAAACAGAAAAAGACCTGCCACTTAAAGTGAGGAGGAGGAAGCAGCCCTGAAATGTCTGCTTCTTCAGCACTAGGCAAAGCCATTGTAAGTGGATTTCTCTCTGCCCTGCTTTGGAGGGCTTGCTCTTTTCTTTATTTCTTAAGTCTTGCAGAAAATTCATGAGCAGTGGCACTAATAACATAAATTGAAACTCATTGTTCCTTAGGAAGTGATTCTCCATGATTTACTATGGCCCAAAATATCCGTAACCTAATGGCCAGTCCTTTAGTAATTTGTTTCCCCAAACTAGGAGAATCCAGTCCAACAAGTACTAAGGAATCAGAGGAGGTAGAACAGTGGTAAAGGCTTTGCTGCTTAATACCAGATGAGCTCAAACAAGCCACTTAAACTTCAGTTTCCCCATCTGTAAATGAGGAGTTTGGACTCAATGGCCTCTGCGGTCTCTTCCAGCTCTGGAACTGTGCTTAGTGATCCTCAGGAGAGATACAGAAGTCTTCCTGGAGTCTGTATCCAAGACTGTCCAGCCAGAACTAGTACTCCACTAGCATAGTTTCTAATGACCCAGCAACATCTTTAGGACTTAATGAAACACACAGGAAGACTTTGGTGAACCTTGTACTTATTTCTTTGTTCACGTGGGTGGGATAGATAGATCTCTATGTACATATATATATATATATCACACATATAATTTTGTGTCTTTTGTACTCACACCAGTGAGTTTCTGATATGCTTCTCCCTCCCTGAATACAATATTAAATTTGAAATAGACTTTTTTTTAACAATAAGGCAAAGTGTGAAACCTAATAATTTCAGATGACAATATATAACATTCTATATCAATAGTCCCTTACCTCTCTATTGAAAAGAAGGAAACATTTCCTCTCCTACTGTTCTCCAAAAACAATTCTGGTCATTACAGTTAGTCAGTGGTCCTCTGCCTTTCAATGTTTTCATTTATATTAAGGCTTATGATTACTTAAATTTACTTTGCTGCTGTTGTTTTCAGATGCCCTGGTAGCATTTTTAAAAGAAGTGGCAGCAGCTGCCCCTGAAGTGCCATTTTACTACTATCATATTCCTGCTTTGACTGGGGTAAAAAGTAAGTGCTTCTTGTTTTGTTTCTTTTCTTCTATCCCTGTCTTTTTCCACCATTAATTATTTCTTCTTACTGTAATGACCCACCGACAAGGGCTTGGAAGCCTTCTCTCACTAAGGGATCCCAGCTCTGGGCTATTATTATGAATCAGGTTCAGTTTGAAGGAAGCCTAGCCTCTAGAAAAGGGGATCAGGCTTTTTCTTCCTTATTCCTGGCTCATTATGCCCTCCCCCAAAGTGCACCTCTGGACGTAGTCTCTTAAACAAAACTTAGGTTTAGCTCATGTGTGAGGTCTCCCCACAAGGAAGCAACTTAATTAATTAATTCCTTCTTGAAATACACTCAATGTACAAAGTAGATCAGAATATCAGAAATGCAGAAATAGCTTAGCATAAGGAAAAACTATTAGCATAATTGATTATATTAGTAACAAAACTCATATGATTATATCAAGAGATGCAGAAAAAGCTTTTGACAAAATATAACATTCATTCCTATTAAAAAACACATGAAAGCTTAGGTATAAATGGATTTTCCCATAAAATGATAAGAAACATCTACCAAAAACCAAGAGCAAGCATTATTTGTAATGGGGATAAGTTAGAAGCCTTTCCAATAATGCAAGAGTGAAATAAGGATGCCAATTATCACCAATATTATTCAATATTTTACTAGAAATGCTAGTAATAGCAACAAGAAAAGAAAAAAATCACCAACAAAACCCTGCAAGAAGAAACAGTAAGAGATACTCTACTTAAAATAACTATATGTAATATAAAATATCAGTATAAGATATCTGGGAACATACCTACCCAGACAAATCCAGGAATTATCTGAATATAATTATAAAATACTTTTTATACAAATAAATTACCAGAAAAGTGTTTGATTGAGATAGAAAAAATAATAACGAAATTTATTTGGAAGAACAAAGGGTCAAGAATATCAAAGGAATTGGCGAAAAAAATGTAAAGGAAGGAGGCTTAGCAATACCATGTTGTAATGCCAAGCAGAGGCAACTTCCAAGGTTCAGATTACCAGCTTAGCAAACCCTATTTATTCAGCAAACATTCACAGAACAAAGAAAGTCAAAATACAGTATAACTCATTCATTTAGCAACTAAGTTCTTAATTCAGTCTAGGTACTACTACACCCCTAGACAGTACATTCATTTAATCAAAGTCTCTTCTCAAATGGAGATTAGTTTCCAATCATAAACAAAGTACATTCATTTGGTCAATCACAGAGCACAAAAAGGCCAAAAAGGTGGGAAACTCCTGGACTCAAAGTAATTACAATACCATCCATCACCACCAAGCCCTTTCTCAAAAAGGAGCAGGAGAGCACAAATGGCCATCCACCCTTAAGTCATAACAAGGTCAAGATAACATCTCAGCATTGAAAACTCAAGGAAAGGTCTCCAGAGTTCACATTGTCCCACCCGCCTACCCACCCTCCAGTCCTTTACCTGCTACCCAGCCCCATGCCCTTGCCTCTCTCCCCTGGCCACGTTCTCCTTCCAGCCTACTGACCCCATGCAGACATGTGTGAGAGTCCCAAATACACATCCTTCTTTGCTGTCATGGGCGCCTCAGCCGCCATGGTCTTCAGTGCTCTTGGTGTGGCTTATGGCACAGCAAAAAGTGGCACCAGTATTGCAGCCATGTCCCATGAGACCTGAGATGATCATGAAGTCACTCATTCCCGTCATCATGGCTGGTATCATCGCTATGTATGTTCTGCTGGTGGCTGTTCTTATTGCCAACTCTCTGACACCAGGAATCACCCTGTTCAAGAGCTTCCTTCAGCTGGGAGCAGGTCTCAGCGTGGGCCTGAGTGGGCTGGCAGCTGGCTTTGCCATTGGCATTGTAGGTGATGCTGGTGTTTGGGGGACAGCACAGCAGCCGCAACTGTTCGTGGGAATGATCCTGATTCTGATCTTCACTGAGGTGCTTAGGCTGTACGGCCTGATTGTGGCCCTCATTCTCTCTACAAAGTAGACCCTCTTTTCCCTTTCTTCCAAGTGCCCTCCCTCCCCCTCCCTCCCTCACCCCTTCAGTCACAGAGTATGATATAAAGACCCATCTTGAACCACCCCCTCCCTCTCAATTTGCTCCAGAACGAATGGCCTGACATCTGGTACAGTTGTCCAGTCGGTAGTTGGTCTTGTAAATGCACAGTGTCTTAGTGACTCTTCTGTCTGTGTCATACTGCACCAGATTGGATTGTGCCTGAACTGGGCCCGGCCAGGGCTTAGGCCTCCTGGGATCGGCCAGGCAGCCATGCAGTCTCCCTGCCCATTTGCCATTAGTACTCTGTGTATAAAGATGAATTAGATTGTCATTTTTCTCTTCACTGGATGTTTATTTATAAAGATTTGACATGTTCATAACGTTTATGAAGGAAGGAAGAATTTTCAATTTCCCATGCTATATATTAATCTTAAATATAGGTAGATAATTGCACTGTGGGGTTAAATGTCAGGTGCTGAGAATTCCTTGGACGTGATCATTTGAAATTCAAGACTGCTGTAGTGTCCTGGTATTAGTAAGAATTGTATGATTTGGAAACATGTTGAACATGTGTTTCCAGTGGTGCTGTGTAGCACGTGACCAGGGCTCACAGTGATGTTTCCAAATAAAATTCTGACTGGAAAAAAAAAAAACTCAAGGAAAGGCCCTTCTTTCATCTTCACTCCAGGCAAGCCCTCAGCAATCTCAGTTCCTGGGGAGACAAAGCTCAACAAAACCATAGCCAGTGTCCTCATCAAGTCACACTCTGTCTGTAGAACAGTCCCAGAACCCCTTAAAGTATCAGCAAGGCCCCCTTCCAGGATTTCTATGAACATACAACAAGAAAATCTTCAGGGCTTCTGAACCAACAGCCATGTTCCAGGACCTCTACAACAGCAGCACTGTCCACCATCAAGTGAATCTGGAAAAACAACATCAAAACAGACAGACAAAATACTGGCATCACAGCCATGCCTCCTTAGTTCTTGGCAGTTCCAGATCCTCAGAAGTCCTGGGCATCTCCAATGGGCTCTCAGCAGTCTTCCTCTCAGCAATTCAGGCTCCACAATACTGGATACTGCTCTCTCAAAAGTACTTCTTCTGGCCTTCTCTGGGCTTGAGCCTTTCTTTCAATTCATGGCTCCTCCCAGTTCAGCCCTCTCTCTTCATGTCAACAAATCCATCCCACAAGTGGGATTCCCAAGTTCTGGGTCTTAACACTCAACCCAAAAGCCAAGTCAGTTTAGGAGCATCTCCAAATTCCATTACCATTACACAGATCTTAAACTGTATTATAAAGCAGTAATTATCAAAACTATCTGGTACTGGCTAAGAAATAGAAAAGTGGATCAGTGGAACAGAGTAGACATACAATACACAATATTGTAAATGATAATAGTAATCTTGTTTTTGACAGATGTTAAATTTAAGCTTTTGGGATAAGAATTCACTATTTGGTTAAAAAAAACTGCTGGGGAAAACTAGAAAGCATTCTGGTAAAAATTGAGCATAGACCAATATATAGAAAACTGTCAAATTCATAAGAATATGAGTCATTACTAAATTGATAAATGGTTAAAGTATATGAATGACAGTTTTTCCATGAAGAAATCAAAGCTATGTGTAGTCATGAACAATGCTCTAAATTATTATTGATTAGAGAAATGCAAATTAAAACAACTTTGAGATATCTCTTATCCATCAGATTGGCTAAAATGATAGAAGAAAATGAAAAATGTGGGAGGAAACGTGGAAAACAGGTACACTAATACACTGTTGGTGGAACTTTGAATGGATCCAACCATTTTGGAAAACAATCTGGAACTATGCTCAAAGAATTATAAAACTGTGTCTATGCTTTGACCCAGCATTGCCACTATTAAGCATCCTTCCTAAGGTGATCAGGGAAAAAGAAAAGAACCAATATGTTCTAAAATATTTATAGCAGCTCTCTTTGTGGTGGCAAAGAACTGGAAATTGAAGGGATGCCCATGAATTGGGGAATGACTGAACAAGTTATGGTATGTGATTGTGATGGAATTCTACTGTACTTTAAGAAGTGATGAGTTGGTTGATTTTAGAAAAACATGGAAAGACTTGAATGAAATAATGAAGAGTGAAATGAGCAGAACCACAAGAACATTGTACATAGTAACAGCAATATCGTTTGAAGAACAACTATGAACAATCAAGTTATTCTAAGTATTATAAATGCTCCAATCAACTACAAAGCACCTATGCAGAAAGATGCTATCCTCTTCCAGAGAAAAAAACTGATAAATAGAAGTACACATAGTATGGATTTACATATATGTATATATCTGTCCTTCTCTAGTGGAGGCAGGGGGTAGAGGAGAGGGATGGAAAGAGACAGTTTGTAACCAAAAATTTTAATTTAATTTTTAAAAAGTAGATCAGGACAGCTATCTCCTTTTGCTACAAAAGCAGGACTTAAAACACAAAAGACCAGACTGAAGTGCATATTAACAAATATTTAAAACATGAAAACATAGCCTATAACTCCTGCCATGCTCTTCCAAGAGGTTAATACTTAAAACATCCAAACATGAAACATTTTGTAAACTGCTGAATGGGTATTTTGTCTTCACTTGATTTCTGTTCTGACAAGGCAAGAAATGGATTAGGCTCATCTTCTCATCTTCCTGTCAATGGTCACCTTCTCCTTTGAGAAGAATAGTAGTAGCTCTGAGAAATAGCTTCTGTGAAGGCAGAAGGACCGTGAAGGTCCCAAATCATATTTTCAGAAGAAAAGAGTGAGGTCAGAAGTTTTTGCTTTCATTAAAGTATTCTGAATAGGTTGCTTTTGTTGCCTCTTTAATGCAGCCCCCATCAGGAGCAAGAAGTAATGCGTGGGAACCAACAAAAAGCTTCAGGTTGAATGTGCTTTTTATCAAGAGGCCAAAGGACACGTTTCTCCAGAAAAGGCCAGGGTGCTAACTTAACAGAACATGGGGCTGGCCCTCTTAATATTAGAAAGGGAAGTCCAAAGTGCAGTAAAAGAAGCTGTTCTTCTGCAGCCACTGTTATCTCTTCGACTCTGTTGCAATTATTGGAAGTTATTCCCACTGGAGTGTATATTTAAGGACAGGAAAGAACCCTATCAACTTCTAGCCACCTAAGCTAAAAGATAACAGTTCTACAAAAATATGTTGGTCGTATTAGTAACAGGAGGAATAATTGAGAATGTCTCTTTCCAGATCCAAAGAATCTGCAGGTGACTTCTTCCTTTGCCTGTTGCCACTATACCTGTTATAAAATTGTTTCAGTGACTTCTCAATTGTCTGTGAACAGGGCAGCCCTACTCTTTGACAATGAGAGAGAGAGGAGAGAGGGATCCAGGGCAGGG
Organism: Pseudocheirus occidentalis; assembly: GCA_028646575.1. Taxonomy (NCBI): domain Eukaryota; kingdom Metazoa; phylum Chordata; class Mammalia; order Diprotodontia; family Pseudocheiridae; genus Pseudocheirus; species Pseudocheirus occidentalis. The sequence goes on from CM053593.1 coordinate 63,512,182, forward strand.
ATATGTGGGACTGCTGATATAAGAAGGATTTTTGCATCACTAGAAGGATGTAGATTAATGTGCCATCCTTATTCTGAATAGTTCGTGCTGAAGAGCTGCTGGATGGGATTCAGGATGAAATTCCCACCTTTCAAGGACTAAAGTTCAGCGACATAGATCTCTTAGACTTTGGACAGTGTGTGGATCAGAACAGCCAGCGGCAATTCGCTCTCCTTTTTGGGGTGGATGAGGTAATCATTTTCCCTCTATGTCAGGAGCCCCAAGTCCAAAACAATCTTCATAGGCTTCCCATAGCATTCTTGTTGGCCTTGGTGGGGTGAAGGAGGGATGGTATGAGGGGCATTATATAAAAGTGAGTGCTTTTCATTTTTTTGTGAATAGCAACTGCTGAGTGCCCTGGCCATGGGAGCAACTGGAGCTGTTGGCAGGTAAATGCTGAATCTTGTGCACTGTGTGACACCCACGGCAGTTATTGGTGACACCTTCGTGTCTCACGATGTACTCCTCTGTCCTCTTTGTCCTCTTTCCTTCTCTATCATCTTCCTTCTCTATCCATCTTCTTTTTCTCTTCTGAAGCTTTTCCATTCTCTCTTTTTGCTTTCTTTTTCTTTTTCTCTTCCTCCCCTGTGGTATTTCTTAGCGCTATTGCTGGCACTTGAAACTAAAAAAATTGCTAACCCCAGGAGAGCAGTTTCTAAAGATAAACTTCCCCTTTTGGGTAGCCTTGGGGGTTAGGTATGGTTGTAGGCAGTGTGTGTAAGTGTGGGTGTGGGTGGGAAGTGGGTGTGTGCGCTCATTGCTATGTAGATAGGTGTAGAATAGATACTGTAAACAACAGAGGTGCATCTTTTCCTTGTAGTTACTGAACCACTAGTAATTATTTTCTTGGCAGCACCTACAACTACCTGGGCAAAAAAACAAACCAAATGTTGGAAGCTTTTGAGCGCCAAGACCTTTCCTTAGCTCTGAATTACCAGGTATGGCCTTGTTTTCTGTTCACATAAAACATGACCTCATTTCTTCCTCACTTCCAAATTCTTCCATTAGCCCTATGCTAGTTAGACCTGTTAGTTTTCTGTTTCCTTTGATCTCTGTTTATCTATTCTTTCTTCCCCGGTCTTATATAAAACTAAATACCTCAAAACCAGTGTGTCTTCTGCAGGTCTAACTAGACAGACCCCTTTGAGGAAACTACAGTCAACTTCTCTTAGTGGAAGTCGTTGTTTATTGTTTTTAATTATAAGTTGTAGAATATTTTTTATTTTGTAAAGCAGTAATTGTAGGGTGCTAGAGAATCACTGCCTTGGGGAACATTTATTTGTTGATTTGTAAAAGAGTACCTGGGGGAAATACACAGAGCTGGTAACCTAAGCCAATGTAATTGAGAACTTCGAATAAATGGTCCCTAAGAAACTGAGTCCAGGTGCTAACCTACAGGCTTAGGTAAAGAAAATTCATTTCCCTGAAAGGTAGATAGACCCCTAACCTCAAACTTAGTGAAGTACTTTATGTAAATTAAAGAGGATAAAGAAACTGGGGGGAAGGAAGAACTTTTAGAATTCCAAACCCCAGGAGGGACAAAACAGATTTCTGCAAGATCTTTGTATGATGTCCAAAGCCTCAGGTGGTATCTTTACTGTCTTAAAAGTATATCTTTAGTCTATTCACTGAAGGCTTACTTTGATGCCTCCTTTTCACATGGAAGCCCAGCAATGGCCATTGGAGTCTCTACATAGAGGACTCGACCCTAGTCAAGTTCAGAGGTCCATGGCCCAGAAGATTGACTCCTCACTGTCACGGAGAGGACAGGCAAGCCATGGGTCCTCTCTGAATCCTCACTTCCTCTCTAGTGTAAGGCAGCCTTCCTCACGGAACTCCTGAGAACACTCTTCCCACCCTCAAGGAACTTATGATCTAATGGGGGTGAGCAGCCACATACAAACAAGACTGCTTCAAAAAGCACTTTTGCCACAGCGTCTCAGGAGACTTTCCACTGGGGTGGGAGGCTGTCGATGAGTTGATGAAGTTACTGGTCATTCATAGTGTCTAAGTACTTTTGGTAAAAGAATTTTGTATGCTGCACCACTCTAGCTGCCAGCTACAGCCATTCAGCCAGAATCTGCAGGCACTGGCAGCACTTTCCTCATGGTTTTCTAACTTTACTATGCCTCTAAGTATTTTAATTTTCAACTATTCAGTTATTATGGGGCAGCTAGGTGGCCCAGTGAATAGAACACTGGGGCTAGAATCAGGAGGACCCAAGTTCAAACCCAACCTCAGATCTCTCCTAGCTATATGACCCTGGACGCGTCACTTAACTTCTGTCTGCCTCCATTTCTTCATCTGTAAAACCAAGGATAATATTAGCACCTACTTTACAGGGTTGTTATGAGAATAAAATGAAATAATACTTGTAAAATATTTTGCAAACCTTAAAGTGCTTAATTTTTATTTATATGGGATTCACATGTATGTAAATATAAAAACAACATATAAATGTAAATATACGCACAAACATATATGTGTCATTATGAGCTCTGGGGGCAGCTTTCCCTCTTCCCTACTCTCTTCATTCCATTCCTTCACATATCTCTTTTTCTCTACTTTAGCTAACTTTCAAAAGTAAAGACAAGTACAATTTCTGATCTTTGGATTCTAACAGTGTGATACCCCTCTTCTATAGGCAGCTGACACCAGTCTCTAATACTAATTATAGGTTTTTATACTTTTTCTAGTTGTACATCCAGAAATTTATGAACTATGTAATCAAACTGGGTAAGTACATCTTTCTTCCATTTCCTATATTACATGGTATTACAAAGACAGTAGAAATAGATCCCTGACTTTTGAGCACTGAATTTTTTTGGAAAATAAATTTACCTCCTATTATCATTCTGCTCAAGAAAAGTCCCAAGACTAGCTCTAGATAAGTTTTGAGAAATAGACATAGTTATAGTCAACCCTCTGGTGGTTCTCTTTTCTATACTCTCACAGTTTTGTCAAGTTAATGAGTGCTTATAATGAGTGCCTACTATATGCCAACCACTGTCAACTCAGGGAATAAAAAGAAAGGAAAAAACACTCTTCCCACCCTCGAGGAACTTATGATCTAATGGGGCTGGACAGCCATATACAAACAAGACATATACAGGATAAATTCAACAAAGGGAGAGCATTAGGATTAAGGGGATGAAGAAAGCCTTCATATAAAGGTAATAGGGAGCTGCTAGAGTTTATTGAGTTGAGGGAGGTGGGGATACATGGTCAGACCAAGGCTTTATGGCTGAGTGGAGGATGGATTGGGGTGGGGACTCGATGTAGGAAAACTAAGCAGCAGGTTATTGCCATAGCCCAGGCATAAGGTAATAAGGGCTTGCATCAAGGTGGTGGCAATGTCAGAAGAGAGAAAGGAGCATAAACAAGAGAAGCTTTGAAGGCAGAATTGACAAGATTTGGAAACTAATTGGATATAGAAGGGTGAGAGGAAGTGAGGCATTGAGGATAACACCAGGGTTAGCCTTCATGATTGGGAGAATGGTGGTACCCTTGATAGAGATAGAAAAGCTACGGGGCAAGAGAAGAGTTTAAGATATCTAGTACATCCAATTCCCAATGTCCATCAAGCAGTTGGACTACAGATCAAGAGAGAGGTCAGGACTGAATAAGTTATTATCTGCAAAGAGATGATCCTTGTGTCCTCACCCTGGAGATGCCTACTACCTTCCTGCTGCTCTCTGTGGGCTCAAAGTTATTCAGTAGCATTCATCCTGGGGCCGTTGTCAGCATCCCACGAGTCATCCTGCCTTCTTTGTCAATTCTTTACCCTCTTAGCACTCCCTTTCAAACAGACCTTATAAGCAGAGCTGGGATAAAGCTCTATGCACACAACCAGGAATTTGAAAATGGAGGTAGAGAGCTTCTCATTCTTTCAAGAGCTTTTATTTAGCTCTTACTGTGTGCATTGTGCTAGGCACCAGAAATACAAAGATTTAAAAATGAAAGTTTTCCCCTCAAGAAGCTCACATTCTACTTGAAAAAAACAAAATGGACACTACAAAGTCAATAAAAACATGAAATACATATAAAGTAACTTCCTGAGAGGAAGACAGTAGTTACTGAGGAGGATCAGAACAGGCCTCAGGGCCTGGGATCTTCATTATGACATCTGCCATTTGCGCAGTAAGGAGATTTCCTTGGGGAAAAGCATAATTTCCTCAACACTTATGAATTGTGCATTTATTTAAAATTTATATGTAAAACATTTTTCAAACTGTGCTTTCTTGTTGGTAAGACAGCTACCTAGTTTTTTTGTCCTTCTGTTGGTATCTGATAGTTTGACTCTGAGCAATGTGGTAGGCTGATCTTTAAATCACAGAATCTTAGAGCTCTAAGGTTGTCTGATCTCTCAGTCAAATCATGGTCCATCAGCTTGAGAAAAGCTACCATGCCCCCCAAGTCTTCTCCAGCTCCTTCATCTAATCATGTGCCACGATGTCTGGGGTCTTCTCTCCTTTGGGTGCTTTCCATTGTATTCCTTCCAAGAGTGTGTTGCTTAATAGATGAAGAGTGAAAAGAGCCTAAGTTTAGGTTGAAAAGACCTGGATTCAAATCCCTCCTCTGTCAGTTATTCCACCTGTCACTTAACATTCTACACCTCCATTTCCCCAAATGCAAAATTAAGTGGTCCGAGGTCTCTTTCACCTCTAACTCAGGAATCCAATGAACATGATATTCCAGGTATTGCCTCAACAGACCTCAGAACATTTCTATAGAGAATGATCAAATTAATCATGCTTGCTTTCCTTCCTTGCCTAGGTCTGGGAGTTGCACAGACAAAAGCTATCATAACTTTTGTCTCTGGAATTCAAATGGGTCCACCTCGGCTGCCCCTGCAGAAAGCCTCCAAGGAATTTACTCTTAATGCTGAGGCCAAGCTGAAGAGCCTTGAAAGCCATTGCTTTCACTAACAAGATTGAACACTGAGAGGCCTGGAACTAGTCACCTGGGTGTCTTTGATGAGACATACCCACTGTGCTATTATTTCTCAGGGAATTTTATAGTCAGCCTAAACTAAATACTATTTTTAAGAAGGAGAGTCCTATACCAATTGATCAATCAAGTATTTAAAACCTACTATGAGTCTCAAGGTAATATTTTATTAAGTGGATAGGAAAGAGGACCTTTCCATCTATCCAAACAGCATGAAATGTAGTGAGAAAGTTGTATTACCCTTGATTCCCCTCACTTGCCTGAGGAGTTCTCTCAGTATCTTGGCTAGATTATGTGCTTCACACTTCTTCCTCTCCCATCAGGACTTCTCAGCTCCTGGGGTTTCTCAGTGTGGTACTGGATATTTTTTATATTTGCTGGAATTTGAGGGCAAGTCACAACTTTTCGAAAACGGTATAAATAGGAGATAGCATAGCATAGTATGGAGAGTGCCAGAGTCAACAGAGTCCTGAGTTCAAGCCTGTCAGAGTCAGCAAATATTCATTAAACAGGGCCTGGCCCTCCTGCCTAAGGGGAGCTCCTCACCCCTGGCTCTACTGAGATTGCCTTCTGTGACACCACATGAGTTATTCTGTAAACTTTTTAAAGTGCTACATAATGTGAGAGCTTATTATGCAGACTCTTACCAAACAGACATCTTTCTCTGTTATTAGAAGATATTGAGAAGACTCAAGGGAGATATTACTTTCTCAGTCAATACACACCGTGTTTTCTAGTTCCTCTCCTTAGTTCCTTACCTCTCCTTCAATGATACACTGTTTTCCAGTAATATTTAGAATCATTATTTTAGAGCTAAAAGAGATCTTAGAGGACATTTAGTTGAATTCTCTCCTTTTACAGATGAGGTAACTGAAATTAAGTGGCTTTCCCTATCATAAATCTGGTCCGTCGGTTAATAAACATTTATTAAGTACCTACTGTGTGCCAGGGTACTACACTAAGCACCAGAGTTGCAAGGAGTTGACAGTCTAACAGGGGAAGACAAAACACCATCCCCTTTGCAATCCTGGGAAAAGGTTTATGTGGGCAAAAAACTAAGAGCTGTTGACTGAAATGGGAATTTATCATGATTGATTATCCTGTTATCCCTGCTTCCCTTTGACCAAGACTTCTTTTGTCTTCCTGTTTAATGAGGGGAGGGGTGAGAAAGAGGGAGTGTGCAATAAGGTTGCTTTTATTTTCCACATATTGAACATATCACTTTCATTTTAGTGGTACTGAAACTTTTTTTTAGATTCTTCCTCATTTGTTCTAGATTTGATTTTACTAATATAACACCAGTGCAATATTCAAAGCACCCATGGCAGCTATGAATATGCTGCTATAGTTGTGAATCACAAAATGTAACAGGCTCTGCACATGGATGACAGAATCAAAGCATTTATTCAAATACCAGAAAGCTGAATCCCAAAGCCAGAAAGCCAAATTCATCATAGTGACCAGGAAGTTGGCACACATAACCAATGCAGTGAACACCAACATTCCCTCCATCAGGGCTTCAAAACAAAATAGGCTCCCTTAAGCAAGAATGCCCCTCTGTCATGCTAGCTGCTCGACCTCCGTGCTGATTGCTTCCAGCAGTTCTGGCTCTCACAGCTTTTTATCTGGTCATTAGCTCCTTCCTGTTCCTGTCTTTGGCAAGTTCCTGCCACTGTGGGTTTCATAAGTTCTATTTCTTAACAAAGACTTGATACAATCACAGGCAAGGCTCAACTGAAGCAAGGTGCTAAGTACTTGTTTGCTTGCCATTACAAGGGGCAGGGAAGATCTTCAAATCCCCATTACCATTACAACTAGTAACCATGCAACTTCAGTGGAATGGTGAAGAGAGTGCCAGCGTTAGAGTCAGAAAGCACAGAGTTGAAATGCCTTAGACACTGATTCTGGGCAAATCAGTGAACCTCTGCCTCAGTTTCTTCATCTGTAAAATGATGCACCCATCTCTTAGGATTGTTGTGAGGATCAAATGAGAATACACATACAAGGCTTTGCAAATCTTAATGGGCTACATAAATATAAAGAACTAGCTATTATTATTGGCCCTTGATAATTATATCTGTTCCTTCCCATTAAACTGGAGTAGACTCTGCTGTAGAAGCCTTCTGTAAGACCTCACACTAGGTTTCTGATTCTAGTCTGGTGGAACCTTCAGTGGTTCCTCCATTTTCTCCACATACCTTCTGAAAGAAGTGGTTAAACAGGAATGACAAGGGGAGAAGTGAGAGAAAAAGAGATTGAATAATCATTCTAATTGACACTTAAAGAGTTTTGAAGCTTATACCTTAAATAATAGTAAGATCCAATTTCCATCAGTAAGCAGGATGAGGGATGTGCCCTTTATTCAGCCATAACCAGGATCCAGGTAACCAAGGCTACTGAAAGGGCTGAAGACTGGTCCGTGAAAGCAGACCACTGTGAAACCTGAAAAGTCCCTTACTCTTAGTGAAAAACTGTGTGTTTAAGTGGAAGAAAGAAGCACTGGATGAGAAGTCAAAAGACATGAGTTGATAAAATTCAAAATAATATCATTTATACAGTATTTTAGGATATACAAGGAATTGTCCTTACAATTCTGTGAGCTAGGAAGAACAAGGTTTACTATCATCGCACAGGTGAAAAAATTAAGACTTTCTCAACCTGTCCAGTCATAGCTTAGTAAGTTTTGGACCTGAAATCCAAGCCAAATCAGCTATTATATGTCAAGCCAAAGGGCAAGAAAAGACCCAGGTAAGGAAGCTGCTTCACATCGCCATCAGCTGGCCCCAAGAAGTGACTGAAGACCAAGTGCATCTATGATCAGAGAAAGGGGTGAAACTGGAGGGAAATAGCAAAGGTATAGACAGAAGATACCACTAGTGATTACAAGAAAAATTGAGGAAGTCCTCTAGCAAGTTGGGGAGGTTCCCTGGAGAATTTGTGCAAAGATAGGCCAAGAATGGAATAAGGTAAAGAATGATGGGGTGATAAGTGGCAGGAGGGAGTGTCTCCAAGGAAGAGCTAAAGGGTAAGGAAGAATAATATAAAGTGGAAACAGAGCCCTTCTCAAAGAGCTATAAATGTGAGCGAAGCAAGGCAAGAATCATGAACATAAAACTAAAAACCCACAGTATCTAGGCGAGAGCCGAGCAGCGCAGAGCAGCTGAATGAGAATTCATCCACGGAAGTCCTAGGGTCCAAGGACGGTGGGACAGAAGCTTAGGGTGCGGAGCCGGCCGAAGATAGTGTCTAGGGCTTGCAGGACGGGGGGAGGGGGCAGATAAGAGAAAGGAGGAAAGCCGAAGCTTGGGGGGGATGGAGGAGAGTCGGAGCCCTAAGGAAAGGAGGCACTTCTGGTGCTGGGAAAGACACCCCCACACCCGTCCGAGGTGGGAAGGGGAGGGAGAGGGATGTGGGAAAAGAAGGGGATATGGGAAGGTTGCAAATGGAACCCAGGAGCTAGAGGACGGCTGGGAAATAAGAGAGAGTTGGTGACGTCAGATATTTGTTTTTGGAACTTGGGCTCGGAAGGAGAAAGAAATATTTCGACCTGGGGGCGTGGCTACTGAATGCGGATGAGTCCTGCCCTCATCTAGCTTTATGTCTGCTGGACTCATCCCAGTCTGTCCGCAGGCGCATGATATTATAAACCTTGCAAAATATGACCCTCCCTTGCACCCTAATCGAATACTTTCTTCGAAAATACCTCATCCTTGACTTGGACTGTTACAAGTCTCCTAATTGATCTCCCTAACTTTGGCGTCTTCAATCCCCAGTTCATTTTCTCAACAAATGTCAAAATAGTACTTGTAAAATACAGATCAAAGTGTCACTTCCCCACTTAAAAATCTTTAGTGACCCCAATTGCTTTTAAGAGGAAATACAAACTCCACAGCTTGGCATTTCAAGCCCTCCATAACATAGTCGCCTTCTTTATTCCATACCCCTCTTCCTAAATTCAGCACTCCTGAGTTCAGTCAAATTGGCTTCTTCCTTATAAGTGGTATTCCATCTCCTACTCTGGGTATTTGTCCAGAAATGATCTCCCTGTCTGAATTCTGATTTAACAAACTTTACCTGCCTGAGCTGTAGTTTCTTTTATAAAGTGAGGGAGTGGCACTCCTTGACCTCTGAAGTCTATTCCACCTCTGGATCTACAACCTTGTGATCTTATTAAGTGCCTGCTGTGTACAAGGCTGTGGAGAGGGGAATAAAAAGGCCAAAAAGGAAACCATCCATCTGGGACATCCATTGATAGTGGAAATAAAACTTGTACATAAGCAAATACAAAGCATATCCAAGTAATTTTAAGGGAGAAAAAGGCAAAGAGCAGACATGAATAACAATGAGCCATGTTCTCAATTAATTATTAAGTTGCTACTATGTGCCAGGTACTGGGCTAAGCAATGGGGATAGGAAAAGAGACAAAAGACAGTGCTTGCCCTCAAGGAGCTCACGGTCTCATGGGGGAGACAACATTCAAACAACTACATACATGAAAAGCAGGAAATAATCAACTGAGGGAAGGCACTAGAATTAAGTGGAATTGGGAAAGGTTTGCTGTGGAAGATGGGACTTAGGAAGCCAAGGAAAGCAGTAGGTGGAGATGAGGTTAGAGAGCATTCCAGGCATGGGTCACAGCCAGAGAAAATGTCTGGAGCTGAGAAATGCAGTGTCTTGTTCCTGGAAGAGCAAGGAAGCCAATGTCACTGGATCGAAGAGTACATGAAAGAACAGCTGGCAGGTAATAAGATATAGGAAGTGGAAAACTATCGGGGCTAAATTATGAAGGGCCTTGAATGCCAAACAGGATTTTGTATTTGATCCTGGAGGTGGTAGGAATAAACTGCAGTTTATTGAGAAGGAGGGTGACATGACTGAGCCTTCCATTTAAGTAAATCATGGTGATGGTTGAATAGAGAGCAGACTGGACTGGGGAAAGACTCAAAGCAGGCAGATGCTATTGCAATAATCCAGGCTTGAGGTTATGAGAGCCTGCACCAGAGTAGTGGCATTGTCAGAGGACAAATATCCAAGAGATGTGGTGAAGGTGATAGTGATATGCCTTGGCAACACTTTGGATGTGAAGAAGTGGGACACAGTGAGGAATCAAGAATGACACCTAGGTGGCCAGTCTGAGGGCCTAAGAGAATGGTGTGGCTCTCCTTGTCTAGTCTGCTCCATTCATCTGTCTCTATTTTTTAAACAATATCAGATGCTTTTGATGACTACCACTTTATAATATAGTTGAAGGTCTGAAAGGGCTATTTCTCCCTACTGCTTTTCATCATTTCCCTTGATATTCTAAATCTTTCGTTTTTTTCCAAAATAATTATTTTGTTATTATTTTATCAAGTTTTACAAAGTATCTATCCCCTTGGTAATTTGATTGGCATAGCATTAAAGGTATAAAATGAATTTTGGCAGTATTATAATTTTTATTATATCAGCATGTCCTAGCCATGAGAACTAAATATTCCTTCACCTATTTAGGTTGTTCTTCATTTCCTTAAGTAGTACTTTGTAACTAAATCTATGCAAGTTGTTTATATGCTTTAGTAGAACAATCTCCAAATATTTAATTCATTTTATAAGTATTAGGAATGGGATTTCCCTTTCCATTATTGTTTCTTGGATTTTGTTATTATTATGTAGAATTGCAGTTGATTTTTGAGAGTTTATTTTGCAGCCTGCAGTTTTGCTAAAGTTATCAATTGTCTCAATTAGTATCTTTGCTGATTCCCTAGGATTGTCCAAGTAAACCAATATATCATCAGCAAATATGGATAGCTTTATCTCCTCTTTATCTATTTCTGTGCCTTTAATTCTTGTCTTATTGTTGTTGCTAGCATTTCCAGAGCTATGTCAAATAACAGTGGAAAGAGCAGGCATCCTTGCTTAACTCCCATATTTATTGGAAAAGATTCTAATATGTCTCCCATTGTAAATGATGCTTGTTTTTGACTTTAGATAGATGCTTTTTATGATTCTTTTTTAAAATCTATACCAGATTCTGTCCATAATGTTCCAAGCCTGTCTCTTCACTGTTCCTGCTACTGGACTCCCACTATTACCTCTATTTCCTTTGGAATATTTAGAAGTCTTATGTTGGCATTTCTGCTGTCACTCAGTTGCTGTTGCTTTTCTTGGTTGTTGCATTTATTCATTCTTCCTGCATTTCTGTTGTTTGGGATGTTTGAGAAGCAAATAATCACTTCAGACTTGCTATTCTTTCTAAAAATGGTTTCAAACACCTCTTTATTATTGAATGTCCATCTTTTTCTTTTGTGATTAAGCCAGTATTTATAGCGTAGGTTACCACAGGTTGCATCCTGAGCTCCTTTCCTCTTTAGAACACATGATTTCATTCCTTCCTATATTTTCTGGTGAGTACAGAATAGTCTTGTGTTAGTCAAATTTCTTTTCCTTTGCATTTGAAGATCTTTCTCTTGATTATTTGCAGAACTGTTTCTGAATGGAAGTGTCAAATTAAACTATTATGTGTCTTGGAGTTTGTAGCCATGGATTTCTTTCTGGAGGTGACCAATTCATGGATTTTTTTTTTTCAGTTGCTATTTCATTTTCTATGCCCAGAAGGTTTCATTAGTTTTCTTCTATTATTTCCTGAATTATGGTGTTGAAGGTTTTTTGTTATGTTATGTTCTTTATGGAGACTTATGATCTTTAGGTTGTCTCTACATGGCTTATTTTCAACATTAGTATGCTTTTCTTGCTTAATAGTGAGCATATTTTCTTTTAATGTGATTGTTTTTTGCTTTTCTTCTTCTAGATTGTCCTTCACTTCTATATATTTGCATTTTTAATCTATTTTTCTCTCTTTTGTTTCTTTGGTGATACTTGCCATCATAGATACGAGTTTTCCTATTCTGCCCGTTATTTTTGCTATGCAAGCCATAAATTCTGCCTTAATACTTATTTCTCTTTTGAACCACACAGGAACAGTGTGTTGTGGTTCCATGTTCTCCTTACATTCCACAAGATCTTTAAATGTTGAATCATTTTCCTTTGTTTGATAGTATTTATTTATAGATGCCTAAACCAATTTTCTCTATCTAAAAGCAATGTTTCCTTCTATTGTTAATATTTTCCTTGTTTTTATTTGAATGTTCTTCCTGAGTTTCAGTCTTTTTTTCCTTATTTTCCCGTGTTGCTTACTTTCTGACTCTGCCTTCTCTGATTTCTTTGGGGGTTGAATTTCAAAGTGCCTCAGCCTCCTCCTGCACTGTGAAATTCATGTCAGCCTAGGTCTCTGCCTCAAGTAACTTTAGAGGTTGACAGAAATAGCCACAGCTGTATGCTGAGCTCTTCTCTGTAGTTTAGTGGAATGCTACCCAGTATCTCCACACACATAGTATATTGTTTCACTGTTCTGTCCCACTTCTTCTGTTCCTCCATTTTTTGATCTGACACTGGCAGTTCAGAGCTTTCTGATCTCATGGTACAGGATTGTCTGCCATGGCACTGTTATGCCCCCCAGCAGGTGTCTGCTTCTGAGGGCCTTCCCCTATGCTGGCTGGCTATCATAGTCCAAGCAAACTTATACAGCTTGGAGCGCGGGTCTCCAAAGCACTGGAAAAATGGAAGGGGGGGTTCAGAATGCAGAGTTAGATTTTGCTGGAAGTCTGTAGGTTTTCTAGTGTAGCCTCACTGCCAGTACCATGGTAGGTAGAGGAAATATGCTGAGTGAACTCAGGGTAGGCATCAGTTCATGGTGCAGTTTTTTTAACCTTCTTTTGGATGCTACAGCATGGGCACAGCTGAAGTTACTTTATCTTTAACTCATAATTTCTATGTGAGAGAGGTTTAAGAGGTCCAAGGGATCAGAAGAAGTGTTTAGTTTTCAATCTTCAACCTCACTTGATTCTTGATTTGCATCTTTCTCAGTCATGTGATATTCTGCATTATCATTAATAGCTGGCATTTATATAATGCTTTAAGGTTTTCAAAATGTTTTACATATGTAAGATGACTAGAATATGCACAGAGTGGCACTTTGACATGTAATGGAAATACCTTGAGAAACTTGGCCATACATTGACATTATGCAATAGGCACTGGTTATTAACCATGTGGTTAAGATAAGTCTTTTTTGTTTGGCTGTGTAGCTGGAACTGGAGATGTCTTCAGAAAGGTCAAAGTCAAACTAGGGTCTATGACCTTTTAAAAAATATAAAAATATTTCAATATAATTGGTTTCCACTGTAATCATATGTATTTTATTTTATGCATTTAAAGGCATTATTCTGAAAGGGGCCCATAGGCTTCACCAGTCTGCCAAGGAGGGCCCTAACCAAAAAACGTTAAGGACCTCTATTCTTAGCTCTTAAGAGTTCTCATATTTGATTCCTCACTGCTTGAAAAGTTCCCAGGAGAGTGAATCTACCACCTTTGTAGGGAGCTCATTTCATTTTTAGATAGTTATAATTATTAGGAAGTTTTTTTCTGACATCAAGCCTAAATTTGCCTCTAACTTCTACCCATTGCATCTAGCTCTGTTCTTTGGGGGACAAAAAAACAGCCTTTCTAACCAAATAGATCAGTTCACAGTAATGCAAAATATTATTGTTTAAAATAACTTTTTATTGATAGCTCTTGTTTTTATGCTGCTTATATTCACCAATATATAAGAAGTCATCCCTTACAACAAAGAATAAGAAGGGAAAAATTTGGGAAAGCTAAAAAAAATTTATCAAAAGTACCTATATTAACATGTAGTATTCCATATACATAGTCCTCCACCTCTGCAAAGACTCTTACATATATTACAACTGAACTGGCACCTAAGGCAACGGGTTCAATATTGGGGGCTAACCCAAAAGATCAACCTTTCTTCAGTCTCTACCAGAATTTATTCTATGGAACCCCAGAATATAGGGGTCCCCCATACTAATGTCTAGAAGAGAAACGTGAGTAAAAATATCCTTTTTTTTTACTTGTCACTATCCTTTTAACCTGAATAAGCATGAACAGTAACGTACAATTATTTAGCTTTTGTAGTGAAAACTTCTTTCAGAGAAGTGAATAAATTTGATTTTTTCAAAACTGTAACATAATTAGTTCATCATGATTATAGGATGTGATAAAAAGAATTATAGGGCATCTGAAAAGATAACTGTTCTCAGAGTTGGCTATTTTTTACACTGTCTTAATTTTATTTTCATTGTTTACAATTCTTAAAAGCATTTTACTGGGATTTTTCTATGTATCATAAATTGACTCCACAACATTATTCCTTTTATTGCAGTCGCAATAGTTTACACATTTTTACTATTTACTCTTACGTTATTTACACTCTTCACACTATCTTTACAGGCTAATCACACTTTACTTCTCAGGGACTCTATTTGGCCTGCTCGCTGTCCGCCTGTACAAGACAGACCATCTCTTGTCTCATTCCTGGAATGTTTCTCCTCTTCACCTCTACCTCTCTTAAAGAGTCATCTTAAAGTGCCACATTCTCTAAGAGGCTTTTCCTTTTCTCTTCACTAAAACCAGTCCGTATTTACTTTGGTATCTTTTGTATTAATTTAGGTCTTCACAGGTTTTTACCGTCCCAGTAGAATGTAAACTCCTCAAAGGCAGAGACCATTTTGGCCTTGTCTTTCAATCTTAAGCACCTAGAACATTTCCCAGCACAGAATAAGTCCTTAACACGGGCTTGTTTTTAGTAGAACGGAATTGGTCTCTTTCAAGTACGTGGAAAAATCAATCCCATCAAGGAGACATCCTTTTATGTGGAACCAAAGGAACACAATTGGGATAATTTTTCCTGCATCTTTGGCAATCACTTAAGTCTATGTAAGTCTCAGTTTTTTCATCTGTACAAATGGAGAGGGGGAGGGTAAGCCTACTTCATCACTAACATCCCTTCTGGTACTAACATACTATAGTTCCTGTTTTAGCTTGAAAAAAAAATCATGTAATTTCGGACCCATGCAATCATCTGGTTCAACTTCCACAGTGTGGGCGGAGAAGGAAACTGAGGCTTAGCTTGCCCGACGTCACGTGATGAATTCGCTGCAGGTTGGCCTTTTCCTGGGTCTGTGTTCTTTCCACGAAAAATCCAGGCCTCTCTTCTCACAATAGGTGGTACGCAATCTTATTAAAGGTAACCTTAATGCTAACAAGAAAGCGCCCCAGTAGAGGCCGCGGGACTCGGGTCCGATGTCCAAGGTCCTCCCCCAAGGGAGCGGCCACAAACGGACATCGGCCCCGCCTCCAGAAAAATAACGGGCTCTACCGAGCGATAGCCCCGCCCACCCACTACTATAGCTCTCCCTATTGGCTTCGTTCTCCCAATTAGCCCCGCCCACCCCTGCGCCTTTGGCGTCTTTGGACACGTTTCCCGCCCCCATGCCACTTAAGCGCACGCGCAACTTTTCTTTCCGCTTCCTGTCTTTCGCTGCAGTAGGAGCCATTTCGCGACGGGTTGCGCGCGGGTGACTGTGTGTCTGTGTGTCCGTGGGGCCTCTCTGAAGGAACCGAGCCACGCGCGACTTTCCGAAGAGCAGCACTTGGGGATACGGAGAGAAAGACGGTAAGAAAGGGGAATCGTTCCCTCCTTTAGACTGGGCGAGGATGAGCGGGCGGAGACTTTCGGGTTTGTTGATTTTTTTTTTTTTTTTTTTTTTTTTTTTTTTTTTTTTTTTTTTTTTTTTTTTTTTTTTTTGCTTCTCTGCAGTTACCGCTTTGTCGCTACGCGCGGGTGAGGGGTGGGGGTGGGGTAGCCTTTCCAGAGTCCCGGATGTTACTGTGCATGCGCGTTCTCGTGCCTTCGCACATGCGCCACTAGGGAACTTGGCTCTTCGAATTCTATAGCCTTTTTACTATCTCAAGTTTGCGTAAGAGAAGTTATGTTGTGAGAATCTGATACCTTTGCCGCCTATTCTTTCTCCCAGATAAAAACTCGAACATGTCTATTTTTAATTTTTCATCATGACACTGTTCGTTTCCATGAGCTCTTGCTCTGACATAGGTACAGTAAACTTTCCCACTCCTTGGTCTTGGTCGCTGTGTGCTTTTTCTTTTTAAATACATGAATATGACCCATGATCCATTTGAACAGCACTCTTTGAGGTCAGTAGTAGGTTTAGTTTTGTAATGGGCCACACACACTTTGGTCAAGCTTTTCAGTATTAATTTTGCTTCAAAAGCCATTGTCTCCACTGGTTATGTAGATGACCAGATACAAATGATAGTTGTATAAGACCATGGTACAAATTTTCTTTACCAGTAATTTAAGAAAGGCATATTTCTCAGCATCTTCAGATGTCTATGTTTGGGGGCCAGATTTTTGACATGTAAGAAACCATTGTATCTTTTATAGTGGAGGCCACCATAAAATACTTATTAACCCCCAAAAGAAAACCTCTTAACACAAGTTGTCCATTTACAAACAACTTAAAAGGTAATTACTTGTAAACTAATAAGTCATAGAACTGGAAAGAGATTTCTGGATGAAATCTAGTTGAGTTCCTCCCATTCCCCCAGAGCTTACAGTGATTTGCCCAAGGTGTCTGAGCCAGAGAGAAAATTAGATCCAATGTCTTTTAGTACAGGACTCTCAATTGACTACTTCACCACCTCTGTTCATAATATAAAATCATGTACCATGGATATCTTTTTTAGGTATTAGTATTGAAATACTAAAAGTATTTCAGTAAATGTGTTTTTGATGACTCAGGAGTGTAAAAGGGATGGGACTTACAGTGTTACACTGGAGGAGGAGCTTATTTGTTGTCTGAAATCTGTAGTTCAAGTACTTAATATGCGAAATCTAATATTGACTTGTTGAATTTATGTGTAGACTAGTTTAAGTTTTAAGGCAGAATGACAGTGCATAGTTGGATGACACAAAATGTTCTATATACGTTTTTTAAAAATTTGCCAAGTTTGTATTTATTTGGGTGTTAAAGTACCTTGCTCTCTTATTTTGTGTATGATACTGATGTGCATTTCTCTGATGTTTTGAATTTATTTATATTTTTGATATTTTCTTTCTAAAGGTTTAACAAGATACTTACATCATGGGCGACGTAAAAAATTTCCTGTATGCATGGTGTGGGAAAAGGAAAATGACTCCAACCTATGAAATAAGAGCAGTGGGGAATAAGAACAGACAGAAGTTCATGTGTGAGGTACTAAAACAATACAATTCTTATTTATGTGATCTCTAAGAAATAAGGTTTATAGTCAAAGAAGGGAAATCCCGTCTTTAAAAATAGTTATGAAAAGTATAATTAGGAAGTGGGAGTAAGAGTGTCTGTGTACCTACTTGCTGAACTATATGCACAAGAGGGTCTTTTAGTTTGATACTGGGGGTATACCAGCCTAGACATACTTTAATATTGATAGGAGACTTCCTTGTCCATGCCAATGAGTCAGAACAAGGGAATTGAAACTAATGGAGGAGTATCAGTTTGTCAGCTATATGCTAACTTTGTTCTATGAACTACTTCTGGAGTTGGTGCACTTCTGATATACTATATACATAAGTAAAATACAAAGGAAGCTTTCTTTCACTGAATTATCCAAATTTTGGTACTGAATATGCTACTGTATGAGTACAGAGGATCTAGACTATTGTATGGTAATTTTTTCCCTAGTCAAATGTTGTGCAAGATTATTAAAGCACTTACATGAGTGGATCTATGTGTTTGCCAAGGGTTTGTAGAGAAAAGGTTGGTAGAGAGCTATTCTAGAGATTGGCTATTGTTAGTATTTGCTGATTTTTTTTTTTTTATTAAAAGAATTTTCTGGTTCTTTTATTAGCTCTTGAAGTTTGTTGTTTTTTTTTTTTTCTGTTTCAGGTTCGAGTGGAAGGTTTTAATTATACTGGTATGGGCAATTCCACCAATAAGAAAGATGCTCAGAGCAATGCTGCCAGAGATTTTGTTAACTACTTGGTTCGAGTGAATGAAGTTAAGAGTGAGGAAGTTCCAGCTATTGGAGTAAGTATAAAATTACTCTGGCCCAGTTATATGGGGAAACTCTAGGATACTAATTTTTTCTGCTTTGAAGCAATTTAAAATTTTCCTTCAGATATGTTAATATTTCTACAAATAGCAACAGGGTCCTGAACTGGGTTTCAGAAGTTGTGAGTTTTGTTCTGCTTTGATGTTTACCTGCTTTGTGATATTGAGGAAATCCCTGAATTCCTCTTTTACGTGTATTCAAGATAATTTTTACTAAGAGCTTCATTATGAAAAAGTAAGTTAGTAAAAGGTATTTTTATTATGAACAAAACAGTAATCCCTTTTGTGTTTTTTGATACATCTGTATGTTATACTTAATGTGAGCTTCCTAGCTTCAGCTTCCCCATGTGATATTATCCTTCAAGTCACCTGAAGTAGAAATCTTGATATCACTTTTTTACTCCTCCCTTTTTCCCTGCTCATCCCCAAACTGGATTTACCTATTCAATATTTCTCATATTCTTCCTTAACTCTTAATATACTGTAGCATTCCCTAATTCTGGCCCTTAGCTCCAGTTGCCTGGATTGGTTATTGTAATAACCTCCTAATCTTTCCCCTTTCTAGTACTTTCCTCACATTACTAATCAGTTAATCTTTCTCTGTATCACTGAGCTTGAATACAAGACTGATCAAAAGATATTTTGTATTTTGAAATCTTTTTATGGAGTGAATTTGGCCCTGTCATTTACATTAAAGTAGTGTTATGACACATATTAGCGAGTTCTAACAGAGTGACCACGAAATCCAATTAAAAGTTTAAGGAGCCTTTAATAGAAATTAATTTAGCCATGGTGACTGACTCTCATGGCCAATTAGGGAAAGCAGCCCGGTAGTACAGAAATGTGGGGTTTTTTATACCATAAAGTCCCATTGTTTGGAGGTACAAGTAAGTTGCTGAGGTAAGGGAGTTTGTGATTACAGGGCATAATGACAGAACATGAAGAAGAATGAACAATAGGAACATCTTTAGATAGGGGATTGTAGGGTAAACAGACAGTGGTACGGGGCATGATGACCTGTGCACATAGGAGAAGAAAAAACGAATACCTAGCTTGGTTCCCACGCCCCAGCCTGGCTCATAGGCAGGTTCATTGTCTTCTAACTTGCTGATCTCTAATTTCTCAAAGTATCACATAACTATTTCCTGGCTACTTCATTCTTAAGTCCATGAAGTTTCTACTTAACTAGTTCCTGCCCACTTCAGTAGTATCCAACCCCTCCCCCCTTTATTTTGTTGCAGTTGCTATCCAAATTGAGAGAAGCGGGAGTATCCAGAATGTTAGTCTTGAAGATACTATACATATTTAATACTGTTACCTGTAAATATAACTAAGAAAAGTTAAAATTTATCATAAAAATTAATCACACAAGTCTTCAAAGCCAGGATTTAAAAGGATTTGCTATTTCTTGTGAAATTAGAGGCACTTAAATTCATAGCTTTCTCTTCTGCAGATAGCACCCCCAGTTACTGATACAACTGATTCAGCAGAGGGTGGTGGTGGAAATTTACCAGGTAGTTTGGGAGGACCTCTTCCTCCTCATCTGAGTCTCCAAACAGGTAAGAGTCATAAATTTGTATGTCTGTATGTATCTTCCCTTTAAAGAACACTCCTTTCCCAGTATGTCTCTCTTACTTAGAAAGACAGTAGATAGGATAACAATGTCTTAAAGACAGTGAATTAAGGATTTTCTCTAAAATAATGCCTAACAGTGCTTTGTACATAGTAATTTAATAATCACTAAATGAGGTAGAAAGGAACTTAAAGGTCAATTAGTCCAGCCCAAATAGAACTGGAACTCCCATTGCTGAGGTCTTTACCTAATGGTAACTGCCTCTCCCTTTTAAAGATTTCCCACTAAATGGAAACCCATTACTTCCAAAACATAGTAATCCACTTTTGGAGAGCTCTTAATTGTTTTGCAGTGGAGATCTCATTAGCTCCTATGGATTTAATTACTATCTCTATGCTCTCAAATCTACCTGTCCTGCCCTGACATCTCTGCTATCTTTCAGTTTCAGACTTCCAAAATATCTTGAAATGGATACATCTGTAGGAAGCAATTATTATTTTTCCCTTGTTAAACCTACCTACCTCCTGCCTTCCCTGTTACTCTATAGGCAGTGCCATCATCCCAGTGCCTCAGGCTTACAATCCGAGTGTCCTTGACTCTTCACTGTCTTGTACTGCCACTATCACCTTTACAACATCTCTTGGATACGCCCCTTTCTCTGACGCCTCTACTACCTTGTTGCAGACTCTCATAACCTTTTACCTGGACAACTGCATTAGCCTGCTGGAGGATCTGCCTACCTTAAGTTTCTCAGCAGTCCAGGCCATGCTGCATTCCATCACCAGTGATTTTCCTACAGTCTAGGTCCCAACCATTTCACCTCCACACTCAGTAAAATTCAGTAGCTTCCTGTTGCCTCCCAAATCAAACACAAAATTCTCTGGTGTCTTTTACAGGAAGCTATTCAACTCCTCTTAATTCTAGTACCTTCCTCGTTTATCCTGTATATAACTTTTGTATATTTATTTGTTGTCTTCCCCCATTAGATTGTGAGTTCTTTGATGGCAGGAACTGTTTCACCTTTTCTTATCCACAGAGCTTAGCACCTGACACATAGTAGGTGCTTAATAAATGTTGATTGATTATAAATTTTTTCCTGACATGTCACACAAGTAGTAATCAGAAGTTTTAATTCCAAATCTCTAAACTACACCATACTGTATTTATACTCATCCATTTCTTGCTATTTTCATGGATTCCTTGTTTGATTTCCGAATTTCCACAAGAATACATCTTAGGTCACTGTCACCTCTTGAACTTGTCTTTTCAATAATATTTATCCATTTCCTAGTTATGAATCCAATCATTTTAAAGTTTCAGCATTCCTGAGGTGTGAAATTTACCTCCTTGAAATCATTTCAAGTTGTTTCTTATTTTTATGCCTTGTATATTTCTGAGACCATTTCTTTCCGTCTTAGATTACCATCACTTGTGAATTATTGCTTTTATAGACTGATACTCTTTTTCCTTTGTTGTGTCTGCTACTCAGTGGTATCTGGCTTGGTAGTAGACATGTGAATGATTTTCTTCACTTTTCATTTTGAAGACCTCTTGATTAGATTGTGTAGATACTCCAGGAAAACGTCTGTCTTCTGGCGCTTGTCAGGTGCTTTTCATTCTTGGCAAAGATATTATCATTTTCTGTTTCTCAATCATAGACCAAAAATGCAAATTCTGTTTCCATGTACAGTCTACCAGCTCTTCACTCTGTAGATCTACATTTTGATATTTTGCTGCAGTGAAAAAAGTATCACCTAGGTCCTTAAAGTTTTTCATTTTGCCCTTTGATCCTTTCTGGCTTTTTGTAGTATGCTTTATCCTTCTGTGATTTCCTTATAGTTAGGTCATTCTAAATGTGATAGTTATTAGAAGGCTCTCTAGCTTTTCCTTCATAACTTGCCCCAGGAAGACACCACATTTTGCTTTTGTTTCACTTTGATATGGATTCTTAAATATATCTCTTCAGCAAGGATCATTTCTTGCCGCTGTTTTTTTTTTCCTTCAGACTAGGACTAAAGGCCATTTGTTTGGAAGAGTATTTGGGGATCTACACTTTAATTCCTGGGAGCTCGTGCTGCTAGTTCCTTAGAAGATTCTTCTCTGGGAAGAATCTGTTGCATAGTTCCAAAGGTTTAATGGTTTTCTACCTTGATTTTTCTTTCACTTTTCCCATCCTCGGTCACAGATTAGAATTATTCTCTGTTAGGATCTCTTTAATATTTCATTTTTTCTTTGAAATACCTGATTGTTTTTTTCTTCCTCCTTTTTTTAGTAGGTTTTTTTTTTTGCTGTTGTTGTTGGGGTTTTTTTTTAATTAATTAATTTATTTTCTTGTTTACATCACTCATTTCCACGAGATTCTGAGTTACAAATTTCCTCCCCATTTTTCCTCTACCTACTACCTCAAAATAGCCATCCCACTATATAGCCCTTCCCCCAATCTACTCTCTCCTATATCCTCCCCCATCACCCCTCTGACTTTCTGGTAGGGCAGGATGGGTCTCCCTACTCCCATGCCTGTATATCTTAATTCCCAGTTGCATGTAGTTAATAATAATA
The DNA here is from genome assembly GCA_028646575.1 of Pseudocheirus occidentalis. NCBI lineage: Eukaryota > Metazoa > Chordata > Mammalia > Diprotodontia > Pseudocheiridae > Pseudocheirus > Pseudocheirus occidentalis. The sequence goes on from CM053593.1 coordinate 63,534,295, forward strand.
ATTCTATTTATATATATATATATGTGTATACACACACATATACTTTTTTTTAAAGTAAGAAATTTTATTAGTATTTTTCTATGATGAGTTTAGAATGATCTTTTTTCTTGCCTGATTGATAATGCTTTTTGAAGCCAAACTAGAATCTTTTTATTTTCCACTTTTAAAAATGCATTGCATTCTTCTTACAAACTGCATTCTCTGATTTTCTTATCTGCCTGCTTCAAGGAAACCCAACACATATATACTTTTAACATTTGATTATAGAACTTTAAATTCTAGATTCTTTCCCTTTCTCCCTCATCACCCTCCCTCACTGGAAAGACGAGCAGTTCGGTACAGGCTGTACATGTGTAGTTATACAGAACATCTTCACAATCTGATTGTTTTTTTCTTGATTATTAATGCAACAATTTTAAAAGCCACCCACTTTTCCACTCTCTGAAAGGTAATAATTTTCTTTCATTATAGATGGTACCCCAGGACTTGGAGGCTCTGGTTATGGCCCTGGTACTGGTCCTGGCGGCACATGGGATCGTGGAGCCAACTTAAAGGATTACTACTCCAGAAAGGAGGAGCAAGAAGTACAAGCAGTAAGACTGCTTCTGTGATTTCCGTTTCTAGAAGTTCAATTTAGACCTATTAAAATTCTTTAGAAGAGATCTTAGCTAAGAATTAATAATATTCCTAGATTAAATAGGGTAATTCTTTTAAATAGCAATTTGAGAAATTGCTTTATATACTAAATATGAATTCACTGAGATTTAAGCATAAAAGATCTCTGATTTCATTAGTATTCTTATCGTTGCAGATTCCGACCAGGTTCTTAACTTGGCTGATAAGTCATACAGAAGTGCATTAGGAAACTGGAATTATCCAAGAAAAATTAGTAAATGTATGATCAGGACAATAATAGTAGTAGTTATAGATATTCTGAAAAATAACTTTTTCAAGATTTACTGCTCTTCTAAGCAAGTGTCTGAAGGTTGAATTGTCTAATTGGTGAACTAATATGATAAAAAACCTTCATTTTTGTGGTTATTTTAAAAAAGTTTTTGCTAGGTATATGTTTCTGTATGACATTAGCAATGTTATTAGAACCAGATTAAAACTTGTATACCATCAAAAGTGTCATAAACTTTCAGTTTGACAATAATTATTTATAAACTCGAATATAAACTTGAACAATGTAGCTAATGATAGTGACCACGTGATTGCAATAATTGTCTTAATCCTTAGACTCTGGAATCAGAAGAAGTGGACTTAAATGCTGGTCTTCATGGAAACTGGACCTTGGAAAATGCTAAGGCTCGACTGAACCAATTTTTCCAAAAGGAGAAGGTCCAGGGAGAATATAAATACACCCAAGTGGGTCCTGATCACAACAGGTTTGCTTGTTTCACTCTTCCTTTTATAGTAAGTTAGAATTGAGTTTAGGGGGATAGTATTGTTGAAGTCTATTTTGTGTACATGTTGGCTGTTTTGGCTTCTGGATCAGCAAAGGTGATATTTGATAAGATAATGTTCTTAGTACAAGAATTTCCATTGGTCTTTAATGTTCAAGTTCTCATGTTGAGCATTTGGGAAACATGACTTTAGATGTGATCGAAGTCCATTTCTCAGCAGAAATGCTGTCTGTGATGTCAGACCTTCAAGGTGCTGATTTTGGGGGGATTGGCGACAAAGTTGATGGATCTGAATGGTTTGGTCCTGGCTTGACTTAAAAGATATATGAAGATAATGCTTGTATTGTGATGAAGGTGACCTTCATCACAGCCTGGCCATTTTAGATGGTCAGAGAAGTGACCTTTAAAGTGTTATTTCCATTGTTTTTTACCTTTTAACATCTTAGGTTTCCCAGACATAGGTTAGATTGCACCTGGATGTGCAACCAAATGGCACTTCAATATTTTCCACTTTCAAAGTGGCCGGTCCTCTTAAAGATCCCTGTTGACATTGAGAGCCTTGTTTGAAAGATGATTAAGGAAAGCCTTGTTTTTGCATGTGTGTTTAATTAGCATATGTAGGGGCTTTATGGTTTTGTCTGTCTGTTGCTGGGCTGTTTTCATGAGGATTTTAGAGCATCTCCTTCAGTAGTCTTGATAATGACATTGAATGCTTTTCAAAAATCTATTGCTGATTATCAGATTTGTAACTATAAAAGCTAGATTTGGTGAAGCCTTCTGGTTAAGGTTATGTTAAAGTCATCTATCCTCTAGGCCTGCCTGTGTGGCAGTATTGTTATAAAGGTGAATGTAGGGGGGAGGTGGTTGTGGTGGTGACGGTATGTTTCTCAGCCTGCTTGCTGTTCTTCCAGAGAGCATTCCAGGGTGTATTAATTATTACTCCCAGGAAGGCTCGTATGGATTAGACTCTTATGGGGAGCAGCATATTGTGGAAAATGGGGAGGTTGTGATGAAAATACACTCTGGCACATCCAATAATATCTGGCTGTCCTTCAAATTTTTCAAAATTTGTACATTGAAAGATTTTCCTTGAAAAAGGCAAGAGAAATTAAATTTGTGGGTATGACTCCCTGGGATGCATATAGCAACCCAAAAAGAAAAATTGAAATAAATTTTTGAATAAAAAGTGTCTAAATGCTATGTTGAAAGCATGGCTCCCCCCAAATGTTTTGTTAATCCTAAGAAATTTCAAAACATTTTCTTACCATAAGATTAAAAATAATGTTGGAATAGAAGGTATGTAAAAGAAAGAAGTGAATCTTCATTCTCAATAATTTGTTCTCCAAGGAGGAGAAAGAAAATTTACTTTTGCATCAGAACTGAATGAGCTTAACACTTGATAGCTTTAATAAGGTACACAAGAGTGATTGAAGCTCATTATTGTAGAAATGGTTTCATACTATCTTACAAGTGATTTTTGATACAAAGAATGTGAATTTAAGAATTGGAGGCAGCAAATGGGAGACATAAACAATTTGGGGGATCCACTAACAATCATGGGCATGACTCCTCGTGTCCTGTACAAAAATCATAGCAGACAGCAACACCAGAGGTCTGTGTTAATCACACATGTGCTGCTGCTTAGGCCGTACTAAGCAATCACATGGGAGACTATTGTAAACTGATTTCTGGTGTCGCTGTTCCCCCTAGGTGGAGGAGAATGAGATTGAGTGCTGACTATAAGCCTGGCTGAGAAACATACTGGCATCGGTGTCATTAATGAAAGGGTGGATGTTGTGCCCCTGAGAGCCAGTGGCCTTTGACCCATGAAGCCGCTGTGCCTGAAGGTCAGTTCACAAGTGGTACAGGAAGGAGTCTTAACATTGGTTTTAAAGCTTCATGAAACCTGTTTTATTCACAGCACAACGTCAAGGCTAGGTCCCACCTGAGTAGGAAAAGTGCCAGAGAAGTTTTCTGAGGGCAGCTTCTTTAAACCCTGGATTGATGCCCTATAATTCCTTAGCAAGTTCAGTTATAGTTTCTAGAAATTGGATTTTTATTTTTATTCTCCAGGACACTAAATTAGTGGTATATAACTGGTGCTTTGTGTGCTATCAAGGGCACTTCCAACTGCAGGCAGATCCCAGAATCGTGTCTCTCTTGGAGCCACTGATGTGCAGCCTCTGTGTGGGTGTGTGTGCGTGTGCAAGAGTATGTTTTATCTCTAAACAGGTCACTGCTACAGTCAGTAGTAGGCTGTATCATACAGAGGAATCTTGTTGAAAGAACCACAGTCTACATTAGCAGAAGAATTGTCAGCCTGTTTTTATTCTTTAGTCCCGGGCCATGTGGAAAGCTCATTTTGCGCTGAAGCCATGCTGGCTGTTCACTCTTTTCTTTGGGATTGGGGTAAATAAACATAGAACCAAAACTCAAGATTATTTCTTTTCAAGAACAATTGGCTCTTCATACAGACTACAGTTGTCTTGTAACATGTTGTATTATTTGAGGCTAATGCACATAATTTGTTCTAGGGTTGAACAGGAGTAAATCTGTTTACAGTGGGGTTTTGCCAAGATTTGCCTAAGCAGTTGGAAAGCCTGGCTGTTTGGGGAACCCTGGGCTCAACCTTTTTTAGCAGTGGAATCACTAACCTTGTTTGTGTATGTGTTGTTACAGGAGCTTTATTGCAGAAATGACCATTTATGTCAAGCAGCTGGGCAGAAGTAAGTGCTTCTATTCCTCTGCTCTTTTACAGTGGTACTAACAGTTCATCATAGCTGGCATTCATATATTGCTTTAAGGTTTACATACTCTTGGCCATAGGTTATTTCATTTGATACTTGGAAAAAATCCTGTGCAGTAGATTCTACAGGTGTTAACTCTTCTTACTTTATGGATGCGGAAATCGAGGCTCGGAGAAGTTTAGAGACATGCTTGTGATCACAACCAGGCCGTGTTAGGAAGGGTTCAAACTGAGTTTGACTGATTTCAGGTCCAGACTCACAGTGTTTATTATGCTGCCTCATTAAGACCTTTGCTATCGTCAACCAGTTTTGACTACCATACATTCTGTAGTAGTCTATTTATAGAGAAATTCAGAAATACAGCAGAGCCTTGTTGTATATTGAAATAGCCATGAGTATATCATCCATGTAGTATATCAGTGCAAAGAGAATTGATTCTCTGTTCCAGATTTTCATATCTGCTAATCTGCCGGCCTCAAAGGAAAAATCTGAGGACATACTTACTTGTTTTACCCTCTCTAAGTACAGTTATTCTTTTAATTGATTATTTAGGCAGACTGAATACAGAAAAGAATTGATGAAATTATTATATATGGTGCAAAACATTCCCTAATAGCAAAGGGCATGGAGCAAAATTTTTTGAGAGGAATTGCATTAAATGAAAACAAAATCCAGTGTTACTTATAATGACATTGAAGGAAGATCTTTGGTCAACTAAGAGTTTCTGTAATTTAAGGTTTTTCTCTTTATGGGCTGACCAAATAAAGAAGGAATCAAGGGACAGTAAGTTGGTCAGCAAGGACTTGGAGAGATAACTACCTAGGTTAAGTGTAGCTAACAACTGATTGACTACAGTTCACTTAGGCTGAATGAAAAAAGAGAGGGGTTGTCAAAACTGATGACAAATATTAAGAATGATGGAACAGTCTCATTCCCTGTGTCCTCCCAGTTCTGTCCATGGTACAATCATGCAGAGATTAGCTGTTTACATTTGTGATTGTTAGTGTCAGGGCAGTGACTTTAAAGGGGAAAAAACTGGTGTTAAGACATTTTTTCCCTTTGATTCATCAGTTCATGACTTCTTAAACTTTTTCCAGTTTTGATCCCTTCAGTGCTTATTAGGTTGATATGCTTCTTGGTGTTGATGTCCTTCCCTCTTTGTATTTTTTCCCTTTTTCTGAAAAATTAAAGAATTTTTCTACTAATTAGGTCTTTTGAACTTACCATGCCAGTTAATTCCTCTCCCATTTGATAATTAATGCTGTTCTTTCCTAAATTTATAAGTACTTTGGATTGTGTTTATTGCCACAAATAAATTTGTATTTTGTCATGACAGAACACATACTCATGAAGTTTTACAGGGTTTGCTGAAACTTGATGGGTATTGTCAGTTCAAATGGAGTTGAATAAATTGGTTCCATATATGGTTATAATTAAGGCACATGTAGTTTAAGGAAAAGTAAAATAAAATTGCACTTTGTCTGGCTTTACCATTAATCAGTCAGGACTTGAGTGATGAGTGTTTAATCTCCCTATGCCTTCCTTCATTTGTAAAATGAATGAAGGGTTGAGCTGGAATATTTCTTCAGTCTATTTCATTTTTTGAAATTCAGAATAAAGACTTAATGGTGATGGTGGTGGATCAGAAATGACTAGGTTAGCAGTTGGGGGGAGAATAAAGATAAGCAAGGTGCTGAGATCACTTAGGAATGGGCCAGTATCTTCAGTGCCTGCTCTTTGCCAACTTTGAGATGATCCATAATATTTCTAGTTGTCTGTACTAGTTGCTGTTGCCATGACATAACTTAAACTTCAAAAGAAAGCCATGAATGTAAAGAAAGAATGTGAATTTAGACCTATTGAACTAAACCAGACAATTGGTGTTTCTTGAGAAAAGAAATTGCTGATATGGTTATTGTACTTATTGCTAAACATACTAGTTGATCTCAAGGAATGCAGTTATCACATTTGCTAGTTTTGTGACCATGGGTAAATCATTTAACTTGTCTGAGCTTCAGTTTTACCTGTAATCTAGATGTACCTGTGCTCACTACTTCATATGGTTATAATGGACACATTCTCTTGTAAATCTTAAAGCATTATACGAATGTGAGTTGTAAATGAAAGAGTACTGGATTGGGAGTCAAGTGGTCAGTGTTCTAGTTCTCATTCTAATAGAAACTAGTAGTAAGCTTTTGTAAGTCTTTTAATCTCTCCAAGACTCTTTTCATCTCCGTCATCTGTGAGGGACATTGTGTGATCTCTTGAGGCTCCTTCAATCAAAACTGATTCTTCAGATCAAGAGCTTATATTATTTAAATTAGTTAAATGGAGGAATTTCCTGATACAGTAGAAAATTGGAATGACTTTTGAAGAATGTTATATCTTTTCTGACAAGAAAAATGGTACATTAAGCAACAGGTGCCCCCTGCACTACCTGTCACCATCTTGATTACTAGGATTAATTGAACTAATCTGGCCACTAAGTGGATGTTTGTGTTCCCTTTTTTTAATGCTTTATGTTGTTACTGTAGTGATTTGAACTAGGGAAATAGCTTACTTATATAAATCATATTTTATATCTCACGTGGTACTATATTGTGGAATTATCTGACAAGTTTTGGTAAACTATTTCAGGAAATCCCTCCTGTGCTCTGTGTTTTGTAATACTGTCTAAGTGGTGCTTTTGAACATGGTAGATCTTAGTATTTCTGAAGAAGCCTACTGATCCAGGAACATATCTTTGTGGATTATATAAGCATGCTGTTATGTTACAGGGATTTTTGCACGTGAACATGGTTCGAATAAAAAGTTGGCAGCACAGTCTTGTGCACTGTCCCTTGTCAGGCAGCTCTACCATCTTGGGGTGGTTGAAGCTTACTCTGGATTGACAAAGAAGAAGGAAGGAGAGACGGTGAGTACTGCGGAAGAGAAAGAATAGGGATTTTCTATATATAGCTTTGTCCTATCTTACGTTCATAATAAAAGCATCATGGTGCAAGAATATAGTTCATTTGGAAGTTGCATTTACAGTCAGAAACTAAGTTCAAATCCTGGCTCTGCAGCTTACTAATTTTGTGACCTTAAGTATTAGGTCATTTAACATCTCTAGACCTTACTTTCCTCATCTATAAAACGACTGGGGTTGGAATAGAAGACAGCAAAAGATCCTTTCTATCTCCACATACATGTTTGTTGAGTTTTCAGTTACAGTGAGGGTCAGTTTTCCCTCTTTTCTTGGGGATTGATAAAGAATCAACAAGTAAGTTTTTGACTGAAAAAAGAATATTATTGTGGGAATAAAATTGGCCCTATTGATTGCCACAAGAATACTAATGGACACTTCTTAATGATGATTCTGAGCATAAGTATTGAATAAACTCTCTTAGCAAAGTACATTATAAATGGATCAGCATATTCTGTGAGCCTTGGTGTTCATGGTGTATTCGTGCATTTTCACAGGTGGAACCTTACACAGTTAACCTATCTCAAGACTTAGAACATCAGCTGCAAAATGTTGTTCAGGAATTGTGCCTAGAAATCCAGCCCCCAGTAAGTATGAGTTCTTTGTGTTTTACTTTATTGCATGACACTTCATCAGGTGAACCACCATAAGTACAGCATAATGATTTTTATTAATGAACCCACAGCCTGAAGATCCTAATTTTCCAGTTATACTCAATATTGGCAAACTAGCCACCTTTGAACCAGCACAGCGACAGAACCAAGTTGGGGTTGTTCCCTGGTCACCACCTCAATCTAACTGGAATCCATGGACTAGTAGCAACATTGATGAAGGCCCTTTGGCTTATGTGAGTATAACATGATTTTAGAAAAGAAACTTTATTGAAGGCCGTGTGTTTCTCTGGAATTTAAATCTAATTTTTTTTTTTTAAACCTGCTAGTGCAGTTTTTAATTGCTATTTGTGACCAGTTTCTTCATTGTATTATCCAGGCCACTCCTGAGCAAATAAGCATGGACCTGAAGAATGAACTCATGTACCAACTGGAACAGGATCATGACTTACAGGCAGTAAGTCTCCAAATGTATTTAAATAATATGATTTGGGCTTTAGAATTTCCTTTGACATATGAACAAAGAAGTGTGCTTTGCTCTGTATTATGGAGGATCCTGGGAAGTTACTGCATTCTAACTCTGGAATTCTTCCCTTTTCTAGGAATTTAACCAACAGGACCAAATGATAAGGCCTTTCTTCAGCAATATTAAAAAGAGCCTTTTATTAGTGAAATTATATGATCTATCATTCCATTGATTAAATGCTCTTATTTATTTTGGGTACTAGCCATTAAGAGAAGATGGGAGTTGTACCAGTCCATGTGTTGGTTTAAAAACAAGGGTAAAAGATTATTCAGACCTACCTTCTCCTTTCCTCTTTAGATCTTGCAGGAGAGGGAGATGCTGCCTGTTAAGAAGTTTGAGAATGAAATCTTGAGGGCAATCCATCAAAATTCAGTTGTCATTATTCGTGGTGCCACTGGATGTGGTAAAACTACACAGGTTCCTCAGTATATTCTAGATGAATGCATTCAAAACAATCGTGCCGCCGAGTGTAACATAGTAGTGACTCAGGTAAGGTAAACCAAGTGGCATGTCTGAGTATTAAAATCTAATTTGGGTTTCAGGGCAGTCTCTCCTGTTTGCTTATCTTTAAGTGTATGAACACTGATGTGCAGAAATGGACTCATTTTCAGCATATTGGATCCTGTCTGAATTCTTTTAGGATTAAAAACACGCTTCTGTTTATTGAAACCAATCTGCAACCAATGATGAGGGGGAGATAATTCCTTTTTGTCCACCATTTTGAGCAAGCCTAAATGAGTCTCTTGCAGTATGGTTCATAGTCTTGTTAATTGTTCTTATGTTAATTTTATTACTGACCCTTTCAGAGTATGTTGTTAGATTTGATTGAATGTCCTATGAATTTTAGAAGTGTCTTCTATTTGGTACATTGAATTAGTAACTGGGAGTGCAGAGATAAATGATACTAAGTCTTGCTCAAAGAATTTTTATATTCTAATGGTTAGCAAAGGAATACACAAGTGCTTGAAACAAGGGAGGTATAGATAAGTCCAAAGTGAAAAGGAGAGATCTCCAGCCTATAAGAAATGATGAGATAATCATCACTTTCACCAGGGTGAAATAGGAGATGCTTCATCAAGAAAGGCATCTAAGTTGGCCCTTGAGGGACTCTCATTTATTCCCAGTTAAAAAATAATGAATACATAAAGACAATTAAAGCAACAGTTCCTTTCCTCAAGTTTACATTATATTTGGACAGAATATTTAAAACTTGAGGGAAAAGAGACATCCCTTTTGGGCACTTGTAGTGATGAGGTCACCATTCCAGTTTGGGGCAGTTCTGTCCTGACATTCAATTGGAATTTGTATATTTTGTCATCCACTAATTCTGCTTTTCATCCCTGGAGCTATAAAATAAATATTTGAGGGTTGCACAAAAACACTACCCACCTCTCCAGAACAAGCATTACTAAGTTCTTTCGTCCATTATTCACATGATGTGATCTGATAACCAGACGCTTCACCATCCTGGTCAGTCTAAATAGCTCCAATTACCACTGTCCCTCCTAGTAACAAGAAATTATTGATATCATTTAATGTAAGTACAGTGCAACATTAGTTTTTGGAAAAGCCATATCATCAGGTTGACTCATTTAGTTGAAAGTCAAAGTGAGACATGAGATAGGTTTTTAGGGAAAATTTTGTTGATGTTCTGAGTTTAACAAACACCAATATAAACATTTCTGTATGCTAAAAAAAGAATTTGTTGTTTTAAACCATAAATCTATATCATACAACTTTTTAAAAAAGAATCTTAAAGCAGTTTGATTTCTTCTGATCTTATTTTTTTAAATACTTCATTGATGTTTCTCCATTTGGGGGGACATTCTATCTAGAAAACAACTAGGAAGACTTGGTCCTGCTAAGTCAGGCACGATCAGAGAAATTCTACCAGAGAGAAGAATACTTAGTCATCAAAATACCTGACTCGGAGAAATTATTTAAAAGATCAGTGTTCTTAGGCAGAAATACCAGTATCATAAAAGGTCCTGCCATCCTCTCCTTGCCATCTTATAAGCCATAACTTTGGTTTGAGAGAGCATCACATCCTGGTTGTCCTTTCTTAATTTATGTTCAACCACACTGGAGCCACTCAAAAGTTCCAGTAACCTCAGTTCTCAATTCTGCATTTTGTGTTTGTTCACTCATTTATGAATTTATTGGTAAAATGTCATGGCATATCAAGGACTACTTGTTTGGCGTGTTTACTGGGATTTCTCACGCAAAAGAATCCTTTGTAACATGAAGCATGGTGCTTTGATTAATGGTAGATCATTTCTGGATTTTAAAAATATATCAAAGGGGTTTTTTTCTTCTTGTCCTATATCTCATTTTCCTTAATATATCATGCAACAAATTTTAATAGTCCTGAAATACTTCACAGTTGAAACAAAGTGATTAAATCAATTAATTTTCATTTTACTACTTCTCTCTTCAGCCCAGGAGAATCAGTGCTGTTTCTGTGGCAGAACGAGTTTCTTATGAAAGAGGAGAAGAACCTGGGAAAAGCTGTGGCTACAGTGTACGATTTGAGTCTGTGCTTCCCCGACCTCATGCCAGTATTATGTTCTGTACCGTAGGTCTGTTGCAACTCTTTGGGGTCTCTGCCTTTGCCTTATCGTTGTCTGATAGTTAAATTGTAGCGTATGCCCAGGAGATATCTATAACAGTGTCATCGAATGATAAATTGGAGACAAAAGGGGTGTTAGAAGTCCATCCCCCTCAGTTTTTTTGAGACTAGATCTCAGACTGCACATTCAGTACCCTTCTTGAATCTTTGTTCTGTTCTCTTATTTTCTTGGGCTTGTCCTTGGTCAGCCTTCCAACAGGGCTCGCTGCATGGGGACCAAACGTGGTGTGACCCTAAGAGGTCCTTTCCCAGCCCAAGTTGATCTGTAACCTCAGCCCTCTCTGGTAGCAGGAATTACAGGCACATGCTAGATTTTTGGTATTGTTACTTCACTTTTTAGATGAGAAAACTGAGGCTACTGTCGCACAAGGGAGGGGAATAAATGACAGCTGGGTTAACCAAGGTTTCTGACTCTACAGAATCTTAGTTTACAGTATCAAAGAACGTTGGAATTAGTTGTTTTGCTATCCCTGATTTGGAATTCATCTGGGAATAAAGAACATATTATTTATTCACATAACTTGATATCATTTTGAGCTAACCTTGAGGTAATGAGTGACTTGGGGTCTTTTTGCAAAGCCTTTGCTGGATCATCACTTGTCAGGTATGTTGTAGATGGCATCCTTTTTTAGTTTATGTGTTGACTGGCCTCTGAGGTGTTTTCTAGCTCACGTTCTGTTAAATGATTTCTTTCCTAGTAGGGTTTGTAATAAACAATTTTTTTCTTAAATTAGAGAAAATAACCTCAAAATTGACTAAATTGGGGCATCCTGAGTACTTTTTAATATAGGCTTTCATTTCAGATTTTGAATTTTTCCATTTTCCAGTCAGTTGAATTTCTGTACTTTTTGCCCATTTATGTACATGTTCATAGTATTGATTTAGACATGGGATTTAGAACTATCATTACACATTTAATTTCTTTAAATATTGTTAATGTTATCTAATAATAGCATTTTTATACCACTTTAAGGATTGCAAAGTACTGCATATGTTATCTTATTTCAGCCTCAAAACAACTCTAGTTAGATGGATATCCCCATTTTAAACTTGAGGAAAATTAGATATTAAAGTTAAATGACTTGGCTGTGTCTTGGGGCAGGGATTGAACATGTGATTGATATACAATTGGCATGCTTTTAAAAACCAACCAATGACATTTCAGTTTAGTTTATTCTGATTTTTATTTCAAGGTGTACTACTGAGGAAATTAGAAGCAGGCATTCGTGGAATCAGTCACGTAATTGTAGATGAAATCCATGAAAGAGATATTAATGTAAGTAACCTTGAGGCTTTTCTGGTTATTTTTAAAATTCTTCTAGACTTGGAATTTTTTACTATAAGTCCTATTATTCATTTCCTACATGTATGAAAATTACAAAGAATAACTATGAAGTAATGAGCCGATTTTTTTTTTAAGTCCTCTTGATGATGATTGTCTCTTTGATGATTGTCTTTCCCAAGTGTCGTTGGGAAACTATATAGTTCCAGTGGCATTATTTTTAGACTTTTTGTCTGCAAAGCCTGTGTCACGTTGTTCTAAATAAATTTTATTTTTATAACAAAAAATTAATTTTTTCTCCTTCCTTTCCTCACTAAAATTAGAGGAAAAAAGAAAAACCCTTGTAACAAATGTACATAGCCAAACAGATTCCCAAATTGAACATGTCTTAAAATGTCTCATTCTGCGTATTGAGTTCATCTCTTTCTGAGTAGTAGTTCAGTGACAAGTCACATTCTTTTGACAGATCTTGTGGATGAGTTTGATTTTGAGAGTGTTAGTTAAGTGTAGTCATCAAGCAGATTATAATTGTACACAGAGAGTCCGTGATTTTATTAGGTATAGGAACTCCTGACATAGTGCAGTTCATCTCTGACTATTTAATATGCAAATCCTAATGATTTCTTTGAGGTGCAGAGAGATTGAGTAAACTGCCTGGGGTCACCCATCTATTATATGTCAGAAGAGGCACTTGAACCCAGATCTTTATGATTCTTAATCCCATCACACAATACACTATACCTTTCTATCTCTGTGGTAAATAACATATTTAGCAAAAATTTTCTGAATGCAACCAGGAGAACATTTTTGTAGTAAATGAGATACTGTTTCACAGAGTTTTTGCATAATAAATAATGAATCTGATAGATTACACACAAAAAACCAATAATGATAGTGGGGTTTTTTTTTCTGTTTTCCTTGGAGTTTTAAAACATCTCAAATCTAAGTTATCTCTGTCCACATGAAATATGTGGTGTAGTTTTTATATAAATTTTCTTCACATATTTTTTTTATAGAGACATGAAATAGCATATTCATTATAACATCCTATTTACTATACCACGTTGGAACAGAATTGTCCAGCCTTCAAAATACTGTTGCCAGAAGTGAAGTATATTGTCCCATTGCTTTGTTACAAGTCACTCTGGCAAGATGCCAAAAAATTGTTATTGATTCGTTTTTACATCTTTAAAATTTTTCAAGAAATTATATATATATATATTCAGTGACAGGAACACAAAGAGATTTAAGTTAGAGTAGTAGCCTAGCTAAATAATATTTTGGTATTAAAATTACTGATAAGTTCTTTATCTCCGATCTGTCTCCTCAATTTCTGCAGACTGACTTTCTTTTGGTGGTGTTAAGGGACGTAGTACAGGCTTATCCTGAAGTACGCATTGTCCTTATGTCTGCTACCATCGATACCAGCATGTTCTGTGAATATTTCTTCAATTGTCCTATCATTGAAGTTTTTGGAAGAACTTACCCAGTTCAAGGTTAGCTACTAAATTGAAAATACAGTGGGGATGGGGGGGAGAGAGAGAGAGAGAGTGTGTGTGTGTGTGTGTGTGTGTATTTCCGTACACAAAACTTTTTAAACCTTTTCATTATGTAATGATACCAATAAGTTTTTATTTTTCGTCTGTCTGTAACCCCATTTAGAGTTTTCTTGACCAAGATACTGGAGTGATTAGCCATTTCCTTTTACAGATGAGGAATTGAGGCAAATAGGGTTAAGTGACTTACACAGGGTCACACAGCTAGTAAGAGTGAGGGCAGATTTGACCTTAGGATGGTGAGTCTTCCTGACTCTAGGCCCAGCACTCTACACATTGTGCCACCTAGCTGCCCTTGCACTGATAAACATTCAAGATAAGAGTGTTCAAGGTTAATTACCTTAGCAGTTACAAATCAGTATTTCTGAAATACTTGCTATTGTAGGTGGAGGAGTTGAAGACCTGATATAGGCATTAGAACTTTGACCTGTGAAACGACTGAGGAACATGTGTGATCTAATGTCTTAAGAACCAGTGGCTTAAGATTCATGAGATCTAGGGCTTATTCCTGGCTCTTCCTCATTTATTGTGTTACTTTGAACAAACTGGCTAACTTAAAGTTTCAGTTTCTTCATCCATAAAAAGAAGGGATTAAATTAATAGTCTTAAATTCTTTATGTCTTACAAAAACCAAAGCTTTCTATTTGCAGACCAACATTATCAACTGCAGATTGACGTCCAGCATACCTAAGTAGAATGGCAGGCAGATGGCAAAGTAGATAAGAGTGCTAGGCCTGGAGTCAGGAACATTCCTCTTCTTGGGTTCAATTCTGGCCTCGGACACCTTTGGGGGGGGGGGGGCGGGGCAGGCCGGGCCGTTGGGGTTAAGTGACTTGCCCAAAGTCTTGGCTGGTTTTATGTTAAGTATCTGAGACCGGACTTGAAGTCAGGTCCTCCTGACTCCAGGACTGATGCTCTATTCACTGCACCGCCTAGCCACCCCAGGCGTCAGACACTTAAAAGTTGTGTGACCCTGAGCAAGTCACTTAATCTGTTTGCCTCAGTTTTCTCATCTGTAAAATGAGCTGGAGGAAGAAATAGCAAACCACTCATCTTTGCCAAAAAACCCAAAATGGGGTCACAGACAGTTGTACACAACTGAACAGCAACAAAATAAGCAAGTAGAGGGCATAGTGAAGGAGTGAGGCAAAGTTAAGTGGTAAAGTCTTCTTAGGTACAAGTGTCTTTTGAACCACTGCTTGGAAGCAATTACGTGGCTGATGCAGTAGAGTTGATATTATACTGTTCATAACATTTCATTTTAAGGATTACAAAAACATTTTTTCACCCCTTCACAGCTTTGTGAGATAAACAGTGTAATGAAGGACTCTTGAATATTTTTGTCTCTGTTGTTCAGAGGTGTAAGTGCAAGGCCTGTGTAGGGGTTAGAGCTGGGATTTTTAATCCAAGTCTTTGAGATACACAGTCAAGTATTCTTTCTACTACACTATCTAGGGGACCATGAATCATGAATATGTGAAGTAAGGAGATCTTTACAGTGATTTTAAAAGAATACAGTTAATCTGAGAAACCAAAGGTTAAAAGTCATAAAGACAGAATGTGTTTTGGTTAGCCTTGTAGGTTTATGGGAATTTAAGATCCACCTTGAGAAGTTTTAGATTGC
>CM053593.1:63549740-63618815 GCA_028646575.1 Pseudocheirus occidentalis
TTTTTTTTTTTTTTTTTTTTTTTTTTTGCTTTTTGGAGGGCAGTTGGGGTTAAGTAACTTGCCCAAGGTCACACGGCTAGTTTTTTTGTGTTAAGTGTCTGAGGCCACCCCATTCACTCTTAAGTTACAGAAATAACCTGAAAAAAAGGTCTTTTTAAACATCTTGTGTTTTTAATATCACCTTTATTTCCCAATATACACCTTCCTCCTCTCAGAACTATTGATTTTGTACAAAGAATTTTAAAAAGAGAAGGATACTTTTGGTTAACAAACTTTTATTAAGCACTTACTATGTGCCAGGCATTGTGCTAAATGCTGGGAATACAAAGAAAGATTTTTTCACAAAGCCTAGTTCCTGCTTTCAAAAAGTGCACAAACAACTCTGTAAAAAAAAAATAATAATAATTCTAGTGCCATCCTTTTTATTTCCCATTTATCATGTTTTATATAGTTTGTTTTGTACGATTTGTTAGTTGTTTCTTCTATTAGATTATGTGTTCCTTGAGGGCACAAACTATCTCTTGCCTTTTTTTATATCCCTGTCCTTTAGTATAGGTCTGCCACATAGAAGGCTCTTAAAAAAACATAGCCTATTGACAAGATACATATGAGATATTGAACATAAAAAGAATGGTCCTAGCATTATAAACAGCATTACAAGTCCTTGTACAAGATGGACTTTTAGGAAATTAGTGGGCAGGTGATCTGAGAGGATTCTGGGGAATGGAAAATAGCCAGTAAAAATGCAGTTAAAGGGGTGGTTAGGTGGCGCAGTGAATAGAGCACTGGCTGTGGAGTCAGGAGGACCTGAGTTCAAATCTGGCCTCAGACACGTAACACAAAAAACTAGCCGTGTGACCTTGGGCAAATCACTTAACCCCAACTGCCTTCCAAAAACAAAAAAAAAAGAAAATGAAGTTAAGAAGATAGCATTTTCTTGTGAGCCACAACATGGAAGCCTGTGTCATAGTGTAGTTGGAGGAAACAGGGTGTAAGAAGAGACAGACCAATCAGAAAGCTATTTTCAATAGTCTAGGCATGAGGTGATGGAGACCAGCACCATAGTGGAGATATAGTCAGAGGAGAGAAAAAGGATTTGTATAGGTTGGGGTGTGCTGGCGAATGCTTAACAGTAAGCCCTCCAGGGGGGGAACGTAGACAACTTTTATTTGTATCACTGTCATAAGACGTAGTCAACAAAATAATAAATCTAGGCCTGAATTTTAACATTTGCTGATTTCCAAGGTGTAAATGCTCTCACTGAGAACAAAATTAGTTCTTGAAGCCTCTTGGACCTGATTCCATCCAGAAGATTCTTATGTATGAAAGATTAGGAAGGTGAAGATAGAATTGACAGGATTTGGTAACAGAGTGGGTCTAGAAGGAGGGGTAAGAGAGAGTGAGGTGCTGGGAATGATATGCCTGAGTTGTGAGCCTGAGTGACTTAGAAGGTTGGTGCTCTCTACAGTTTGTACATTCAGGAAAGGGGAAGGGTTGAAAAGATAGTAAGTTCAGTTTTGGACATACTAAGTCTATGGCACATCCAGTATGAACTATCCAATAAATGTAAGACTGGAAGTCAGGAGACAGGTTAGGGCTAGATGAGTGTACTTGGGAATCATTCATCAACAAATTCTTGAGAGTTCTACCTGGTAATTAGAAAAGTCTAGGAATATTTTGGCCAACTGAGATGATAAGGATTGCTGTTCAGAACTGATTCCTGCTAGAAAAACTCAAATACAACTCATGAACAAATAACTGAAGAGGATTTCTTTAGTATACTTTGGTATCTCTTGAGTGTGTCTCAATGAATGGAAGGCATAGGTGTTAGTTGAAAGATATTGCTGGTGGGGGTTGGGTGTTACCTTTCTGCATAGTACAGTGGTGTTCCAAAAGTCTTAGTGAAGTTCTAAGTTTTAGCAGCTTAGAATTACATTAAGATTTATCCTTATTTACTAGGGTCAAATAAAACACATGTTGCTACCCAGAGAGAATCATTAAGTTGTCTATGTCAAACCAATTTATTGGACTTTAGGAACATAGGAGTAAGATTGTGGGACATTGAAGGAACAGTGAATATGAGAGATTGCTAATCTATTTCTTCAGACCAACTTCATTTTGAAAGTGATTGGTCGTTGTACACTGTAACTGTTTGTTCCTTCAGAGTATTTTTTGGAAGACTGTATTCAGATGACCCAGTTCGTTCCTCCACCAAAGGACAAGAAGAAAAAGGACAAAGATGATGATGGTGGTGATGATGATGATGTAAGTGGATTTTGTGGTGCTTTTTTGACTTTATATACAGATAAACAATATTTTTTATTTTTCAATTAAAATCTTCCCCAAAAAAAACAACCTGTATGACAAATAAGTGATTAAACAAAATAATTTTTTGTCTTGGAATCTCAGCATCTTTCAGAGTTGTTTTCCTGGTTCTTCTATTCACTCATCTCATCAGTTCATACAAGTCTCAGGTTTCTCTGAAACTCCCTTCAGTATTATTTACATACCATAATTTTTTTCAGTCATTTCCCAATTAATGGAGTGCTTCCTTAGTTTATAGTTTTATGTCACCACAGAAAGAGCTACCATAAATGTTTTTGCACATAAAAATTAGGACATAAGAGATCATTGAATTCATGGCAGCTGATGAGATCACCAAGGGAGAGATAGTACAGAGAAAAAAGTAGGATTAGGACCAGAGACTTGAGGTATACCTGCAGCTAGTAGTTATACATGGTCTAAACAAATATTCATCATAGGAAACTGAGAAGGAATGGTCAGACCAGTGGGAAGCAAACCAAGGGGAAGCCACGTCAGGAAAACCTGAAGAGAATAATTGAGAGTGTCAAAGGATACAGATAGATCAAAGAGGATGAGAATTAAGAAATCATGGATTTTATTTAATAAGGAGTAAATTTGGAGGAACAAATTTTGATTGAATGATGATGAATTGTGTAACTCTACTACAAACAGGAAAATAGTGATTATAAACAAAAAGAAAGGGATGTTGGACAATAGCTAGTAGTTCATAAACACAGAAATAAGTGATTCCGTGAAAAAAAGCCTCAAAGGGGAATATATTTCACCAGGTAGAAGGAAGTTATAGTTAGACATTTCATAATCTGAAACGAGAATTTTTGTCTGACATTCCAGAAGAACCAGAATCAACCACTAGTTAAAAGAGAACTGTTTGATTATAAATATTCCTCATTCTCATAGGAAGTGTTCAAATCACTTTAAATCCCCCAGTAAATTAATTGCTTTGTAAAACTTGGACTCATTCAAAGGGCTGTACTTGAGGACCTAGAGGGCCACATGTGGCCTTGAAGCCCCAGGTTCCCCACGCCTGGTTTAGATCATTACAATCCATAGTTTGAAAGATCACAAAGATCTAAGAGTTCTCAGAAATGAGTGTCTTAAATTGAAGGAAAAAAAAAGTAATGACTGTAGTCAGATGAGCATAATTTACTAGCTAGATTATGTTGCCCCATCATTTTGATAGCTGCTAAATCTAGAAAAAGATGGTGTAATATTGATGAATTACAATTTGGGGGGAAAAATTTTATCTTTCAGGCAAACTGCAACCTAATCTGCAGTGATGAATATGGTCCAGAAACAAAGCGTTGTATGGCACAGATGAATGAGAAGGAAACTCCCTTTGAACTTATTGAGGCACTTCTGAAGTACATTGAGACGCTTAATGTTCCTGGAGCAGTGTTGGTTTTCCTTCCGGGCTGGAATTTGATATATACTATGCAGAAGCATTTAGAAATGAATGCCCATTTTGGTATGGCTATCTTAATTTTTCATTTGTCTCACAGTAGTGAAGTTTATGTGTGCCTCTGTTCAACACTGTGGGGAAAGGCATTGGGAACTGAATGTAGAAAAGAGAGTTGGAATTGTAGACTACTGTTCATTGTGTATGAAAATGCAGGTACTAGGAAAGGAAGTGTAAATCAAAGTCTCAGTTTCAATTCATTACCTCCTATTTATGTTTTAGGAAGCCACCGGTATCGGATTCTGCCCTTGCATTCTCAGATTCCTAGAGAAGAACAGAGAAAAGTGTTTGATCCAGTACCAACTGGAGTAACTAAGGTAGAAATCAAATAATAAAACAGCATCCAGTGGCCCAGGGTCCATATGCTTATGATATATACAATAATTATTTACTTGATTTTCACTCAAGATCATTGGAAGCTACTTGAATACAGAGACTTGTCCTAGCACAGTGCCTTTGTCCACTATATGCAACAAAGCATTCTCATTTTTTTTGTTTGTAGGAGAGAATAATCTACCCTATCCTAATAAAGTATGTTGGCAATTAATATTTTAAATTATATTTTAAAAATTTTATTTTGTCCTCAATAAATTTTACTTTGATCTCTAGTCAGTTGACAAATGCTTTTTCCACTAATCCATTTTTCACATAGCCATCAAAAGTCTCTTAGTAAGCAATACTACATAGCAACAAAATTCAGAGTAACATGATATGATAAAAAAAAATACAAATGCTTAATTCAAATATTTACTGACCACATAACTGTGTGTTCCACACTTTGTTAGATGGCTTGGGATAAAAAGACAAAATGACATAGGTCCCTGCCTTTAATGAGTTTATAATATCTCACTGGAGGACAATAATGTGTATGTACACACACAACTTTTTCTCTTAAGTACACAAACCTATATTCTGAATAGATACAAAGTGCAAGTCTGACATTGCTTTTTTCTTTCATTAAAAGCCTTTGGTGTGGCTATAGCTTTTAATTAGAGGATAATATAAGAACTGTTAAGTCTAAAATCTAAAATCCTCTGCTGTCATCCAACTACCTTTGCAGCCCTGGCTTCATGTTCATTTTGTATATTGACTTTGCTACAGTGAATTGTGAGGCAGCACTTTTCAGGCAGAGGTATGTAGTATATCAAGTGATGTAATAGATAGAGCACTGGGTTTGTATTTGTGAAGACAGGAGTTCAAATTCGTCCTCAGTTGCTTTCCTAGCTGCTTAACTCTGGGTAAGTCACTTAACTCTCTCTGCCTTGGTTCCTATATCTATAAAATGGGGATTACAGTAATAGCACCTACCCTCCAAGTCTGGTGTAAAGGCTTTCCTCTATGACTGGAATGTACTTTCTCATCTTTTTCAGAATTCTTTTTCTTGAGGTGCACGTCAGATGCGGTATTTTTCTTCCAAGTGTTCCCTTCTCTCCCACAGCTGAAAGTATCCTGGAGTACTTTGAATTTATTTTGCCCATCACACTGAATCTTGTTTTGTATTTGATTATTTGTTGTTTACTCAGATAGAATATAGTCTCTTTTCAAGAAGAGACTCTTAATGTTTCATACCTAAGCATCTAACAAAACAATATGCTCTTGGTAGGTTCTTAATGTTTATTGAGTCAAAATCCATTTAACTTTTTTCCTTCATAGGTTATTTTGTCCACAAATATTGCTGAGACCAGCATTACCATTAATGATGTCGTCTATGTTGTTGACTCCTGCAAGTGAGTTCCTAATGTACTGCTTTTGTCCTGAAAACAATAAATTATATATCCAGAACACAGATCAATAGTCTTCTATTTACAGTTTTCTCATATTGTTCTTAGCTGTATTGCCACTGTAGGATCCTAAGTCTTTGACAGATAGCTATTTCCCATTATGATTCCTAATTTGTCTCCAAGCAGTATGTTGTAGTGGGTATGCAAGAGTGTTTGTTTCTAATGGCTTTAGCCTATAGATCTGTAGGAAATGAGGTTTGGTGTTAAAGGGTACTGGGGAAATAATGGGTTAATTTCTAATTCTGTCTTGAGTTAGTTAAGGAATCATTAAATAATGGCATCATGTATAGTTGTGGTTATTTGGATGTCACCTCAAGTGACTTGATCACGAATAAATAATGTGGTAATATTCTGAAAACTAGAATTTCCAGCTCCCGGTTATTTCTCATTATTTTTAGGCAGAAAGTGAAACTGTTCACTGCGCACAACAATATGACCAACTATGCTACAGTTTGGGCATCCAGAACAAATCTTGAACAACGGAAAGGGCGAGCTGGTCGTGTACGACCTGGCTTCTGTTTTCATCTCTGCAGCAGAGCTCGTTATGATAGGTAAAACTATATGTTTTATGTATATAGAATTCCATTTTGTTTTAATATCTGCGAATTTAATATTTCTATAGGATATTAAAAGCATTTCATTAAAAATGTGTTTTATGGAGCAACTAGGTGGCACAGTGAATGAGCACTGGCCCTGGAGTCAGGAATTAAAAGCCAGCCTCAGACACTCGACACACTAGCTGTCTGACCCTGGGCAAGTCACTTAACCCCAATTGCCTTGCCTTGTCCTCCTCCAAGGGGATAAAAGTGTTTTATGATGGTAAAAAATTGAAAAGGAACATCTAACATGTTATAAGTATTTACAAGAAAGCTCAAATGAGTTTATGTAAAAGTACGTTGTAAACTAAACTGAACATGTGAGGTTTTTTTTTAAATTAGGGATCCACATCTATGATGGCAACTACTGACTTAACAGGGTATTTTATTATATCAAAGTTAATTGATAGTTGATTTTTACACCACCTACATTTCCCAGTATAACATTTTAACCCAGTGCCATTCCTTATAATGAAGAATTTTTTTTTAATGGTTCAGCAAATCTAACCTGTACATCAACCAAGTCCAACAATTTATGTAGTTACACATCCATAGTCTCCCACAAAGGAGAGGAGGAGAGGCATTGTGAAAGCTCTTAGGACTAGGCTTCATTAAAATTTGGCAGCAGCACCTCATTTTCTTGTTCAAAAGAAACATTATTTTATTAGCTATGTTTCCTGCTGTAATCTTTTTTTTCTCTTCCCCTATTCCAAAAGATAAAATGTTATGATAAAGAATATTTTAAAAAAACAATTCAGCAAAACTTTTAAATATGAGTGTTTTACACCCATGGCTCTCCATCTCTGCCAAGTAGCTAGGGAGATAGATCTGTTCTGCTGTTGTGCTGGGTTGTTTTGTTCTGTTTTGGTTTGTATTTTTCAGGACAAGCTTAGTTATATTTTTCTGTCGTTCAGTTAACACTTATACTTGCTTACTATGTACCAGGTGCTGTGCTAAGCACTTTGTAGATAATTAGCTCATTTGCTCCTCAAATTTCTTATCTCTTTGGGAGATGGGTGTTTTTATCCCCAAATAAGGAAACAGATAAATGTATTAAATGACTTGCCCAAGATCACTAAAGACTAGTGTCTGAGCCTGGATTTGTCCTTAGGCTTTCCCAGCTCCGGATTCAGGCCTGACTTAAACCATCCATTGTGCTACCTCGTTGCAATTCTGATTGTTTTGCTGTTGTACTTTTCACTTAAATTGGAGGCATTATGTATATTATTTTCCTAATTCTGCTTGCTTTACTTTGCATTAACTTAATTTCATCACTTATAATTTCTTAAAGCGTTATAATACTTTGTTATATTTACTTATCACTTTATTTAGTCATTTCCTAATTAGTGGACATCTGCTTTTTAAAAAATTCTGTTACAGTGAAAGGAACTATAAATATTTTTTACATGTGGGGCATTTTTTTTACCTTAGCCTTCTTGGGGTATGGTCCTAAGTAGCATTACTACTTTAAATTGCAGTGCTGCTTTTCCAGGGAAATTTTGTTTACCTATCAGGTGGAAAGTCTATCTTTGGATATTTGGACATTAGATATGAGGTAGACCTTCTGTATTTGGCCTGGGGGGGGCGGGGAATGGAACTTTTTTCTTACTCCTTGTCTTGGAAAGACAGGGTGACCATAGCTTCTTGAAATCCACACTAGCAGAGCATAGGCTCTAACAGCTCTTAACCAAGTCCAAAAAGCTTTTTAATAAGGGTTTGATTAAAGGTTTTGTACTTAACCCATTTTTTGACTAGCCTAACTTCACCAGAAGGTTGGCTGTTAAGTGATTTATTTCTTTAGCAACAGCCACTCATAAAAGTCTATTAAAGTGTGACAAAAGGAATTGCAGGTTTTCTCGTGTATTGTAAATATAATGACAAAATCTCAAATTTTGGGAGGTTTTAAGATAATTTAGGGTTTTCAGTTACTATCATGAAAAGTTTAAAATGTCAGCAGTTTTTTGGTGATTGTGAAAATTTTTCACAGAGTATCTTTATAATAATTTAAGACTGGGGAATTAGAAACTGGGGGTGTCAGTACAGTTCAGAAGGTTTGATATTTATATAATGCTTTTAACTCCAAGGATGTCTCCAGAACCCCATGATGTTTCACCTACCAAAGCTTGAAAATAACCCTCATTGCTTCTCCATCTCTTACCTGTAACTTTCTGATGTCGTAATTAAAGAGCTCTAGGAGTGATGTGAAGCATTTTAGTAGTTTGGGGTGATGGCTGTTATACATATGCCAAGCACATCCTCCTAGATCAGCGGTTCTCAACCTGTGAGTTGCAACCCCTTTGGGGGACCATCGGAAAGCACATATTTCCGATGGTCTTAGGAACCAAGACACCGCTCCTCTATCCATTTCTAGGCAGGTACGCCCACGTGCAGATATGCCCACAAATGAGTATTAAAGGGTCACAGCATTAGGAAGGTTGAGAACTGTTGCCCTAGACGTTGGCAGTGAAATGCTGGTTAAGGGCTGAAGAGAATGTGGTTAAATTTAAGATAGCAAGAAGAACCTTGCCCCTAAAATGTTGATCATGTATAGATACAAAGTTAATGGTTAATTTTGTCTTTCTCCTAGACTTGAAACTCACATGACCCCTGAAATGTTCCGAACACCACTGCATGAAATTGCTTTGAGTATCAAACTGCTTCGTCTAGGAGGAATTGGTCAGTTCCTGGCCAAAGCAATTGAACCACCACCTTTGGATGCTGTGATTGAAGCAGAGCACACCCTCAGAGGTATAAGTATCTATGCTTGTTAATTGGTAGTTTCACATTAGCTAATAAGTTTGAACAATATTAATGGCAAAAGTTTGCAGGGCCCTCATTACTCAATAGCACCAGTAGCATTAAGCCATTCTGTCCTGTGTTTCGTATGAAGAGTTCTGACTACCAAAGTGTCAAACTAAGCACGTGTCAGTGTAGAAAAGGAAGTTCACTTTGGAGAACAAGTACTGGAATATGGGCTACTTGCATAAAAGTTTAATATAGCATTCATTTTGTTTGGTAAATTTCTAATAGTTTGGTGAATGAAGAAATTTTAACTTGTTTTTCCAGAAAACACTAATCTAGCTTTTGTTCTACACAACAGAGTTTGTATTTTGCTTCATTAAACAGTTTGCTCATTTTATTCCTACTGACAAAAATATCCCTACAGAGCTTGATGCACTGGATGCTAATGATGAGTTGACACCTCTTGGAAGAATCCTGGCTAAACTCCCAATTGAGCCCCGCCTTGGCAAGATGATGATAATGGGTTGTATTTTCTAGTGAGTATATTCTCTCACTGTTAATTAAATGGAATATAGGTTAGAGGATGCCTTGGAAGGGGGAGGGGAGTATTGAGGAAGAATAATTGGACACAGATGGAGTTACATGACTTATATGGACAAATAAAGGCTTATGTGTACAAATAAAGCCATATCATATTTATAAGTAGGTTGTAGTAATAAGTTGGGGGGGGGGTTGTTTGTTTTTTAAGATATTCAGTAAGTGGGAAAAAATGAATGCCTCCATTTGGAGTTGAATTATTTGAGTTGGAAAGGGTAGAACTGCACTGAGGAAAAAGAATACTAAATATTTCAGAAGACTAATTAATCTGTCAATAAACATTAAATACTTACTATACAGGCACTGTCTTCAGTGTTGGGAATATAAAGTCCTTGCCCATGGGGAGTTTACAATCGATTGGGGAAAGACAAGATACAAAAGGTTAAAAGAGGGGACAAGGTTAAATCCATCTTAAGGACATGGTAGAGAAGGCAGAAATATCCCAGAGTAGTTCACCTTGGTGATAAATGAGATGATTTGACCTATGCTCCCTCCTTATATAGAAGGTTTTAGAATTAATAGTTCCACCCTCCAGTCAGAGGTACTGAGGGT
This sequence comes from Pseudocheirus occidentalis, assembly GCA_028646575.1. NCBI lineage: Eukaryota > Metazoa > Chordata > Mammalia > Diprotodontia > Pseudocheiridae > Pseudocheirus > Pseudocheirus occidentalis. The sequence continues at coordinate 63,559,790 of CM053593.1, forward strand.
AGTGATGAAGTTGAGTAGTCCCAAGACTGGTGGGATATTGTAGGTTGATGAGGTTTTCTTAAGGCCTGGTGGAAAAGGCAAAGATGGCCTAGAATTGTGCAGCCCAGTGAGAGATGAAGTGTAGAGATGTCATTCAGATGTCATGTATCAGAAAGAGGTCATTTTGGGGTGGTACAGTAGGTCCATTTTGTTTAAGAGATGAAATGAGAAAGGAAAGCTATAATGTTCAGTAATATCTCATTGCCTTTTACATATTCTTGCCTTACATTGTCTTATTTGAGCTTCACAACAATGGGTTTTAAGAGGGGTGGTAAAAGAATTTTAAGTCTTATGTGGAGAAATTGTGGCAACTGATAAAAGGTTTTAGCTTCCTTTTCTTGATTAGTTAAAATAAGAATTCTTTACTGTCATTATATGTACCCAGTTTTGACAGGTTTATCAAGACTACTGATAACAAGGCTCCCAACCAATTCTTTCTCTGCTTCATTTTAGTGTGGGGGATGCTGTATGTACCATCTCTGCTGCCACTTGTTTCCCAGAGCCTTTTATCAGTGAAGGCAAGCGCTTGGGTTATGTCCACCGCAATTTTGCTGGAAATAGATTTTCAGATCACGTGGCCCTTTTGTCCGTGTTCCAAGCCTGGGACGATGCCAGGTATGTTAATCAAATGAAAGAACCATGCATGCAATAGGTTTTAGAAGAGTGTCCTAAAGCTTCTGTTGTGGGAACTTAATATTCCATTTTCACATCCCTTTTAGAATGGGTGGAGAAGAGGCAGAGATCCGCTTTTGTGAACACAAAAGACTCAATATGGCCACACTCAGAATGACTTGGGAAGCAAAAGTTCAGCTCAAAGAAATTCTGGTTAATTCTGGGTTCCCAGAAGGTAAGAATTAAACGTTCCTAAGATAAATATTTGGGTGATTATTTGTATGACTTAACAGTGCCCTCTGCCTTCAGGCTTGGTTGCTTCTCAGAACTGTTTTGAACTCAGTGCCAGTGTTCACAATCCTGATCCCCTGACAAAGTGAAAGTAAGCATTGAAAGACTACCACAATAATTGCAATATTCTTACCTATAACAATAGTACTTTTTATGAGAAACATTGGAGATATTCAGAAGCTTAGGTACAAACCATTTAACTCGTTTTTTTCAGCAGTGATCCAAGTAAAAATGATAGGCTTGTCCTCTGCCAGGTTTTAGACTTACTGCAATACTACTACTATTGTTAAATTTTAAATAACTTCAAACATATAGACAAGTTCTCAGTTGGCATGAATTAGAATAGTACTGTAATAGTTCATATTGCCAAAATAAAGACACCCACCCCACCCCCAAAGTGATTTATTGATTGAGTCGAACCTGAGATTTTATACTCTTAACCCTGTAGGATGAACATTTCCTATTCTCCACCCCCATGAAATTTCCAATCTAATAATAGTGATTAATAGTAGTAGTAATAATGTGGTGAATTCAAAAGTGAAATCCAAAGTGTTGTGAGCCATCTGGCTAGTTAGATTGAGGTTCTTTTGCCTCTAAGTACTTGTCCTGATTGGAAAAAAGTTCTGATGCCATTGAATCATTTGTTTTTACTCTAATAAGCCAAAATATGGTTTGCATATGTTGTGGCACTCAGCATTTTCTGTATCTGGTTTTAAAAGAACCTTGTTCTGAAGAGGCATTTGAAAGATAATAGTTTTCTGAGAGAACTACTGAGAGTTATTATTTAATAGAAAGGAAGGTATCTTATTTGAATGGCAGCAAAGCAAATGGGAAAATCCTTTGGATTTTAAGAAGATGGTTTATTAGGTCATAGTAGGGAGCTTTTTTAAGCACTAGCTAATAACTTCCTTAGCCTTGAATTTTCATAATTGGTTTTCAGAATCAGGGTTATAATATTCATTAAATTTAATTTGCAGTCAGTACAGAATCATCTACTCTGTAGGTCAAATCAACTTGTTTCTTCAGAAACTCCTGCCTTTTATCCATGGTCTTCATTGTACTTCTGAGAGGAGAAGGAGGAATTATTTTCCCAACTGACATCTAAGAGAGAAGGAAAGGGAAAAAGCATTTATTAAGTGCCTTTTAGAGGCCAGGTACTGTGCTAAAAGCTTATAAATATTATTTCATGTGCTCTTATGAGCAGAGAGCTTTCACATTAATGATAGCTGATAAAATACAGGACCTAACAGCTTTTTTAAAACTTTTTTAAAAATAATAAGCATTTATTTCTTTTTTGCCAAGACTTTTAATGTAAATTAGTCTATAATTCCAGGCCTTGCCATAAAGGAACTTATTCAAATAACATCAGTGAACATTGTTGAATATTTTGGATAACAACATAAATGTATGGGGAAGTATCCGACTTTCTGATTCTCATACCCTCCCCTTTCATTTTTTTTTCTGCAGAGTGTCTAATGACACAAGTATTTAACAACACGGGACCAGATAACAATTTAGATGTTGTTATCTCTCTTCTGGCCTTTGGTGTGTACCCTAATGTCTGCTACCATAAGGAAAAGAGAAAAATTCTCACCACTGAGGGACGAAATGCACTTATCCACAAGTCATCTGTTAACTGCCCCTTTAGCAGCCAGGACATGAAGTACCCATCTCCTTTCTTTGTATTTGGAGAAAAGGTAAGAAAAGAAGTTTTCTAAATGTTTCTGTTAACAGGGTTGTCTGTTGAATGATTTTCTTGAATATTGAATCGCTTAGCACCTCTAATCAATTCCTTCTCCATCTTTAGATCCGCACTCGAGCCATCTCTGCCAAAGGCATGACCTTAGTGACACCCTTACAGCTACTTCTCTTCGCTTCTAAGAAGGTCCAGTCAGATGGAGAGATTGTGTTGGTTGATGACTGGTATGACCTTTTCAAGATTGTATCAAATCTTAGCTAAATGTTTATAGTTTAGGGCTGATGAGAGGATGCCTCAGATTTGATTGAAAAAAGCCACTAACATCAGTCTGCAGCAAAATTCACAATTTTCTGATTGATAAATTGGTTCAGAATGCTGTTCTACTGATAACTAATTTTTTTAAAACAACACTATAGCACAGCTTTTATAATGTGTTTTTTTTAAGTAGCAACAATTCATAGTAATACAAAATTTTTCTGGAGATGAAGTGGTTGAAGCACATTCATGTGCTTGCCCGTTCCGCTGTATTCCCCTTCTAAGAAGGGAAACTTGATATGCCATTGTTAACCTAAAGCTTCTCAAGTTCATGAATGTGCATGGCATTGAAAAATGATAAACGTGATTGCCTAGACCTGTTTTTCTAACAAAATGGTGGACACAAGATCCAACCATTTTCAATTATTGGTAAAAGAAGCTCTGGAAGATCTGGTGTGGTTGCAGGTGCACACGCAAGCACTCCAAAACACCGAGAGAGGGTGTACCAAAAGTCTTAGTATCACTCTTGGCTATTTAAAGTATGTGGCATAAAGGGGAATGAAAATGCAGTTTTTTCTGACATTTAACATTTTCATTGCATCTTTCATTTAGGATCAGACTACAGATGTCCCATGAGGCAGCTGCTTGCATAACTGCTCTCCGAGCAGCCATGGAGGCTCTGGTTGTTGAAGTAACCAAAGAGCCTGAAATAATCAGCAATTTGGATCCCTCAAATGAGCGTATGCTGAACATGATTCGACAAATCTCTAGGCCTTCAGCTGCTGGCATTAGTCTCATGATTGGCAATGCACGGTAAGTTTCATGTTTTTCTCTGTTAAGATAATGACAAGTTTCAAGTAAGAGTCACAAAAATTCCTAATGTGCCATTTATTAAAATCATTTAGTCTCACCACTAAATACCCCAGCACCTACCTCTGAAGAGATTTGAGACTCAAGAGGAGCTAAGCTGATTGGTAACTGAGTGAGGACTAAAATCCCAGATATTTGGGTTGGTGTCCTGTACCTGTTATTACACAAAGTGAAAGTGTGTGAATTGTTTCCTCAATTGGTAGACATTAGAATTAATCAAATGTTTTTCTTTAAGGGGGTTCTATATTTTTAATACATTAATCCAAGACTTCTGTGCTTTGATTAAAGAACAGTTACCCAGTATAACTTAAAGGGTAACTTGAAATCATCAATATTTGAAGATGCTTTTGTAAATTGTAAATGCTACGTGAAGACTTAAAAGATTTTTCAGAGAAATATTTTGCTGTCAGATAAGACCTACCAGAGCTTTTGCTCTGTTGGTATAGTATTACAGAGAAGCTAGCTTCATCTCAGGGATATAGCAAATGGAATTGTTTATGAAGTGCAATTTTAACATAAGCAGAAGGTAGACTATAAGAAATATTTCATATTAAATGTTTATTGTGCTCAGAACACAAGATATAAAGCATTTGCAGGGATACACCCAATTGGTACAAGAACTCAGTAGTATGAAGGAAACATTAGAAAGAAAGGGGGGAAAGAGGCAGGAAAACTTAACTGTTAAGAGGTAATTATAATAGTCTAGTTAAATGATAAAGAATATAACATGATGACCAGGGCACAAACAGGATGTAAATGTCACGATTTGGGGAGGTGGAATTGGAGAAATCAAAGATCACTGACCTGATTCCATGTGTGTAATCATAGAGTGAATTAGATGGTGCTACAGACAAATCACACAGCAAGCAACAGGTTTAGAGGGAAGGATAAACTTGGTTGTATTGGTCAGGATTCAAAATGTACATGGACTTATTTACAGATAGTTGAAACTGGTGTGAGTGAATCAAATCGCCAAAGGGAGAGCAGGCTAAGTGATTACATCCTTAATGAAACCACCCACTTTAGAGATTAGGAAACAGATGAGAGAGGTAATCAATAAGGTACAATTAAAACTAGAAGAATGTTCTGGTGAGTGGTGGGGCCCAAGCTAGATTGAAAAGGAACTTAGGGGAGCCTGAGCATTGAGGTGTGAGAAACAGTGACAGGACCCAAGCAGGTAGGACGGTAGCTGGAGAGCATTCAGAGAGATAAGGGGAAGAATTTTTTAGGATTGAGACATGAATATGGTAGGCACCTGAGAAGAAAAGTAGACAGGAATGGGAGTTAGGGCTTAGGAATTAGCCTGAATGAATTGTAAAGATCTCTTTTGTTTGAGGAGAAAGTGGGGAGAGGGTGATGGTGCTGAAAGATTTGATAGAGTTTCAGGGTAACTGTATAGCCTCAGATATCATCAGATGACTTTATTAAAAAAAATCCATTTAGAAATTGTTGAATTAAGTAGCTGCTAGTTAAGTGTTAATTATTTTGTGGTATCAAACACGTGAATTCAATGAAATTTAACTTGAATTTTTTGATTCCTCATTCTACCACTAAAAGCATGTATCATGTGATCTAGGCACTTGTTTTTGTAGGCAACAGAAAAAGTTGATTTGAATTATAGTTTTAATTGCTAGCTTTTAGCTATTGATCCCAGCCTCTTAGAGAAAATACTAGAATTTGTGCTCATAGTTTGACAGCGCAAAACATTTAAAAATCATTGCTTCTTGGTCCAGCAGCCAGTTATTCGTTTTTTCTTGTATTTTTAATCTCTTCTCCACTAGCCCCTTCCCATTTGTGTGCCTACAGTCTCAGTCCTAATAAAAAGAAAAAAGCCCTCTGGCTGATCTGGTTATTATACCATCTCTGTTCTTGATAATGTGTAACAAGATTGAGTACTTTTTTCATTTAGCTTCTTTTCAGCAAAAATTGTTATTAGCTCATACTTGTTGTTTGCCAATAATGAATGCATTCATAAGTAGGCACAACAGTAAGTTTTAATAAGCTATAAGTTTCAGCGTACTGAAGACAAAATATTAGGTTTTTGTTCTAATAGGAATTTTTTGCCTTGTGGGTGTTATTTTAAATGTTGAAAAAAAGTCTCTAATTGAATTAGTTTGACCATACTAGATACTATATTTGTTTCTCCACATTTAAAATTGCATTTTCCTTTCCTAGGTATGGAGATGGTCCTCGCCCACCCAAGATGGCTAGATATGACAATGGAGGTGGATTCAGAGGTCGAGGTGGTCAGCGAGGTTCTGGCTATCAAGGTGGAGGATATGGTGGGAGAGGATATGGTGGGGGCTCTAATTCTTACCAAGGAGGGTATGGAAGTGGAGGAGGATACAGAGGCTCAGGTGGTGGTTATAGAGGATCTGGAGGAGGCTACAGTGGAGGAATGGGTGGAGGAGGATATAGAGGGTCTGGGGGATTCCCTCGAGGAAACAGAGGTGGTTATGGTATGGGTTTTGGAGGTGGCTTTTGAGGAAATAATCAACTGCTTTCAGAGCTCTCTCTTCATCTCCCACGTAGTCAATACTAAAATATGCATGTTACATTTTTTTCAAGAGATTTGTTTGCTGCCATTAAGGCTAAAATCTATTTTCCACTCACTGTGTTGTTCATTGTAGTTTAAAGAAAACTAAGTATGTAGGTATATTGGTGATTTTGTTTATTATGTAAAATATTGATGATCTCCTATTACAGAGTACCACAGTTTGTATTATTTTGTTCTTAATAAAGTAAGTTTTGTTTTTTGAAATTAATGTGATATTTTCTTGGCTTTAGTTTAATACTATGGAAAATAAAATATTACACTGAACCTAAGTCATGTGTTTAATCATTGCTTTTTACACATTAAATTATGTTTATAAGTCTTTGGGGAATAGTAATTATATTCTACCAACCAGTTAAACTTTTAGAATTTAACTTTAAGACAAGCTGTTCCAAAACATCTCTTGAACATTAGAAGTAAGCACTGTCATGGTTTTTATGTTTTGTTTTTGGAGGAGAGCAAAGTACAAAGGATTCTTAGCAGGGAGCTAGCATAAATGTCTGAAATAAAAAATGTTTCTAGTATATTACTAGCCAGTGCATAATTCACATTGTTTTTTACATCTTTAAGAGACTAACTTGACCACAGTCTGGAGCAGAGCTTCTTAACCTTTTTTGTGTCATGGCCCATATACCTTTATGCAGTCTAGTGAAGGTTATTAATCCCTTATCAAAATAATGTTTTTAATGAATATACTATATCAACATATCCTTTAAATTCTTAAAAAAATTCTCAGCCCCCCAGGTTAGGTCAAGTCAACAAGCATTTGTTAAGGCTCTGTGCTAAGAATTGGGGATAGAAAAGCAAGACAGCTCCCTACTCTCAAGGAGCCAAAGGGGGAAACAAGAAGCAAACAGCCGTGTGCAGACGACGTCGACAGAATAAACTGGAAGTGATCAGCAAGGGGGCATCAGGAAAAGCTTCTTGTAGAGGTTTGAAGGAAGCCAGAGGAAGGGTGAGTAAGGAGCTTCAGGCACAGGGGGCAGCCCATGAACGTGCTCAGAGCCAGGAGATGGAAGAAAGCCAGAATCAATAGGATGGGAATGAGGGGGGTGCATGCAACAGAATTTTGTTTAAAGGTTGCTCAAAGTTCTTTAGTTTTAAACATTTAAGAACAAAGTAATTGAGACTGCTAGAAAGCACATAAGGGATTGGATTAGTTTGAAAAATGTAGGGGGAAGAGGTGGTAGAGATCTGAAGCTTATCCCACCTTGGGAGCTGGGGGTGGGTGGGATGGGATGCCTGCTGTATATGTAGAAGGCCTACACTGGTTTTGCTCAACTGGCTGATGGGTCTCCTGAGCCAGATTGTCCACCAGTGCTTGCACCATGGGTAACCTGTAACACTCCCAAGTGCTCTGGGGAGTCCAGTATAGCAGTGAAAAGATAATTTTCCAAAGACGTTTGCCTTGCCTGGGTTCAGTTTTGGAACATCAGCATGGCAGAGAAATACATTTCCACAAGAGCTGTTGCTCAAAGTAGAACCCACATGGGTTGCTAAAAAATCAAATCTCTGTAAAGTATTGGCTTATTTTTGCTTCTTGCAATGATGTAAACCTTAGTATGGCTGCTCCTGAGCAAGCCACTGTTAGGCAATTGGTAGATTGTAGGCTTTTAAAAAACATCACAAATTTTAATAAGTTCAAAAGGATCAATAATTGTTCATTGTTTTTACTTCTGAAAGCATTGCACATTTTGTTTTTTGGAAAAATATTTTGGTTAGTTATATTTCTTCTTGGTTCTTGACTGTTGTTCAAGTTCTTCATGGTGGCATTTACCCAGTATGCTGGAAGCCTGAATTTTTAGATCTTTCTAGTATCCTGAGAATCATCAGTATGACACTTAACACCACTTAGTGAATTTTTGCTTTCCTGACTTTTGCATTTCCTTTTTAATTTGATCACAGCTATACTTAATTTTGTTATTTTATACTTCTTAAACTCAAGCCATCAGCAATATGCCAATCCCAATGCATCTTGCCATTGTCATTTGGGTTTATTTTTAATATATGAGAGATCATGAAGACAATAAGACTTTTAATAGCTCTGGTGATAAAATGAGTTTATCAATAGCCCATTTATGTTTTGCTTTTAAAATGCCTTTTTTTCCCCCATAAATACCCTGTGAGGGAGATAGCCTCCTTTTACAGATAAGGAAATAATTTCTTAGGTTAAGGGACTTGTCCAGTCTATCTAGGGAAGTGGCAGAATGCATCTGTAGTTTAGGATTGCAAGGTCAGTGCTCATCAGCCAGTATGTGATCATTGAAAATGCTTAATTTTCCAAATGAAATCCTGCCACATCAATCCTACAGATGTATCTTTTTTACATGTTGTGCCTATACAAGACATGCTAATGGACAAATTAAATAGGTGACTTTTCAAAGAAGCAATGTATTCAAAATTTGGGCTATGCCTGTTTTTCGTCCATTTGTGTTTGAATGTTTGAGCCAGTCTCATGGATTTCAGTAAAAATTTTAAGTTGTTCTGGGTCTTGCTAAAGTTAGTAATTGTGATTTACACATAGCATATGGAGAACCTCATTGTTCATAGGAAATCCTGTGAGAATTCGACCCTGAGGCCAAACCTCTGCTGATAATGAAAACCTTGCTGAAGTCTCTCAGCGAATAAAAAACTCTGCTCTGGTCATATTCTTCCCCATCCCAGTGATTCTGAACTTCTGGCTGTCATTTGAACCTAGTCTATTGTACCGGGTAACTTTTCCATCAACAGCTGTATTTTGACTCCAAGGAAAATAGCCCTATGTGGGGGATACCCTCTTAGTTCCTATACATGCATTTTTAAACTTCTTTTTTTATGTTGTCTTAATGCACTAAATTGTAAATTCCTTAAAGGCAAGGACTTTTTCTTATTTGTATCATAGGCACATAACAAATGTTGGGATTGTTCCCTAGTGCCCAATCCTTTATTTCTATTCCCATCAACCCGACTTTACTAAAACCTGTCTCTAAAGGTACCCCCTGTGCTCTTTGGAATGCCTACTCCATAGGCAACAAAATTGGTTTCACCCTCAAATCTTTTCCTTTCTTCTGGCTCTCACTGAGACTTGGCTTTCTCCTACATACTCTAACTCACTGGTCAAGGTAGAAGAGCGAGACTACCCTTAGCTCCCCATTGCCACTTGCAGGTTCTTTCTCCTTCCCTTTTACCATCACTCAATAATCAAAATTCTTGTAGTTGTTGTCTACTACCATCTTGGACATCCTCCTTCTGCAACGTGTTTGCTGTCTGGCTCAGTCTTCCAACTTCTGTCCTCTTACTAGAGGACAATATCTTGATATTCCTTCTATTTACACCCTAAATTCATAGTTCTTCAATTTCCTCATTTCATATAACCTACTTCAGCCCACCACACATAAAAAATTTACAATCAGATGGAGGTGACAACATGTAAATATATAAGAAGCAAGCTATATACAGGATAAATAGGAAATGAAAAGAAGGAAATCAGTACAATTGAGAGAAGTTGGGAGAGACTCCCAGTAAAAGATGGGATTTTAGTTGAGACTTACAGGAAGCTAGCAAGATTGATTGTGTGGGGGAAAGAGGACATTCCAGGGATAGCCAGAGAAAATCCCTGGAGCTAAGAGATGAGTATCTTGTTCCTAGCAAAGCCAGGAAGCCATTGTTACTGGATTGGAGAGTATGTATTAAGGAATGTGTGAATGTGTTACAAGCCTGGAAAGGCAGGGGCCAAAGTTATGCAGGGCTTAAATAGTTTTCTGTTTTATCCTCGGTGCTTAGCATAGTAGGTATCCAACAGATGTTTACTGATCCACTGACATTCCATGATGACAGACATCTTTTAGCAAATACATATCTTTAAGAGTTTGATATTAGTACTTAAGTTGAATGTAAAAGGATTTTGTATGATTTTGACATTGAAGAGACTTGGAAGGTTACTTTGCCAAGTGAAGTGTTGATTTTAAATGAACATTTTATATTGAGTACTTCTATTGTATGACCCATATTTATCTGGTGTAACCCTAGAAATATTCACTCTAGAAAATTACCTCCCAAGTGTACTGCATTCTCTTTTAAGTTTTTGCCAAAATAGGCCTTTGTATATGCATATCATTTTACAGGAATGAAAAAGTGGCATGTTACGAACAGTCTGGACTGAAAATGACATTTGTGTTACCTTGGAAAACATTTATTACTTAAGGGACATTAATTTTTAAATTTGTAGGAAGTTGAAAAGCAACCATTTTAAGCACTTTGTATAGTGAATATTATTTCTAATTGATACCTAATCAGAAGTTATTAGTACTTTAATACCTCTGTTAACAAACATTTGGCCATCGGGTTCATCGATGCCAGGGATACAGCCTAGGAAATATTTATAGCAAGTGCACCAACCAACAAATAAGCAGCCAGGGAGTCAAGGGAATTTCTACTGAAGAAAGGAAAATGGTTCCTGGCACAGCTGAAAAAGTTAGAATGGAGCTAGACTGATAACACTAGTACGATGACAAGTACCTACACTTTCAAGGAAGCCAATATAATTTCATAGCATAGAACAGTGAAAAGGATGTACATTTCACATCGGAAGAACTGGGTTTGAAGAATGCTTCTGCTATCTAAGCACTGTGTTACCACGGACCTGTTTTCAAACCTAAAAAAACAATGTATAAAAACTTAGCTTCAGAAGTCCCCTCCCTTTCTAAATCTATTACCCATCTGAATCCTGCCCCATTCACCCTAAAAGTACTAAACAAACTTACCTTGAGGTAATAACTTCTGTATTCTCCGTAAGGCTTAGTAAAGCACCCTGTAGATCAGCTTCAATAAATGTTTTTCAGGGAGTACAGGTCTTACGTTTTCTAATTGGCTTCCTTTTAGACATCTTTTAATTTATATTGCCATAACAATTTGTATATATTAGGGGCTCCTTGTACTTCATTCTGGATCAACTCACACAAATCTTAAATTTCTCTGAATTCTTAAATTCATTTTTGAATGCATAATAACATTCCATTATATTCATATATCATGGTTTGAGTAGCTGTTAGCCAATTGATGAGCATCTACTTTGTCCCCACTTTTCTGATATCACAAAAAGTGATATGAATATATTGGACCTTTGCTTTTTTATTTGACCTTAGTGTATATATATGCCCTTTACTTATATTCTTTGCTTGCTGGACACTTCTGGTTCTCAGACCTCCTAGAACCTCACACTTTCCTCCATCCCTTTATTGTTTCTGCAACAGGTGGAACCAACTGGTAAATCCTATCTTCAAAGGCCCTCTGCTTATACTGGTAACCTACATACAGATGATAAATCAAGACTCTTCCTTTAACCCTCAGATTATATTAATTCACAGGAGATTGTGAGGTAAGGTTTTTAAATTATTTCTCTAGGCTAAACAATAAACTTGCTTATTTTGTAATATTATTTTAACAACAGGTAGGGTATTAACACTTAAATACTGTTTATTACCCCCAAACAAAAATTGCTTTTCAAAACGATTTGTGCTTTATCACATCTCCTATATCATATTTTAATTGATGTTCCCGGGTCTTTTCTGCTTTTTACCTCAGTGCTGCCACTACCATGTAAAACTGGTTTTCAGAACCTGAATGTTCCTTATAATAATCCTACAAAAATTCTTAAATTAAAACTCTTTTCAGAGCATCTCAAAGGTTAACATACTATATAAAATTTGAGGAGTAAGATTGTTATTTGCAAATTATTAAGCGTTTAGCTAGGTAAAAGAAAAATAGAATTTTACTGGTTGCAATTTAAAAATACATGGTATCTGCCACTGCATAAATTTAAAGTATTTTTTTTAAGTCACACTACCTTTTAATATTATCATTAATATTCTTCTCAGAGCAGTCATTTTGATTACCACTTTAAAGTCTCTTATAGATCATGTTTTTTACTGAATGTTATATGGTATATCTATTTTGTCATTTATCCTCATTTATGAGAGATGAAAGTTGTGTTGGGATATATTTACTCAGATTTTATTCTAAGAGTTTTTGGAGAAAAATGGTGGAAAATAAGGAGATTACTTGGCTCTCCAAAGCTCTCCCACAAACAAGATAAAATGCCACCTTAAAGTGAACTTTGGGGGACAGAAATACATAAAAGTCAGGATAAAGCACTTGTATAGGACAACTTGGGAGGACCTTAGAAAAGACCTCACCTCCAGGGGCAGAGGTTTTGCTTGATTGAAGGGCTGACACCCACCCGCATTTCCCTCAAACACTACTGAAGTAACAAGCAGGCCTTGCGGGCAGTTGCCTCAGCTTCAGGAACTTTCACTTCATAGACAGTGTAGGGCAGGCCTGCACAACACACAGCCCCTTATGGCCTGCCAAAGGACCTCAGGTGGCCTGGGGAAAATGGAGAGGATATAAAATAGTACACACCATACCAACCTGGACCACTCTGATGGAGTGCAAGTGACTTATGGGCCAGTTATTGTGCAGGCCTGGTATAAGGGTTCAGCTGCTGAGTAGAAGATTGGAGGGGTCTCCACTGTCACTATGCCAGGTCCAGTTGTGCTGACCAGACACAATCCTTGGGCTGCAGCTGTGAGTGGAGAGGAGCAAGCACATGCCCAGTGAGTAGAGGGGCAGGCACCCTGCTTGCTGTGGGGACTTGCAAGAGAGTGGAATCCCTGGTTTGCAGCCCAACAAGGGGAGGTCAGGAAGCAAGAGCAATTGTGGCAGCCATGGTTCAGGGGCTTAGAGAAGTGCCTGAGGTCAGCCCACAGAGCTCAGAAAACAACAGTAGGAAAAACCTGAAGCCTGAGGCAACATCCCCCACACCTCAGGACTACAATCTGACTATAAATAAGTCGCTTAAAAAAATGAGTACCTAAAGGAGAAAGAACCCCAAAGAACCAGATCCGCAGTTATTATGGGGATAGAGAAGATCTGGATTGATAGTGAAGTTTAAAAAGCTACTCCTACTTCAAAGAAAATGTCAAATGGTCTCACAAGCCCAAGAGTTTTTAGAAAAATCTAGAAAGGACTTTAAAAATCAAATTAGGTTGAGTAAAAATTAGGAAAAAAGTGAGAATAAAAAATAAAAAAGTGAGAATAATCCAAGAAAATTATGGAAAGTCAGCCACTTGGAAAAAGAGATCCAAAAACTTAAGGAAAATAATTAACTCTTTAAAAACTGGAATCAGAGAAGGGAAAGCTGTAATAGTGGAGGACTTTAACATAAAAATTTTACAGTTAAATGCAGAAAAGCAGAAATATATACATCCTTTGCAAATCACAATGCAGCAAAAATTATATTCAATAAGGGACCATGGAAACAGATTAAAAACTAATTGGAGTCTAAACCTAATCTCCAAGAATGAATGGGTTACAATTGATAAATGATCAAAAGATATGATCAGTTTTCAGATGAAATAATGAAAGGTAACTTTAACACTAGTACCTGTGGTACTACTTCATACCTATTTAGACTGGCTAATAGGACAAAAAAGGTAAATGACAAATATTGGAGGGGATGAAAAATGAAACTAATGCACGGTTGGTGGAGTGGTGAAATGATTCAACATTTCATAGAGCAGCAGTTCTCAACTTGTGGGTTATGTCCAATTTGTAACAATGGAAATACATCCTGCATATCAGATATTTACATTATGATTCATAACAGCAAAATTACAGTTATGAAGTAGCAACAAAAATAACTTTATGGATGGGGGTCACCACAACATGAGGAACTGTATTAAAGGGTCAGGGCATTAGGAAGGTTGAGAACCACTGCCGTAGAGGAACTATCCTCAAAAGGCTGGCTATAAAATCATGCATACCCTTTATCTTAGCACTACTGCTATTAAGTTTGTCTCCCAAAAGAAATAAAAAACAAAAAAGGAAAGGACCTATTTGTACAAAAATATTTCTAGTAGCAAAGGGGTTGAGTGGAAGTCGATCAGTTGGGGAATGGCTAAACAACTTGTGGTATGTGATTATGATGGAATGCTATCATACTATAAAAAAGGATGAGTGGGATGCTCTTAAGAGAAACCTAGAAAGACTTGCATGGGCTGATGCAAAGTGAAATGTACTGTGTACATGTTAGCAGAAATATCATAATATGATCAGCTGTGAATGACTTAGCTGTTCTCAGCAATATAATGATCCAAGACAACTCTGAAGGACTTACAATTGAAAAATGTTATCCATCCCCTAATAAAGAACTGATGGTATCCAAATACAGAATGAAGCAAACTTTCCCAAAAAAAAGAATGAGTGGGTTATAGAATAAATCATAGAAATAATATTTTCATTAAGGTGAACAGCAATAATTAAACAACATATTAAAACCTAGGGGCTAAATCACTATTAAAAATGAAAAGGGTAATAATATACCAGTAATGAAAATGAAATCAAAACAATTCTAAGGAGTTTATTTTGTCCAGTTATATGCCTATACAAATAACAATTTAAGTGAAATGAAAGAATATTTACAGAAATATAAAACTTCCTAGATTAACATTAGAGGAAATAGAATATTTAAGTAAACCTATTGTAGAAAAACACAATAAACAGGTCATCAATGAGCTTAAGAAAAAAGCATCAAGACCAAACGGATTTTACAAGTGAATTCTACCAAATTTTATTTTAAAATCAACTAATTCTAATATTAACTAAATTATCTGGAGTAATAGGCAAAGAAAGAGTTCTACCAAACTCCCTATTATGAAATAAATATGGTACTGATAGCTAATCTAGGAAGAGCCAAAATGGAGAGAGAAAGTTACAGACCAATTTCATTAATGAATATGGATGCAAAGATGCTAAATACTTGCTAGGAGACTATAATATATTACAGAGATTATACATTGTGACCAAGTGAGATTTGTATCAGGAATTTAGGGATGGTTTAACAAAAATCATATGATTTGGGGTGGGTAGGTGGCACAGGGAATAAATAGAGCACCTGCCCTGGAGTCAGGAGGACCTCAGTTCAAAAGTGACCTCAGACCATTAACACTAGCTGTGTGACCTTGGGCAAGTCACTTAACCCCAATTGCCCTGCCTTCCCCCCTCCAAAAAGGAAAAAAATATGATTTTATCAGTAGATACAGAAAAGGCTTTTGATAAAATACAACACTCATTCCTATTTAAAAACACTAGAAAGCATAAATATAAAGGAATTTTTCCTTAAAATGATACGAGGCACTTACCTAAAAGCATTAGCAAGCATTATTTTTAGTAAGATCAGGAATGAAACAAGGATGCCCACACCAATATTACTCGAGATTGTTAAGAAATGCTAGCAATAGCAATAAAAGAAAAAGAAATTATAGGAATCAGAGTTAAGCAAAGAGGTAAAACAAAACAAAAAAAAATCAAGCCCTCTTTTTGCAGAGATTGATATCAATCGTCAGGATTTGTATCTATCACCAGTAAAACCCTGAGAGAAGAGATACCCCATTTAAAAATAATTCTAGACAATATAAAATACCTGGGAGTATACCTACCAAAACAAATCCAGGACCAACACGTACAAAACACTTTTGATAGAAATAAAGTCAAATCTCAAACACTGTTCTTGAGTAGGCAGAGCCAACATAATATAAAAACAACAGTTTTATCCTAATTATTCAAATGCCATCTCAAGTGACAATTATTTTACTGAGCTAGAAAAAAATAATTCATTTGGAAGAACAAAGGTCAAGAATATCAAAGGAGTTAATGAAAAAAATGTAAAGGAATGGGGTTTAGCAGGAATAGATCTTAAACTATAGTATATGGCAGTAATTATCAAAACCATTTGGCACTGGCTAAGAAAATGAAAGGTGGATCAGAGAGAGAGAGAGTAGACATAATACATAGAAGTAAATGATTATAGTAACTTTGTGTTTGACAAGTGTAAAGAATTAAGTTTTTGGAATAAGAACTCATTATTTGGTAAAAATTGTTGGGAAGGATCGAAGGCAGTCTGGCAGAAACTAGGCGTACACCAGTATCTTATTTACCAAGAAGAGATCAAAATGGATAGATGACCTAGATAGAAAAGGAAATGTAAGAAAATTAGAAAAAGGAACTGCCTGTCAAACTTAATGGATAGAAGAACAATTTATGAATAAACAAGATAGCACTGCAAGATGCAAAATGGATAATTTTGATTATATTAAATTTAAAAGGTTTTGCACAAATAAAACCAAGGTAGTCAAGATTAGAAGGAAATTAGAAAATTAGAAGAAAAATTATATATTTTCTCAGATAAAATAAAAAACTTCGTCAAGTTTATAAGAATATGAGTTATTCCCCAAATGATAAATGATCAAAGGACATGAAAAGGCAATTTTTTGATGAAGAAATCAAAACTATATATAATCATAAGTGCTCTAAATCACTATTGATTAGAAAAATGCAAATTTTACACTAAACATTAAAATGCAAATTAATATATCTCTTATCAGATTGGCTAAAATAATGAGGAAAGTGACAAATGTGGGAAAATTGGGACATTAATTCACTGTTGGTAGAATCATGAACTGATTCTCTACCAAGAATCTAGTCACTTTGGAGAGTAATCTGGAAAAATGCCAAATAAAACTATACACTTTGAATGAGCAATACTACTTTTAGATTTATTTCCCAAAGTGATCAGGGAAAAAGTAAAAGAACTGATATGTTCTAAGATAAATGTAGCAACCTTCTGTGATGGCAAAGAACTGGAAATTGAGGGGATGCCCATCAATTGGAACAGCTGAAGAAGCTGTGGTATATGATTGTGATGGGATATTACTGTGCTAAAAAAACAACAATGAACTGGTTGGTTTTAGAAAAGTACGGAAGGACTTGCATGAAATAATAAAAAGTGAAATCAGCAGAGCCACGAGAACACTGTACACAGTAAGCAATATTGTTCTAAGAACAACTTTGAACAACTAAGTCATTTTGATATTGGACTCAAATTAGCTATTCAAAGGCCCTATGAAGATGCTCTTAACTACATCCAGTGAAAGAATGATAAATAAAATTATGTTATATATGGTTTTACACACACACATAGACACGTCTAATGGTGGCCTTCTCTAGGGCAGGGTAGGGAAGGAGAAAAAATATCAAGTGCATAGCAGATAACAAAAAAACTTTGAAGCACAGAAAAGCAGAGTAGCCTTGAAAACAATGTAGAGTATTTATTTAAAAGTTTTTTTTTTTAATAAACTTTGACATGGAAATTTATGATTTTATATTGAATTCTCTTTATGTTGTACCATATACATGGAAATTCTTTTTTTGCCTTTTTGTATTTAAATTCAAAACGAATAAAAATTTTTAAAAGGAACATAAAAAAGTCCTTGGATGAAGTTATTTGTCAAGAAATAACCAGGTTGGATTTTTTAAGGTTTTACAAATATGGATAAATAATCCCAATCCAGTCAATTAAATTCAAACACCTTTACAATCCATCCCAGCAGGTTACTCATATACACTTTTATTCAGGCTTATGAAAGTGCAATTCTCAATTGAAAGTACAGGATTTCTAAATCTTAAATCATAGTTTGACTAATGGTTGTGAAGTCACACAGAAGAGCATACTAGGTTTGAGCAGATGTTTCATATTTTTGGACCATGCAACATGATGTACTAGAAGTACTGGATCTGAATGGAGACCTAGGTTCCAATTTGGCTTTGCTACTTAAAACCTGTATGAATTGGGTCAAGTTCTTTAATTTCTGGGTCTTGGTTTCCTTATAAAAATGAAGTTGTTGGAAAAGATAATGTGTAAAGGCCTTTCCTATAATAATGATCCCTTATTCATAAGTGATTTCTATTTATGTCTTTCCCAAGACATACTAGGCTTCAGTCTAATTATAGACCCTTGCATAAACCATATATATTAGTTTTCCTCTTAGCATGTGAACGTAGACTTGCTTTGTACTTTCAAACATTTAAATATTTGAATTAAGAACATGTTAGAAATTTCTATACTAAAATCTGCCTAATGTCAAACTGAGTGCTTTTCTCCTAAAGGGTACAGTTACTGGCTAATTTGAATTGGAAATTTTCACATATTGTAAAAAGGGGCTTAAAAAAGAACAAAAAAGTGAGGGTATCATATGTCTGTGATTAGAAATTCTGGATTTATTTGTTCCTCTTAATAAGTATTAAAATAGTATAGTTGCTATCTTTCTCTTACCAAACTGAGGAGGTTTGGTGAAATAAACACAGGAGATTGGCTTTTTTTCATACTGTAATCTATAACGAATTTTCAGTGGTAACCTAGAGCTTCCGCTATGATCCAGAAGGGAGGGGATTGGAAGAAAAAATATGGAAAGGGGTGAATAAATTGCAGAACACAAACTTGTATATTTCATAGCCACTCACTGTTTTGGTTTTTTTTTGGAGGGCAGTTGGGGTTAAGTGACTTGCCCAAGGTCACATGGCTAGTTTTTGTGTTAAGTGTCTGAGGCCAGATTTGAACTCGGGTCCTCCTGACTCCAGGGCCGGTGCTCTATTCACTGCGCCACCTAGCCGCCCCTCAATCTACTGTTTTCTGACTCCACAGCTCAGTTGAAATCTCTGTCCAAGGTTACTGACAACTCAACTGCCTTCCCCAGCCCGCATTTGACTTGACTTCCCTGTTACTTTTAACAATATCTACCACCCTCTCCTCCTGAATATTTACCTTGCTTTTATGCCATTGCCTTCTAGGTTCTCCTTTCTATCTCTATAACCTTCAGTTTTCTTAAGTGGATCGTCAGCTGTCTCTGAAAATCATGCGCAAGATTCAAATATAGCCTCTCTTACTCTTTTTCCTCATTTAGTAAACTCATCAGCTCCTTTCAGTTCATCTATCATCTCTGTACAGGTAGATCTCAAATCTATTTACAATCCCTAATCTGAACTCCAGTTCAATGTTACCAACCACTTTGGTGGACATCCCATCAGCATCTCAAATTCAACATATATCCACTGTGAACCTAATTTATCCCCTAAATCCCTTCTATTCCAACTTTCTGTTGAGTGTGAGACATAATCGCAAGATCATTCTGAAAACTTTTCCCTCTCCCTTACTCCCCTGCATCAAACAGTTATCAAGTCTTATTTTACCTTATTGATGCTCACCTTTCATGTGGCTACTTCTCCTATGACTTCTACCCTAGGTCACGTCTTCATTATCTCTTGCCCAGACTACAACAGCCTCTTATCTGGTCTCCCTGAATCTAGTCTCTCCCTTCTCCCAATCCATTTTCCACATAGTTGCCGAGCATTTCTAATGTTCTAATTATATTTAACATTCTAATTAATTATATTCTTGTTTACATCACTCATTTCTATGAGATTTTGAGTTACAAATTTTCTCCCCATCTTTCCCCTACCCACCACCCCAAAACAGCAATTCCATTGTATAGCCTGTCCCCCAGTCTGCTCTCTCTTATGTCCTCCCCCACTGGCCCTCTGACTTTCCAGTAGGGCAGGATGGGTCTCTCTACACAGAACACCTCCACAGTGGATATATTGTGAGAGACTGATTATACATCCCTCCTTCCTATACTGCCCCTCCCCCTTGTTCTATTCTCTACCCTGTCCCTTTACTGAAATGTGTACTTCCAGCAACCCTCCCCTCCGTCATCCTGCCTCTTATCCCTATCCTGTCTACTCTCCTGTGTGGCAAGGTACCCAGTTTAGAGTTTGTTATTCCTTCCCTAAGCCAAATTCAATGAAAGTAAGATTGACCCTTTCCAATTTGTCTTCCTGTTCTTCCCCTCCATTGTAACAATTATCCCTAGCCTCTTCTATATGAGATGATTGACCCCATTCTGTCTCTTGTCTCCTCTCATTCTAATCCTTTCCCACCTCAGAATTTGACCTTTTAAAGTATCATCCCTTCCTATTCAAATGATCCTGTGCCCTCTATGTACACATAATACACAAATACTCAGATATGTTCATACACACATAATAAACCCTCCTACGTAGACATGTGTATGTATACATGCATACACACACACACTTGTATTCCCTTCACCTGTTCACATACTGAGAAAAGTTTTGTAAATTCCAATTAACATTTTTCCATGTTGGCATGTAAATAGTTTAACTTTGATAAGTTCCTTATGATTTCTTTTCCATATTTACTTTCTCATGCTTCTTGTATTTGAGTGTCAAATTTTCTTTTCAGTTCTGGTTTTTCAGCAAGAATGTTTGAAAGTCCTCCACCTCACTGAATGACCATATTTTCCACTGGACCATTATCCTCACTTTTGCTGGGTAGGTGATTCTTGGTTTTAATCCTAGCTCCCTTGATCTCCAGAATATCATATTCCAGGCCCTTCAGTCCCTTTAATGCAGAAGCTGCCAGATCCTGGCTTATCTTGTGTTTCCACAGTATTCAGATTGCTTCCTCTTGGCAGCCTGGAATATTTTCTCCTTGATCTGGGGGCTCTGGATCTAGCTATACCATTCCTGGGAGTTTTCTTTTGGGGATCTTTTTCAAGAGATGATCAGTGAATTCTTACAAATTCTATTTTGCCCTCTGGTTCTAAAATATCAGGGCAATTTTCCTTGAGAATTTCTTGAAGGATGCTTTCTAGGTTCTTTTTTTGATCATGGCTTTCAGGTAGTCCAATAATTTTTAAATTGTCTCTCCTGGATCTATTTTCAAGGTCAGTGGAGGTTTTTTTAATTAAATTTTTAAATTTATTTTCTTGTTTACATCATTCATTTCCATATGTTTGTTTTTAACATTTGATTGACGAGCTTTAAATTCTAGATTCTTTCGTTTCCTCCTTTGTCACCCACCCCCAATGGAAGGACAAGCAGCTCAATATAGGTTGTACATGTGTAATTATGCAGGACATCTCCACAGTGGACATATTGTGAGAGGCTGATTATATGTCCCTCCTTCCTATTCCGCCCCCCCCCCCTTGTTTTATTCTCTACCCTGTCCCTTTACTGAAGTGTGTGCTTCCAGCAACCCTCCTCCTGACCCTGCCCTTTTCTCCATCATCCCCCCTCTCATCCCCATGCCCTACTCTCCTGTGTGGCAAGATACCCAGTTTAGAGTTTATGTTGTTCCTTCCCTTAGCCAAATTAAATGAGAGTAAATGAAAGTAAAGTTGTAGCAGTTAACCCTTGCCTCTTCTATATGGGATAATTAACCCCATTTTGTCTCTCCCACCTCAGAATTTCACCTTTTAAAGTATTATCTCTTCCTATTCAATTGATCCTGAACCTTCTATGTACACATACACACACATGCTCAGATATGTATTCATATGCATATATACCCTCCTATATAGACGTGTGTAGGCATACATATATATACATTTGTATTCCCTCCACTTATCCTCATACTAAGAAAAGTTTCATAAGTTACCGTTATCCTTTTTCCATATTGGCATATAAATAGTTCAACTTTGATAAGTTCCTTATGATTTCTTTCCCATGTTTACCTTCTTATGCTTCTTGTGTTTGAATGTCAGATTTTCTGTTCAGTTCTGGTTTTTTCAGCAAGGATGCTTGAAAGTCCTCCACCTCATTGAATGACCATATTTTCCCCTAGAATAATATGCTCAATTTTGCTGGGTAGTTGATTCTTGGTTTTAATCCCAGCTCTCTTGATCTCCAGAATATCATATTCCAGGCCTTTCAGTCCCTCAGTGTAGAAGCTGCCAGATGCTGGGTTATCCTAATTGTGTTTCCACAGTATTCAAATCGTTTTCTCTTTGCAGTCTGTAATATTTTCTCCTTGGTCTGGGTATTCTGGAACCTGGCTATAACATT
Source organism: Pseudocheirus occidentalis (assembly GCA_028646575.1). Taxonomy (NCBI): domain Eukaryota; kingdom Metazoa; phylum Chordata; class Mammalia; order Diprotodontia; family Pseudocheiridae; genus Pseudocheirus; species Pseudocheirus occidentalis. The sequence goes on from CM053593.1 coordinate 63,581,848, forward strand.
TCTAGTTTTCTTCTAGGGATCTTTTTCAAGAGGTGACTGGTGAATTCTTTCAAGTTCTATTTTGCTCTCTGATTCTAAAATATCAGGGCAATTTTCCTTGAGAATTTCTTGAAGGATTGCTTTTCAAGTTCTTTTTTTGATCATGGCTCTCATGTAGTCCAATAATTTTCAGATTGTCTCTCCTGGCTCTATTTTTAGGTCAGTGGTTTTTTTCAAGGAGATATTTCACATTGCTTTTTATTTTTTTGTAACTGTTTAATAGTATCTTTGTTTCTCATAAATTCATTAGCTTCCACTTGCTCCACTCCTATTTTAAAGGAATTATTCTCTTCAGAGTGCTTTTGAGATTTTTTTCCATCTGGCAAATTCGACTTTTTAATGCATTCTTCTCCTCATTGGCTTTCTGGGTCTCTTTTGCCATTTGAGTTATTTTGTTCTTTAAGGTGTTATTTTCTTCAGTCAGGCTGTTGACTCTCTTTTCGTGATTTTCTCACATAATTCTCATTTGTCTTTCCAATTTTCCTCCACTTATTTGGTTTTCAAAGTCCTTTTTAAGTCGATCTGTGGCTTGTAGGCAATCTTCATATTTCTTAGAAGCATTTGGTATAGGAGTTCTGACTGCTGTCTTCCCGTTCCATGCTTTGATCCTTTTTGTCGGCAAAAAAGGATTCTAGAGTTTTATTGTTCTTATTTTGCTTCCTTTTCTTCATGTTGGCCAGTAAATTAACTGCTTGATTTTTTTTAGCTGTGTGGAACTCTGCTTCCAGGGCAGGAAAGCTCTGTCCCAAATTGCTGGGGTTTTCACAGCTGGTGGAGCTATTGGGGGGTGCTGCACCCCTCCCCCAAGGTTTGGCTCACTGAAACGGCACTCCAGGACCACCACTCAAGACCATGATCCAGATCCAGACCACTCAATACAAGAGCCCTTGGCCCTGATCGATTGGCTCAGCCCCCCTGCTGTCTGCAGGCCAGGAGCTCTGAAGCAGCCCTGTGGAGGCAGTTGCTGCTTGGAGCCATTCCTGCTGCCACAGCCACCTCCTGCTGCTTCCTTGCCCTAGGAGCAGTTAGACCAGACCGCTTTTCTCCCCGAAATGTAGCAAAATCCACTGACCTTTCTCTTAGCCTTATTCTGGCCTGATAAATGTGGAAACTGCTTCCAGGGCCGTGGATCTGCTCTCCTGTAGACTCGAGTTGCGACTCCTCCCGACCACCCTGGGGCCTGGCCAGGGTTTCAGGCTGGGCCAGCTGCAGCTTCCAGCCTGCTGTGATGAGCCCTGCCAAGCTGCCTTCAACAAGAGACGCGTTTTCTGTATTTTTGAGAGTTTTGGAACCCCAAAATTTGTTTAGAGTTGTGTTTTATGGGTATTTAAGGTGGCTGTGTGGGAGCTGCGAAACTCTACTGCTTCTATGCCGCCATCTTAGCTCTCAGTGGTTTTTTCAAGGAGATAGTTAACATTGCCTTCTATTTTTTCATTTGTTTGGATCTGTTTAATAGTATCTTGATTTCTAATAAAGTCACTAGCTTCCATTTGCTACACTCTAATTCTGAAGGAATTATTCTCTTCAGAAAGCTTTTGAGATTCTTTTTTCCATCTGACAGATTCTACTTTTTAAGGCATTCTTTCCCTCATTGGCTTTTTGGGCCTCTTGCCATTTGAGTTAATCTATTTTTTAAAGTGTTATTTTCTTCAGTCAGGTTGTTGACTCTTTTCATGATTTTCTTGCATCCTCATTTCTCTTCCCAATTTTTCCTCCACTTCTTTCAAAATCCTTCTTAAGGTGATCTATGGCTTTTAGGCAATCTTCATGTTTCTTGGAAGCTTTTGGTGTGGGAGCTCTTACTCTGTTGTCTTCCTCTCGTTCCATGCTTTGATCCTTTTTGTCTCCAAAAAAGGATTCTAGAATTTTTCTCACTTTGCTTTCCTTGCCTGCTCATGTTGCCAGTGAATTACTTGATTTTTTAGCTCTGTAGAACTCTGCTTCCAGGGAGAAAGCTCTGTCCCAAATTGCTGGGGTTTTTGTGGCTGCCAGAGCCATTGAGAGGACGCTGTTTATTTTGCCACCCCCACCAGCTTTAGCTCACTGAAAACGCACCCCAGGACCCCCACCCAGAGCACTTAGCCTCTGAATGATCGCTGGGCCCCCCTGCAGTCTGCAGGCCTGGAGCCCCGAAGGAGGTACATGGATGTGGTGGCAGGGCTGCTGCTTCCTTACCCTGGAGGCAGTTTGGCCAGACTGCTTTTCTCCCCTAAATTTAGCTGAATGCCACTGACCTTTCACTTAGCCCTTGTTTCTTATGGCTTGATAATTCTAGAAATTGCTACGGCTTCCACTGATCCACTCTCCTGATGGCTCCAGCTGCTGCTCATCCTCACTGCCCTGTAGCCAAGCTGCAGTTTCAGGCTAGGCTGGTTTCCACTCCCAGCCTGCTGTGATGGGCCCTTTGCACCAAGCTGCCTTCAGCTGGAGATGTGTTTTTCTGTATTTTTGCATGAGTTTTGGAGCCCTAAAATTTGTTTAGAGTCATATTTTATGGGAATTTGAGGTGGCTATATGTGAGCTGCAAAACCTTGCTGCTTCTATGCTGCCATCTTGTCTCTGCTCCCCCCCCCCCCACTGATATTTCTAAAGCAAAGCACATATGAGACCGTGCCACTCCTCAAAATGCTTAGTGGCCCATTTTTGCTTTTAGGGTAAAATATAAACTCTTCTGATTATTGACTTTTAAAGCTCTTCATAATCTGGCTTGCAGATTAATTTCAAATTACTCTCCTTCATATACTGTATAGATCAGCCAAAGTTGCCTACTTGCTGTTACCCCCCCCCCCCCCCACATTCTATCTCCCATCTCCATGTCTTTATATAGGTGATTTTCCCACTTTCTTCAATCTGCCTCTTTAGAACTCTTAAATTTCCTTCCAAAGCTGAGGTATAATCTAAAATCTTTCTCTTTTGGAAGAATTTGGTATATTCTTTAATGTGTACTATCTGGGTAATTATATCTCCCAGTAGAATGTAAGCTCCTTACTACTAAATCTATTTTATTTCAAAGGTTTCCTGAATGTAGCAGGATACTCAAAAGTTTATAATTAAAATATTTTAAAATTAGAAACTAAAGCTAAAACATAAAACTTTTTAAAACATGAATCATTCCCTCCAAGAGCATTAATAAAAAAATCTTCAGTTTAATTAAACAAACTCAGAACTTAATTACAACTACCATTTCCTTGGGAATCAGCAACTATTTATTAAACAAATATCTCATATGCATCCTCAACACGAATCATGATGCTATTTAACTTGTGACTATTCTGATATCCCCCTTTAAGTTTGCTTCTATTTTATTATTATTCATTTCCAGATTAAGATTTTGCATTACTTTCGAAAGCATATCATCATCTTTTTTATCTCCTGAAGCAGCTCCTTTGTTAAGAGTTCCTTCTGCTATAATAAAAAACTGTTCTGTTGGCTGTAGAATGCTTAGTCCATATCCATTGTTGCTATAAATATGATTATTATTCATCTTCAATTTAGGGGCAGGAAGAACCTGTTGGGGTATTACAGTTGGTTAGATTTTTAAAGGATAATTTCATGTTTTCCCTTAGTATAAAGCTAACTAGCATGATGTTAACATCTAACTTGGACCTTATCAGTCTATTAGTTAAATAACTATCTTTAAAAACATTAACTGGAAACTGTGCTACTGGCTTCAGTTTTTAACAAGTGCTGCTTTTCCATACTCTGAATAATGAAAACTATAAGATATACTTCAAAATGGCTAATTCATTGATTTAACATATCTAGATTCACATTCTTACAAAACTTAATTGTGCTCATAAGTAATACTTTTAAAATGCTAGTAACTATTCTACTCAGACTTACTTGATGGATCCTTCTATGTAAGTAATATAATCCTTCAGACAAGTCCTACTATGATGTGACCTTGGATTCTCAAAAGTGGTTCTAGCAGATAGTACACTCTAGAAGTTTCTAAAAGCTACAAAATCTTCAAGTATGGGCCCTTTAAAACACTGAGTCTGCTGTTCAAGGACAAGCCTAGCTGAATTATTACTGAAATTCTGACCACCTCAGGACAATTCAGAGTAGTTACACTATCCATTCTACAATGACAGTAGCAGTAGAGGAAAAGGGAAAGGGTTTTAATAATACAATCTAGAAGTATTAATTTAACTGTTGATACTCAATCTTTGTTCAATGACCTGATACACTACTGGGATACACATCAGGAATAGCTTGTTAAGTTCTTGAAACTACATTTCAGGAAAGAAAGACAATTTCTGTCCAAAAGATTCATCTTTCATCAGGATGGTGAGAATATCAGAGGTGAAAAGCTATTAAATGAGTCTGAACATCCCATGTAGCAGTCCAGTTGGCCGATCTAGTCACCTGCTCTGCCAATGGCCCCATTTACCCTATCTGGAAGTGTATCCAACCAATTAAACCTCCAGAAATCACAATTTAGACCTTGACTGATAAGTATAAACTCACCTACCCCATTATAGCAGGGCCCCAAACCAGATCATGTTTCCAATAAGCCATCCACTCTGACCATTCTCTAATTTACCTTGTCCAGTATCCTTCCCACACCTGCTTTCTACCCCTCACTATAGACACAATAATCAAATCAATAGTACTTCTGCTTTTGGAAAGGACGTATCATTTGGCTAGAAATATGGATCAACTTGCCATCCGATGACTCCCCAGACCAAAATTCGTTTCTGTGGTCATCAATGCTCTTATCTGTGTGTTGTCTCCATTGGAATGTAAGCTCCTTAAAAGTAGACTCTCACTTTTTTATTTCTATTCCCAGCATCTAGTATAGTACCTGGCATAAGCACTTAATAAATGATTTTTCATTTATTCATTCATCAATACAAGGAATTGGGGATGTTTAGCTTGGATACTTAAGGAGGAGACAATAACTGTCTCTAAATATTTCAAGGATTGTTAATGCAGAGGAGGGATTAGATCTGTGCTACTTGGCTCCAAACAGCAGAACTAGAAATAACAAGTAGCAGTTGCAAAGAAAGAAAGATTAGGTTTCACATGAGGAAAAACTTCCTGAGAAAAATGGAACAGGCTTCCTTGAAAGGCAGGAGATTCCCCCTTCTCACAAACTCTTCAAATAGACTGGACAACCACTTGTCTGGGAAGTTAAGTGTCTTCATTAGATACCAGTTGGACTAAATGGCCTGTAGGATCCTTTCCAGCTCTTATATTCTGATACAGCGTAAAATAAATCTGATGTTCCTCTATCTTTTATTTCAACCATCTGAATTTCTACAATGAATATTTTAAAATTCTGCCTAGTAAAAACTTTAAGATAACTATAAAAAAATGAGATTACCTTGATATTCACCCCACCTAAGGTGCTTTTTGAATTGTCACTAGTTCTAAGATTATTGCAGTGATGAATTTCATTTCTTTCCAAAATGGCTATGCCACCAGGATACAGCTCAACACCAGCACCCTGCAAATTAAAAACAAGCAAAAATCCAAAACTTACAAGAAAAAAACTCACAAGTTTTAAATATGAAACATCAGTTCCTTTTTTAAAAAAAATGAGACTTCTCTTTGATTTAGGGAAATTCACAGGATGAAATAGGTATTTAAATTCTGAAACACCATGAAAGAACGTATGAGTGTAGCAAAGTTGCAGAAATCTTTTGAAAATAGGGCTAGAATATGACTAATATGGAAACATGTTTTCCATGACTGTACATGTATAGTCTTTATCAAATTTCTTGCCTTCTCAGGGAGGGAGGGAAAGAATTTGGAACTCAAAATTAAAAAAAAAAGTGAAAAATTGTTTTTATATGTAATTAGAAAAAATAAAATATTAAAAAAATTAAAATGGAAGAAAAGAAAATAAGGCACGAAGGGATATTAGGATCATGTAGTCCAATCTTCTGCCATCCAAGACAAGTATAAAGGTATTCTAAAATCTCCTTTTCATTGTTAATTTCTATCAAGAAATTAGTTATTCCTTCCACATCTCAACTTTCCCCATCAAGGTTTTGATATATCACAAGCTGGCATAAGAAATTAAATGGGAATTTGGGGGGAGTTTTCTGGAAGCCACAGACAACATGCAAAGGCCAGCAGATGATGCAGAGCCTATGACCAAATACTTAATCCAAATTTTACAATAAGGTACTGTAAACTCAAAAAAGAAAAAATTCAGACTTCTTTGGTATGAAGGGAGAGCTAAAAAATTTTACACAGATGTTCCAGATCATAAGGGTGCCATGCCTCAACCCCCACAAAGCAGAAAGTATAACTACTCCTTATGTATCAGTTTAAATTCACTTTTCTCCTAGGCCAAACTAAAAAGTGGGTCATCATTCTATTTTACTCCTAATTTTTCCCCCAAATTCTTTAATTTCTTATTAGATTTTCCCCTTTGATCAATAATATTTTCTGGCTATGAATTAAACTGTTTCTGAACTTTTAGGTCTGTAGCAATGTCTGATACTTCATAAATGTTTTTTAAAAATATTACGTGTATGTGTATTGAATTAAAGTTTTATGTAAAAGGTCAAAACTTTACATTAATCAATTCACATTTGGCATTTTGCTCAGTAAGAGCCTTTTCAGTCACACTTAATTCCATAAACTACTCATTCTCATCTTGAATCAGTATGAACTGGTTCCCCTCACCCCCCCCCCCAAAATGTACTCTCTTGAACCTGTTTCTGATTAGCTTTAGTTTCTGACTTTCTTTACTTTACAAAGTAATCTGAACTCTGAATCTTCTCAAAATAGTTGCCATTTATTTGCACATCAAAACTACATAACTTTGTTCTAAGTATACTCTAAGTAGTAATTATTATTAAAATTAAATACCTGAGCTCCAGTAATTTCACTGTCAGTTATAGTCAAAGCCGCTCCTGTAAGAACACATACTCCTGTTCCTTCACATTTCAGTACACAATCTTCTAGGGTCATGTGACCAGATTCCACAACCACAATACCATCAACAGTTCCTTGTTGTACCAAAGTAAGATGCATCAGTTTCACATTTTCAGCTTTAGAGACTACAAAACTGTCACGAGAAGGTTCTGAAGTGATCACAATCTCCTCTCTCTTTCCAACTCCTGATTTACAGAAGAAAATATATAATTACTTAATAATAGCAGAATATATTTGAAATATTTTAGTCATTTAGTAATAACAATTGTCCTTTTCATATTTAAAATAAAATGTCTAATAAGTAGCTGAAGTCTTCAAGACACTTACCTACAAGAGTTTGATTTTTCCAAATTTGTTTTCTCAGTTACAGGACAGTACAATTAAAACAATCTCCAAACTTATCCATTTTTCTATTCAAAATTCTTCCCTTAAGGCCTACTTTAATGCCCCACTGAAGTCTTACTCCGTTGTGGCACGGATATGACTGACTGATTGAAGGTTAATGCTAGATGCTAGCACAGTACAATCTATGAAGCTGGAAATGCATGAACACGTGGACCAAGTGAAAGACTGTCATATGATAAGCAGACAAGCCTAATTCAGAGAATCTCATCACCAAAAGGTTAACTACAAGGTAATGATATATTTTGACCATGGCTACTTATATCTAGCAAGCATGGAAGGTTTGTAAGCAAGTCACCACAGTGATAAAAACAGATTAATCAACTAACAAGCATTTATTAAATGCCTATTATGTATCAGGCACTATGGAAAGCCCTGGAGATACAATTACAAAGAAGGAAACAAACCTATCTGTAAAGAACTTATAGTCTTAAACTGAAAAGTTTTTGTACAAACAAAGCCAATATAACCAAGATTAGGAAGGAAGCAGAAAACTGGGAAAATTTTTACAATCAGTGTTTCTGACAAACTCCTCATTTCTAAAATATACAGAAAACTGAGTCAAATATATAAGAATACAAGTCATTCCTTAATTGATAAATGGGCAAAGGATATGAACAGGCAGTTTTCAGAGGAAAAATTAAAGATACCTATAATCATATGAAAAAAATGCTCTATATCACTATTGAGTAGAGAAATGCAAATAGAACAACTCTGAGGTATCACCTATCAGATTGGCTAACATAACAAAACAGGAAAACTATAAATCCTGGAGAGGATGTGGGAAAATTGGAACACTAATGAATTGTTGGTGGAATTATGAACTGATCCAACTATTCTGGAGAACAATTTGGAACTATGCCCAAAGGGGTATAAAAATGTGGATACCCTTTGACCCAGCAATACCACTTCTAGGGCTGTATCCCAAAGAGATCATAAAAAAGGAGTGGGGGAAGGACCCATATGTACAAAAATATTTATAGAAACTCTTTTTGTGGTGGAAAACAACTAGAAATCAAGGGGATACCCAAAAACGGGAATGGCTAAACGAGCTATGGTATATGAATGTAATGGAATACTATTGTGCTATAAGGAATGAGGAGCAGATGGACTTCATAATAACCTGGAGAAACTTACATAAACTGATGCAAAGTGAGGGAGCAAAATCAGGAGAATACTATATATAATTACAGACACATTGTATCTGTGGTGACTAACTTTGATAGATTGGGCTCCTCAAAGCAATGCGAGGCTATAAGACAACTCCAGAAAGACTCATGATGGAAAGGGCTATCCATATCCAGAGAAAGAATTACAGAGTCTGAATGCAGACTGAAGCAAACTACTTGCTTTCTCTCTTTCTTGTTTTGTTTCTTCTTTCTTATTGTTCTTTCCATTGGTTATAATCCTTCTTTACAACTTGACTAATGTTTAATGTGAAGGTATTTGTGGAACCTTTATCAGAGTACATGCTGCCATGGTGGGGTGGGGAAAGTTGGAGGAGAGGAAGGGGGAGAAAATTTGGAACTCAAAAGCTTGTGGAACTGAATGTTGTGAACTAAAGTAAATAAATATTAAATTTTTTTTAAAAAAGAACTTATATTCTAAATGGGTAAAACAAATAGATATATATACAGTATAAATATAAAATGGATGAATATTAATGCTTACGAAGTAATTAAAATACAAGGTAGTTGGGAACAGAGGGCACTAAACAGCTGAGGGAAGGAATGGGAAGTTTTCACACAGAAGATGTTGCTTAAGCTACATATTAAGGACAAAAGGGACTTTTATGAAGGAGGGAGTGTACTTCAAGCATCTGGGACAGTCAATACAAAAGCATAAAGAATGCAGAGATGGAATGTGAATAGTGTGGGAAGGGAAGTAGAGGCCAAAAATATAGGCTGGAAGTAGAGGCCAAAGTTAAAGGGCTTTATGAGCTAACTACTAGTGTTCATATTTTATCCAAGAGGTAATAGAGAGTCACTAGAGTTGATTGATTCCTCTGACCCACATGGTTAGATCTTTGCTTAAGGTAAATTACTTTGGTATCAGTGTGTATGAATGGAGAAAGACAAGGCAGGAAGATGGAACAGTGGTCAGATATCTAGGAAGAGAACTACAATAAAGTTGCATTGAAAACCTGGAGAGGAAATGGTATCCAGAAGGAAGAATGTGGCCAAGTGTCAAATGCAGCAGATAAGCTGAGATGAATGAGGACTGAGAAAAGATTTAGCAATCAAGAGGTCATGGTTAACTTTGGATATAACTGTTTTTAGTTGCAAGATGAGAGAAGTCAGATTACAAACTTGAGGAGTGAGTGAGAAGCTGAGACAGTTTTTCAAGAAGCTTAGCTAAAAAAGGGAGGATATGATATCCATCAAGAGAGAGGGCAGCTCCAAGAGATGGCAGGGACTATGTCTAATGAAGGATTTTTTTTTTTAAGAATGAGATAGGAGGTTGGAGCACATCTGAATGCAGCAGAGGCTGAAGAGAAAGCAGGGATGAATAAAGATGTGATTAAGGAATTGAATCAGCTACTCAATAAACATTTATTAAACACCTACTATGGTGCCAGGCACTGTGCTAAGCTCTGGGAATACAAAGAAAAGCAGGACAGTCCCTGTCCTCGAAGAGCTCACAATTTTAATTGCATTATGTAGAGACACTGGCTTTGGCAAGAAGGACCAGAATGGGGAAAAAAAAGAAGGCAGAAGGTAATGTTAAGAGGTTTTGAAATGAAGAGAAGAGGAAAACAGGAATGCCAAAAGGCCTCAATTATTTCAGGAAAGTAAGAGGTAAGGCCCTCAACTGAAAGAGAAAAGAAGAAGGAAGAGTTATAAAATGTTTACAAAGCAAAGAGGTTTGAAATAGTTTTGTACAGAGTGAGATAAGCCATCATTTAGGAAGGAACAAAAGGACTTTCTTGCTGCAGTGAGGATCCAGTTGATTTGTATAACATCATTTTAAAATGTAATTTTATTATATGTCTTTAATTAACAAGCATTTATTTTCTCCTCCCCTCTCCTTGCTAGCCCTCTACTAAATGACAACAACAAAAAAAAAAAAAACCACTGTAACAAACATGCATAGTTAAGCAAAGCAAATTCCTGTATTGGGCATGTCCAAAAACTGATGTCTCATTCATCTCTCATTTAGGAGGGAGATAGCAAATTTCATGTTGATTCCTTTGGAAACATGGTTTTTCATTGCATTGATTAGAGTTCTCAAGTCTTTCATAGCGGAATAACATGGATCTATACTGGTCAGCATGGTTTTGAGACCTCATCTAGTAAACTGGAGTACGAAAGGTGAATGGTGGGAGTACTCCAGAGCTGAGGTTTAGAAACAGATGAGCAACAGGATAAGAGGATAAGGGATGCAAGAGCAGAGGACAATATAAAGCTGAAATGGACTGAGATTGGAAAAGGAAGATATGAAAAAGCAGGAGCAATAGCCTGAGAAAGTACTGAATGGTACAAGGACTGAAGGTGTCAGTGACAATGGAAAATGAGGCTTAGGAAAGGGTGAGAGGCACAGTGAGAGGGGAATGAGATGTCAAAATTTCTAATTAAAGAAGTTGGAAGACTTGTGGGTAATGATGAGTTCTAGTGTGTGACCATTGCTATTTGTGGAGTGAAGAAACAGGACATGGGATTTAAGGAAGTTACAGAAATGGGTCAGGGAATTTGAGGGAGCATATATGTGAATATGAAAGTTCCCTAGTGGAAGGGTGGGAGTTAAGGAGAGAAAGATGTATTTGATGCTAAACTCGTTGTGAAAGGAGGACTTGATATACTACAGCCACTATAATTTGAATTGGGGGTTTGGGGTTGGGTTTAGTTAAATGGACTTCAAAAGAAAAAAGGTTGCTGAGTAATAGGGCAAGTCTGGAAGTGACAATAGAGGAACAAGGAGTTATTATGACTAGGATCATATCTGGGATCAGGATATACAGGGGTCTGAGTTGGAGGGGTATGTGAGAGAAGGTAAAAACCAGCACAAAAATGTAGTGTCTTCAGGGAGGAGCCAAATCTCTGTGAAACCCAGTAGTTGAAAGGAGTGTGACTCAAAGAAATTCAGAATGAAGGAAACTGTTTTCACCATAGAGTGAGAATTGCAGAAAAGAAAGGGTATGCAGGGTTAAAATGGAATAGGAATGGATAGGGTTGGGAAGGTTGAAATAAGAGAATATAAGAAGTAGTTAAAGGAAATGTCTATTAGAATACCTACCCCTATGAGCATTCCTAAAGTCTATGATTCACCATCATAACATAAAATATTCTAAGGCATAAAAACTAAAAATATTTTCAGGACAACAAATGAGTATAAATATAGACTACAGGTGATTTTTGAAGCTAATGTACCCATGCCTATATAAAGATATATTCTCCCAGTGGAATGTAAGCTCTTTGTGGGGTTTTTGTTTGTTTTGTTTTTTTATCCCCAGGAACCAGCACAGTGTCTTGCACATAGGACATAGATGCTCAATACTCACTGATCTGAATGTTTATAATAAAAAATACATTTTGTTCTGGACAAAAATTAGCATCTACTGAAAAAGAAGACCTTAGAAAAAGCTATACATCTTAAAAGAAGTCACAAATACAACACTTAATATGTTGCAACAGACTGTATTAAAAAAAAAAAAAACCTTCCAACTTTGAGTCAGCAAACACGAATTTATACCCCAATTTGGTACTTACTATCTGAATGGATCAAGGACAAGTCACCTCTCCAGTCTTCAGTTTCCTTATCTGTAAAATGGGGCTATAAATTGCACTACTTCTCTCATAGGACTGCTATGTGGAAAGTGATTTGTAAACTTTATCTTAATATCAACTATTATTACACTCATTTTCAGATTGTCAGTATCATCAGATGTAATACCACTATTTAAATGTAATAAAACCTGGTGACATCTATACTAGATAAAAATATGTATATATTTTTAATATACAGGCAACACTGAAGGTCCATCTCTATTCAAGAAAAGACTAGACCTAAATAAAATGAAAATAAACAATAAATTTGGCTTTTCCTTTCAATTAAAACTTTTTTGTTGTTTGCATATGAATTTATGTTATTAGATTTTTTTTCCCCAATCAAGTGAGATTAACAATAGGAAAGGATTGAGTTCAAATCCTGCCTCTGGTAGTGATCACCTTTGTGACTATGAACTAGTAATATTATAATCTACAGATGTAAAGGGCTGTAAATCATATCAACCAACCTTCTCACTTCAGAGACCTGGAAACTGAAAGCTTATTGAAATGTCCAGTCCCATGTAGGCAGAAGAGGAAAGAACTGGGATTAGAACCCAAGTCCTCTTGACTCCCACTCCAGTCCTTTCTCTAGTACTGTATACTTCACAAGCCTTGGGAAACTCTTTAAGGCACAATGCCTAAGTTATAAATGGGCTGTAGTCTCACTGGAGGGAATTCTCACACATTTATTTATTATAAACATGTTAATAAAATCACAGATCCTTGATGTGGAAGTAAAAGATGAACACACTGGAAAAAGTTAAACTCTTAAAACTAATTTTTTTTAGGAAAAAACTACATGAAGGCTGACACAAAGATATGTCCCTAATACTTAAACATTATCCCCATTTCTAACTATGGAATTAAGCATAAGTTTTACAAATATATAATTATTCTGATGGCAAGAACTAGAAAAATAGGTAGGCTAACCTTTAATAATGATGTCATCAGTCAATAAGGCAAGGTTTGTAGCTTGATATTCTCCTGGAAAAATGACCACTGTGTCACCACTGTAACAGCTATCCAAAGCCAGATCTAAATCATCATGCTGTTGGAGAAGTGTGTCTGAAGATAAATCTTTAACCTGCAAAAAGAAAAAGAAACATTGTACTTCTAATAGTAGATTTAATGAATTTATATATAGTATTATAGGATTTAGAACAAGAAGGTAATTTAAAAGACCATGTAGCCTAATCCTTTCACATTTTGATGAAGAATTAAGATGGTAGTAATTGACCCAAGGTCAGTAGGCAGTAAGGCAGAGCTCAGTTTCAAACTCAAGTCCTATGACTTCAAATTATTCCTTATCTAAATTATATCACAGCCACTCCTACTTTTCTGGAGTAGGTGCCAATGACAACTTGATCATTCTTCTCCCCCTACCCTCCCAATATTTAATGTTACCAAGTCCTTCCCATTCTCAATGCCACTACCCTGGTAAAGTCCCTCATCACTTCATACCTAAACTACTTGCCTTCTAGTTGGTCTCCCTCTCACAAGTACCTCTCGCTCTAGTACATCCTCTACTTAGTCAACAAAATGATGTGCCTAAAATACTTGTTATTCTACTACTCAATAAATTCCAGTAGTTTACTACCTCCAGGATCAAATATAAAAACCTCTCTGGTTTTTAAAGTTCTTCATATAACCTCATCTCTACTTATCTTTCCAGTCTTCTTCACACCTTTCCTCCTCCATATAATCCTTACTGCTCCTCAAACATAGGCAATTCATCTCCCAACTCCCTGCATTTTCCCTGAATATCCCTCAGGCCTTGGATTTTCTCCCTCCTCATTCTCTGTCTCCTTGATTTCTAGGCCTTAAAGTCTCAGTTAAACTTCTTAAAAGGGCCTCTAAAGAAAGCCTTTCCTGGTCCTGAATGTTGGTTGCCCTTCCTCTGTTGATTGTCTCCAATTTATTTGTTTGTACGCAGTTGTTTTCATGTAATCTCCCCCATTACATAGTGAATATCTTGAGGACAGGGACAGTTTTTGCCTTCCTTTGCATCCCCAGGGCTTACTAAAGTGTCTGAAAACATAGTAGGTGTTTAAGGAATACTTGATAATGACTTGATAACTTGAAATGGTCTTTATTTTAGGAAACACATCTGCTGTAACTATTTCAGTAACTACTATATCATTCTAGATTACAGAAGATTTTTGGAAGGCAAAATCCAAAATACTAGAACATGGATTTTTTTTCTAATTATTACATGCAAATTAAAACAATTCTGAGATACTACCTCATCTTATCAAATTGAGTAATACAACAAAAAAAAAATTTTTTTAATTTTTATCTTTTTAAATTTTTTTGGAGGGCAGTTGGGATTAAGTGACTTGCCCAAAGTCACACAGCTCGTGTGTGTGTGTGTGTGTGTGTGTGTGTGTGTGTGTGTGTGTGTGTGTGTGTGAGAGAGAGAGAGAAGTGTCTGTCTGAGGCCGGATTTTAACTCGGGTCCTCCTAATTCCACCTAGCCGCCCCGAAAAATAATTTTAAATGTCTGGGAGGATATGGGAAAATGTGGACACTAATGCACCATTAATATAGTTGTAAACAAATCCAACCATTTGGAGAGCAATTTGGAAATATGACCAAAGAGATACCCTTTGACCTGGCAATACCACTACTAGGCTTGTATCCCAAAGAGATTTTTTTAAAAAGTAAAGGACTTCTATGTATAAAAATACAACAGCTCTTTTTGTGGTAGCAAAGTGAAAACTAAAGGGATACCCATCAAATAGGGAATGACTGAACAAACTGATATATGACTGGGATGGAATACTCTTGTGCTGTAAGAAATGATGAGCAGGCAGATTTCAGAAAACCTGGAAAAGACTTAAATGAACTGATGCAAAATGAAGTGAGCAGATCCAGGAGACTATTAAACAAAGTAACAACAACATTATATGATGATCAACTATTAATGACATAGCTGTTCTCAGCAATACAAAGATTCAAGACAACTCAAGGATTTATGATGAAAAATGCTATCCATCTCTAAAGAAAGAACTAATGGAGTCTGAATGCTAATTGAAACATACTATTTTTTACCTTATTTTTCATGTTTTTTTCTTGGTTTGTGTTTTCTTTCAAAACATAACTAATGTGGAAAATGTTTTGCATAACTACACATGTATAATCTATATTAAACTGCTTGCCATTTGGGGGAAAGAAAAAGGGAGGAAGGAAAGAAACTCTCAAACTCAAAATTTCAAAAGTGAATGTTAAAAATTGTTTTCAGGCAGAGTCAAGATGGTAGCGTAGAAGCAGCAAAACTCCACAACTCTCCCCATAACCACCTCAAATAACTATAAAATATTACTCTAAACAAATTTTAAAGCTCCAGAACTCACAAAATGACAGAATAACAAAGCTCCCGCTGAAGGCAGCCTGGCAGGCAGATGGGAAGGGGTTCCTGGCAGCATTGCTGGGAGCCAGACCAGCACCACATGAACCCATGGCTGGAGCCCTAGGGCCACCAGAACAAGCTGTAGCTGGAGCCCAAATCACCAGCAGCTATGGGAGAATTACCAACCTATAAGAAACAAGGACTAAGTGAAAGGTCGGTAGAACTCGGATAAATTGGGGGGAGAGGGGGCGGAGAGAGAGGCCGGCCAACTGCCCCAGAGCTAGAAGCTCCTGGCCTGCAAATTGCAGGGGGGCCAAGCAATCATTCAAAGGCTAAGTGCTCTTGCCTTGAGCTGCCTGGATCGGGATTCCAGTCTTGGGTAGTGATCCTGAGGTGCATTTTCTGTGAGCCAAAGCTGGTGGGGGCTACAGAAATGGTGGCCTCCTAATAACTCCAGCAGCTGTGAAAACCCCAGCTATTTGGGACAGAGCTCTCCCCTCTGAAAGCAGACTTCTACTGAACCTAAAAGTCAAGTAATTGACTGGCAACATGAGCAGGCAAAGGAAGCAAAGCAAACCCAGCAATGCAACTTTAGATTCCTTTTTCTGGGACAAAAAGGATCAAAGCATGGAACGGGAAGAAGACAACACAGTCAGAACTCCCACACCAAAAGCTTCCAAGAAACATGTAGACTGGTTACAAGCCATAGAGCAGCTTAAGAAGGATTTTGAAAACCAAATAAGAGAAGTAGAGGAAAAGTTGAGAAGAGAAATGAGAATGATGCAAAAAAAGAATGCATGAAAATATGTGTAAATATGTGTGAAAAGAGAGTCAACAAACTGACTGAAGAAAATAACACCTAAAAAAATAGGTTAACTCATGGCAAAAGAGGCCCAAATAGCCAATGAGAAGAATGCCTTAAAAAGTCGAATTTGCCAAATGGAAAAAGAATCTCAAAAGCTTTCTGAAGAGAATAATTCCTTCAGAATTAGAGTGGAGCAAATGGAAGCAAATGACTTTATGAGAAATCAAGATATTATTAAACAGATCCAAACAAATAAAAAAAAATAGAAGGCAATGTGAAATATCTCATTGAAAAAACTACTGACCTGGAAAATAGATCCAGGAGACACAATTTAAAAATTATTGGACTACCTGAAAGCCATGATCAAAAAAAGAACCTAGAAAAAAATCCTTCAAGAAATCCTCAAGGAGGGGCGGCTAGGTGGCAGTGAATAGAGCTCCGGCCCTGGAGTCAGGAGTACCTGAGTTCAAATCCGGCCTCAGACACTTAACACAAAAACTAGCCGTGTGACCTTGGGCAAGTCACTTAACCCCAACTGCCCTCTAAAAAACAAAAAAAAGAAATCCTCAAGGAAAATTGCCCTGATATTTTAGAACCAAAGGGCAAGATAGAGCTTAAAAGAATTCACTGATCACCTCTTTAAAAAGATCCCCAAAAGAAAATTCCTAGGAATGTTATAGCCAGGTTCCAGAGTTCCCAGATCAAGGAGAAAATATTACAAGCTGCCAAGAAGAAACAATTTGAATACTGTAGAAACACAATCAGGATAACCCAGGATCTAGCAGCTTCTACATTAAGGGACTGAAGGGCCTGGAATATTATATTCTGGAGATAAAGGGAGCTAGGATTAAAACCAAGAATCACCTAACCAGCAAAATTGAGTATAAAGTTCCAGAGGAAAATATAGTGAGATTCAATGAGGTAGAGAACTTCCAAGCATTCTTGAAGAAAAAACCAGAACTGAATAGAAAATTTGACATTCAGATACAAGAAGCATAAGAAGGTAAATATGGAAAAGAATTAATAAGGAACTAATCAAAGTTGGACTATTTACATTGCCAACATGGAAAAATGCTCATTGTAACTTATGAAACTTTTCTCAATATGAGGATAGGTGAAGGGAATACAAATGTATATATATGTATACATACACATATGTCTACATAGGAGGGTATATATGCATATGAATACATGAGTGTGTATGTGTGTATATATATATATATATACGTGTGTGTGTGTGTACATAGAGGTCACAGGATCAATTGAATAAGATGGGATAATATTTTAAAAGGTGAAACTGACAGGTGGGAGAGGAATAATATGAGAGGAAATGGGACAGACAGAACGGGTTTAATCCCTTCATATAGAAGAGGCAAGGGATAACTGTTACAATGGAGGGGAAGAAGAGGAAGGCAAAAGGGAATGGGTCAACCTTACTCTCACTGAAGTTTGCTTAGGGAAGTCATGACATACACTCTAAACTGGGTATCTTGGCCTACAGGAGAGTAGGGGGGAAGGGTATGAGAGTGGAGAGGATGGAAGGGAAGATAGGTTGGGGGGAAGGGTTGTTAGAAGCACTCATTTTTTGTAAAGGGACAGGGACAAAGGAGAGAATAGAACAAGTAGGGGGTGGAATAGGAAGGAGGGAAATATACAGGTACTGGGGTAGGGAGATCCATCTTGCCCTACCAGAAAGTCAGAGGGGTGATGGGGGAGGATATAGGAGAGAGCTGATTGGGGGAGGGGGTATACAGTGGGATTGCTGTTTTGGAGTGGTGGGTAGGGGAACAACAGGGAGAAAATTTGTAAATCAAAATCTCACAGAAATGAATGATGTAAGCTAAAAATAAACAAAAGCTTTAAAAAACTTTTCGTATGTAACTGGAAAAATATTTTTAAAAAATAAAAAATTTCATTTTATTTTAACATTCATTTTTAATTTTTTTTGAGTTCCCAATTCTCTTCTTCCTTCTAGCCCCTCCCTCACCCACTGACTGAGAAGGCAAGCAGTATGATGTTAATTATACATATGAAGTCATGCAAAATATATTTCCATATTAGCCCTGTTGCCAACAAAAAAAAAAGAAAAAGAAAGTAAGTTTAAAAAGTATACTTTCAATCTATACTCAAGAGTTCATCAGTTCTCCCAGTGAATATGGATAACATTTTTCTTTATGAATCCTTTCGAACTGTCTTGGATCACTGCATTGACTAGAGTAAGTCTTTTATAGTTGATCATTGTTAGAATATTTACAGCATGGATTATTAATCATTTTTGTGTCATGGATATCCCCCAGCAGTCTGGTGAAACTACTAGATACTTTCTTAAGAACAATATTTTTAAATGTATAAAAATAAAATATTCAGCAAGTCATTATATTGAAATAAAGATGTATTTTTTTTTCTCAGTCAAGTTCATGGATGCTCTGAAATCCATGTTCATGGATTCTAGTTTTAAAAAATCATGTGCCGTATACAGCGCTTTATCTTTGCAATTGTCCTAGCTTATTTACAAGCTAATAATAATTGTAAAATCATTTGGAACAAGCATTTCTCCATTTCACTTATTCATTTGATAATCCACATCTGTTTATGCAAAACAATGAGAAAAACAAAGGTTTTACTTTGACCACATTATACTTTAGAGTCACACAGTGTCAAGACTAAGAAGGAACCTCACAGGCCTGTCATTTGGTAAGTTAATCAATCCATCCTAACGGATGAAAGGGTAAAGGAGAACTGCTGAAATCATTGTTTACCATTTCACACTGAGACTTACTTGCTCCTCTTTCCAAACTATAAACTTCCTAACTATGAAATTTTCCAAACCTTTAAACTCCATATTATCCTATAAAATTAGCTCCTGGGCTAATTCTGTATTTTGTTTTAAATAGTCTGGGAATTTAAATGAATTACCTACAAAGAATGACTAGGATTTTCTGAGGAAAGGAAGAATTATTTAATGAATAAGAAATGAATAGCTTAGCCATTCTTCTTCTTCAACTAAAAGGCAACCTGTACTATGCTATCTTCCCTGTGAGGAATAACTTACATGAACAGAAATCAGAAAATATATTTGTTGTACTAGAGAATCTAAAAATAATTTAATGCAACTCAATGAACAAAGACATACTTTTGCAGAAATATAAAATTATCTTTGGGTTTTTTAGGGCTTACATGGCATAATTTTACCTACAGATATTTAAGGAGGTTTGCCAAACAAACTGCTTTCAGATATGAAAAATGTTAACCTATTTAAGAATGAAATTTTTATAAGTTATTTCTATTCATCTGTCTCTGGTTATTCTTCCTAATTGTTGAAGTATATTAATAAAAAAATTTACTAATTTATTAAGACATTCCCCCCTTCCCTTAGAAGTAGTGATATTTTTTATCTTGCTAATTGGGTCATTTTCTCTAATAATGCAGAGTGCAACCCATTCCCATCATGTGCAGTTTTTGTAAATGCATCCCAAGTGTGTACCATACATACTGGAAACCTTTCTCGCTTTATCCTCACATCATGAAGGTACCTTGGCTGTCTAGCTCTTATCACTCATTTTTGCATGTCTATCTTCTCTTCATTCTCTGACATTAAAGTTTTTTTTTTTTTTTACTATTATTCTCCAGAGTTCCTCATTGGTTATATGTGAGCTTTTCCCAATCACCATGAACCTCTCTATTGCCTTCTGTAATACTCATTTTTAATTCACTGAAAATAATGGTATCTCATAGAAGTGGGAGGAAGATCCATATATACAAAAATATTTATAGCAGCTCTTTTCGTGGTGGCAAAGAACTGGAAATTAAAGGGATGCCCTTCAGCTGGGGAATGGCTAAACAAGTTGTAGTATATAAATGTAATGGAATACTATTGTGCTATAAATAACGAGAAACAGACGGACTTCATAATGCTGACCAAGAAGAGCAGAACAAGGAGAAATCTGTACACAATTACAGACACAACATATGTGTGATGACCAATTTTGATAGACTGGACTCTACTCAGCAATGCAGGGTTATAAGACAACTCCAAAAGACTCATGACAAAGAGAGATGTCTACATTCAGAGAAAAAACTAGAAAGAACAGTTTAAATGCAGATTGAAGAAAACTACTTGCTCTCATTGTTTTTTTTTTTTGTTTGGTTTTATTTCTTCTTTCTCATTTTTCATTCCATCTGTTACAATCCTTCTTTATAACCTGACTAATGTCTAATGTGAAATAATTTGTAGATCCTATACTTGACTGCATGCTGCCATGGCGGGGAGGGAGAAGAGGGAGGGGAAGAAAATTTGAAATTCAAAGGATTGTGGGTCTGACTCTTGTAAACTAAAAGTAAACAAAGTAATAAAGGCAAAAAATTTTTTTAAAAAGTAAAAATCCATTCACCATTAAAATAAATGGTATCCCATATCTTGCTGCCATATTATAACACGAAGTGAAGTGCCACAAAAATGAGCCTTTGGTTTTATATATAATTAAAACTATCTGGTACTGGTTCAGAAATAGAAAGGTGGATCAAAAGAACGGAGAAGACATAAAATACAAAGAAGTAAGTGATTTTAGTAATGTGTTTGACAAATGTAAAGATTTAAACTTGTGGGATAAGAAATCCCTATTTGGTAAAAATTGTTAGGAAAACGGAAAAAGCATTCCAGCAGAAATTGGGCATAGTCCAATTTTATACCATTTTACCAAGATAAGAGCAAAATGGACACATGACCTAGATGTAAAGGAAGATGTCATAAATAAATTAGAGGGGTTCAGTGTTTTGGTTTTGATGGCTCAAAACGAGTGTAAATAGCAACTGTTTTCGTTCTGGCCAGAAGAGGGGTCTTTCCCAGACTGACTGATTCTTTTGTGAAGGCAAAGCAGGCCATCTTTTACCTCAATTCTTACCTCGCCTTAATTACTAAGTGAGTCTGCCTCAGACAAACTACGACTTGGGAAATACCTTAGCTTAAAAAAGCCACTCAATCTGAGACCATCAACACTTTTCTTGACCTATATCTTTCTACTCGATTCTGATGACTCTGGAGGAGGAAATTAAGCTGACAAACTTGCACTACTCTGCCTCACTTAAATCCCATTCACTTGCAAATCAAGATATCACCCTCCTGCAAGTCACTGGTCCTCTTTGAGAACAAAGGATATAAACAACAAAAAGTTAGAAGAACACTGACCATACTACCTAACAGGTTTGATCACTGAGAAGACTATGAATAAATAAGAGATAGAGATCATTATGAGGTGTAATATGTGCAACTTTGATTACATTAAATTAAAAATATAGCCAACATAGCCAAGATTAGAAAGAAAGCAGAAAATTGGGAGGAGGGAATTTTATGAAGTTTCTTGGATAAAGGTCTCTTATCTCAAATACATAGAGAACTTTGTCAAGTTTATAAGCATGAGTCATTCCCCAACTTCTAAGTTATGACAGGCAATTTATCAATGAAGAAATCAAAGCTATACTCTTATTTTTTTAAATGCTCTAATCATTGTTGATTAGAGAAATGTAAATTAAAACAACTTTGAGATATCATCTCATGCCTATCAGATTAGCTAGAGTGAAATGTTGAAGGGAATGAGGAAAAATTGGGACACTAATTCTTTGTTGGTTATTATGCCCAAAGAGTTACAAACCGGCAATACCACTATTAGGTCTGTTTCCCAAGCTGATCAGTCAAAAATGAAAATAACTGCTATTTTCTAAAATATTTATAGCAGCCCTCTTTGTGGTGGCAAAGAACTAGAAATTGAGAGGATGCCCATCAAGTGAGGAATAGCGAGTTGTGGTATTCAGTGGTTCTCAACCTTCCTAATGCCACGACTCTTTAATACTTATATGTGGGCATATCTGCATTTGGGTGGACCTGCCTAGAGACAGATAGAGGAACAGTGTCTCAGTTCCTAAGACCATCAGAAATATGTTTTCCTATGGTTTTAGGCAACCCTTGTGAAAGGGTTGTTCGACCCAAGAAGGGGTTGCAACCCACAGGTTGAGAACCTCTGTGGTATATGATTGTGATGGAATCTGTGCTCTAAGAAATGATGAGATGGTTGATTTTTTAAAAAACATGGAAAAACTTGCATGAAATAATGAAGAGTGAAATAAGCTGAGTCATGAGAACATTGAAACAATGTACACAATACATAGTAACAGCAATATTGTTCAAAGAATATCTGTGAATGACTACGTTATTCTGAGTATTACAAATACTCAAATACACTATAATGGACCTGTGAAGGAAGATGCAATCCACCTCCAGAAAAAGAACTGATAACTTGAAGTATACAAATATGGTTTACATGTATACATGTGTGTGCGTGTGGTCTGAGAGAAATGATGGCCTTCTTTAATGTGGGGTAAGGAGGAAAACAGTTCAGAACTTAAAATGTAACAAAAAAGTAAATTGAATTTAATTTTTTAAAAAGTATTTTTTAAAAAGATCTAATCATTTTTTTTCTCCATTAGTTTAGAAGGACCTTCCTACTCTTTATACTTCTCTCCAATTAAGTTCAATTGTCAAGGGTTTATGTATAGTGGGGAACTAAAGAGAGCCTCTCAGAAGCCTAATGACTTCAGCATCATAAAAATTCAACATTTGGTCTTCTGAAACATGATTTATTTTGGAAAGGGAAAAAAGGGAAAGGAAGGAAAAGGGAATATGCATTTATGTAGCACCTAAGTGCTAAGCACTTTACAAATATTATCTCATTTGATGTTCACAACAACCCTGGTAGGTAGATGGTAGTAGATAGATGCCTGTTTTACATATGAAAGAAATAGGCAAACAGGTGAAGTGACTTGCCCAGGGTCACAAAGCCAGGAAGTATTTGAGACTGGATTTGAACTCAGGCCTATCTACTGCACCACATTTATCCTTAACTTTCACTGTGTCCCTACAAATGATTTAATTTTCTTTGTTTTCTTCTACTCCCTTTATGAAGGCCCTCCACTAGGTCAAATTTTGTAAACAGTATCCTCTCTTTTTGTCATACAATTTTCAAACAGTACTCATCCCAGGTAAGGAGTCAGACGTTCCCATCATTCAAAAAGCTCCCAATAGCCAAACTTTCAGGAAATTTTCCCTAACCAATTAGAGGAAAAGTAGTGATTTCATCACCAATATGATTAAATTCTCAGAATTTCTTACCTCTCTACCTCAACTAAATACTTCTGATTAAACATATTAAGAAATACTTCATCTGTCTGGATCCTGTCAAGCTTACATTTTAAACTTCCCAAAGATAATGATAATCTCATATTTCCTTTTAACAGTACCTAGCATGGTATACCACATGCAAACAAATATTTAATAATTCTATTCATTAATGATGAGGTAGATAATTAAATCTGAATTAATAAAGGTCTAAGGTATACTTCTTACCATTTCAGTAGTCATCACTTTTGCTACAATATGAGTTATAGTTTTCCCCAATTCTCTTTTTCCTTTCCTACGCCTCAAAATTCTTGGAAAGAAAGGTCCATGAACTCTGTAATTTAAAAATTCAGATATTTATTTAAATCAAATGTTTTAAATAAATATGAAACAGGCTGTTTTATTTATTATGTTAAAACTTTAGTAATCTAGCTTCACAGGCAATGAGACATTTTAGATGCTTTTGTAGATAAAAGAGTTAAGTCTTTTCATCTACAACACACACATACATACACACACACTCAATTCTATAACTGTTTATTTAAGGATTTGCTAAGGTAAAGCTATCAGTAGGAGGACAAAGTAAATAAGTTATTATTATTTGTTAAAATGTATTTTCTTTATAAAAACAATGTAAATAATAGTTTGTCTTTATTATGCATTTTTGAGACTATTAAGATTACAATAAAGTTTTTTACAAAAGTAAATTTTCTCCATTGTTGAATTTCCAGAACCAAAACCATTATCTCAGGTTTGAAAAACAAAGGTAATAAGTATTTTTAAACCATATTTGACAAGCAACTAACCACATCACAAAAAATGGAAGTGACTTTATTTTAAACATATAGGAAATGACTAGTTACTGATATGGAATTCATTTCAGAATCTGATATCTATGTGAAGTCAGATCTTAAACTAG
This sequence comes from Pseudocheirus occidentalis, assembly GCA_028646575.1. Lineage (NCBI taxonomy): Eukaryota > Metazoa > Chordata > Mammalia > Diprotodontia > Pseudocheiridae > Pseudocheirus > Pseudocheirus occidentalis. The sequence continues at coordinate 63,606,190 of CM053593.1, forward strand.
AGAAAATGTCACAACCAATATCAAATTAGAATAATAAGAAAGGTACTGAGTATGAATGCAACAATTCACTTCAAACAGGCTACAAATGCTAACAAATAGGAACTAGAAAAAAAGAGAAGACATGGATTGACCTTGATTAACCATTTTCTCCCAAAGTGATATGAAGTAGTCATCACAATAAATTGGCCAAACAGTCCAGAAATTGCCTCAGCCACCCAACATTCATTGCCTTGCCGTGCAGAGAAATAGCTAGCAGTCAAGTAACATTAGTTTAGAATATAAACTTATTTATAAAACACTAGGGAAAAAATAAGAATGACAAAAGAGTGGAAGCAGTAGTGCATTCAGTTTCATTGATTGCAAAAAGCAAAGGGGTAGACAAGTCTATAGAAAGCCTAGTGTAAGAGTTCCAGGGGTGTGAGATGACTTAAATTTTCAGTATGAGTGAGCATTTACAATTCGGAAATAAGTAAACAGTTCAAATCAGGGGTTTACTGATTGTCTAGATTTTTAAAAGTATCAAGAGAAAATATTAATAATGCAAGTATATCATGTACACATCTTTTTTGCAAATAGCTGTGAAATATTTACCAGCACACTCCTGCCAGAGACCAATCTAAGCAGTCATACCAACACAAAAGTAGTTAATAGAGGAAATTGTCAAGAATGATACAATCAGAGTTGAAAGGAACTTCATAGGTTATCCAAGCCAATGTATATCTAAATAACAATCTCCTCTACAATAGGAACAAGGACAAGTAGAAAGTGGAACAACAGATTGGTCAGTTTTTTTTAATGGTATTTTAGGGGGCAGCTAGGTGGCACAGTGAATAGAGCACCAGCCCTGGGGTCAGGAGGCCCTGGAGTCTCAGACACTTAACACTCACTAGCTGCGTGACCTTGGGCAAATCACTTAACCCCAACTGCCCTACCTTTCCCCCTCCAAAAAATAAAATTCTGTTTGCATCCAGAGAAAGAACTGATGTAGTCTGAATGCATATTGAAGCATACTATCCTCACTTTATCTTTTTCGTGTTTTTTTTTTCCTTTTGATCTTTCACAGCATCACTAATAGGAAAATATGTTCTACATGATTGCAAGCTCTTCGAATTTTTCTCTGAGGATACTGAATGGCCACAAATTTTGAACCACCACAATCTTTGAATCTTATATGTGACCCAATGGGTGATGAAGAGGCAACAGCCAATTTTCAGCAACAATCTAAATACAAGAAGTGGCATAAGAAATATCAACCAAATTAGTCTTAAACCTGGTAAATGGAGAATGACTTACTACATGGTATGGAGCTAGGGACGGGAAAGTTCAGCTCCCTTTACTCATGTTAATGGCAACCTGGCAAAAGGGCACAGACAGGTATAAATTCATCCTCCTTTTCTATGACATGGAAGCAGCCCAATTTCTAAAAGGATCTGGTTGTGCAAGGTGGTTAATGGCACAGGACTGAGCACTGGTAAATGTGGTTCATAAAATGAGCTTTGGAGGAAATCACCTGGAAATCTCTCTAGTATATTAGCAATGCTTAACATTTTTATTAAATACCTAGTGGAGGGAAAGAAATATCAACCGAGAAATCTGTGATGAAACAAGTGAATTATGTTCTAAGAATAAGAGATAAATGACTAACTCAAGAAACTGCACTGGTACCCACAAAATGTAAAAAGAACAAGAGCACCCTATAACAAATAGGTAAATCCTATGAATAGGATCTTTGGAGAACATGAATGAGAATCACACTTGATGGCTGCCTTCTGCCCTGAAAAGAAAGAATCCATATTACTGGATCAACTGAAATACTAAAGTATTAAGATAGATGATAAGTTCCTTGAGGGCATGGATTGTTTCATGTCTGTGTTTATATCTCTAGCACCTAGAATAGTGCTTCAATCGATTTAATAAACATTTATTGAGCACTTACTTTGTGCCAGGCACTGTGCTAAGATCTGAGGGTACAAAAAGAGGCAAAAGACAGTTCTTACTCTCAAGAAGCCTACAATCTAATAGGGGAGACAACAAGCAAACAAATCTATACCAAAAAAAGCTATATACAGGATAAATCGGAAATAATTAACAGGGGAGGCATTAGAATTAAGAGGGGTTGGAAAAGGTTTCCTGTAGAAGATGAGATTTTAGACTGTACCTAAAGAAAGCCAGGTCTTTTATTAGAAAAGATGAAAATTAATGTGGGGACTAAAAATTCTCATTTACTTGCCATGTTGGGATTCTGTTTTGTTTTGTTTTGTTTTGTTTTGTGGAAACCCAGGACTTTTTCCTGCTGTCTAGGCCTCAACAATAAGATCAATCTGAACAGGGGTGCTGGATTCATGAAATTTAATTCAGAATAAATTACTGTCAAGTACTAATGTCCAATGAAGATGAATTTTCATGAATCTTTTTTTAAATTCAGTTCAACAAATATTTATTAAATTTCTAATATGTGGAATGGTAGGCACTCTCAATACAAAGACAGATGACCCCAGAATCTGTGACAACCTCCCAGCTTCTTACAACAAACATTTAATCAATTGGCCAAATCCTATCACTTCTCTCTTTGAAGCTTAATGATGAGGTCTCTCTCTTCCACTTACAACCAGGAGTAGGCTGGTAAATGTAAAAGAACTAACTCTCCAAAAAAAGTATACATACAACACACTTTTAACTTTAATCTGATTATTAATATTTTGTCTATCACATTAACTCTCAACAGCCAATGAAACAATAAATTGAGCTCTGATTTATAACATTTGCCAATTTCCAAGGTGTAGTGTAAATGCTCACACTGAAAACTTAACAACTGATTCTCTAGAATCAGTATGAGCTGGCTCCAGTACACTCCTGTACAATTTTCCACCCTGCCCCAGTTCAGGATCTTATTCTTGTCTAGATTACTATCAAAGCCTAACTAGTATTCATACTTCTAGTCTATTTCCTTCTAACATATCTACCACACTGCTGTCCAAGTAATTTTCCTACTACACTTCAATGATCGATTCACTGTGTTACTTAAAAACCTTCCATGACACCCTCATCACACTTCAAATAATATTTAATAGACAAACCCTGGCATTCAAGTCCTTCCACAATCTTGTTCTAACCTACCTGTCCAGCCTTATCTCTTCTCCTTCACATATTCAAAGTTGCAGACAAATTAGATTACTACTCTCTGTCCTGCCTGTTCTTGTCTTACCCTCTCCTATGTCTGTGCTACTGCTAAAATACCCATGTTTGGAAGATGCCCTGCACATTTCCTGCACCTGTCTTCATCTTTTTGAAGGTAAATATGGAGGGGCTTGCTTCAAGACTCTATTCAGCTGCTCTCTCTCCTCCATGAACCATTCTGATTGCTCCAAAGGAAAATGACTTCTGTTGTCCCCAATTTCTTACAACACTTTACCTTGTTCTTCTTTTCCACAATACATTCTATCTTGCATTATGCTTGTGTATAGATTGCAACCATTTTCCTACCCCAAAATTAGATCTATGGGAACAGACTGTAATTTTTATTTTCGTTTCACAGTGCCCAAGAGAGCCTTAAGTGCTTAATATATGGGTTTTTTAAACTTAAATTAAGACTAATTAGCCTCTCAAGGAGTTTACAATTAAAATCTAATCAGGGTAAAGACAGGTACTTAAATATCTATGAGGAAAAAAAGAAGGGTAAGATAAGCGCAAAGTGGAAAGGAGAGGCACAAGAAAAGCATTTTGAAAGATTGGAGGAAGGAAAAATTACTTTCACCCTAGGGAAAGTCAGGCAACACTTTATGAAGAATGCAGTACTTAAGTCTTGAAAGAAAGGGCCTTAAGAGACGGAGATGAAAGATGGAAGAAATCCATTCTAAACTTGAGAAAAGGTCTTTTGTTCATTAAAAAAACTAAGTGGAGAAAAAAAAACAGAATAAGAACAATAGAATCCAGTTTATCTGGAACAAAAAAATATGTGAAATGGAACAGGATGAACAAGAACTGCAGACTGAGTTGGAAGTCAGGTTATGAAAGACCCTGAATACATCAGAAGTTATATTAGAAATTTATACTTTATTGAGTAGGCAATAGGGAACCACTATGGATTTTTGAGTAAGGATGAAATAGTAAAAGAAGCAGATAAGCCAGAATACTTTGGCAATGGTGTGAAGGAAGGATTATGGAAGGAAAAGAATAAAGGCAGGAACAACAATTAAGAGACTTTTATAACAATCCACATAAGAATAGATAAGATCTTGACTACAGTTTTTGCAAGAGTAGAGAAGAAAGGAAAGAAAGCAGAGACGTTGTGGTGATAAAATTGATAGGACCTGGCAAATGACTGGAGTATGTCAGATTTGAACTTTATGACCTCTCTCAATGAAGGTGCTATATATAATTTTTAACTCGATTAATAATATGAAGCCTTTAGAGCTGATGCCTTCTAAGGTCCCTTCGAGCTTATAATCCAATGAATCATTGGTGCAAAAGACATAAATTTAAATTAGTTAATCAATCAGTTTTCGTGTAGCAAAACGACACATCTCCTTATCTCTCACAGCTACTTTGGGTCTATTCTGACTGACCTGTCCACAGTGCTTCACTTTTCAGCTTCCTTTTGTATATTGTCTACCCTCCTTAGATTGTAAACTCCTTGAGAAGCAGGGACCAACTTTCTTTTTTCATATTTGTATCCTCAGCACTTAGCACAATGCCTATCATAGAGTAGGTGCTTAATAAATGTTTACTGACTGATTATAGGAAAACAAAATAGCAATCATTTTCTCCAGTCAATATTAAAATAGGAAAAAATGACAAGAGGCAAATCAATTTTGACATTACACTAAATGTGAAAGGCATAAATTCCCTTATTAAAAGTAAAGTCCTGGAGCAAATTAAAAAATTCACTGACATGCTGAATAAAGGATAATTTTTTAAAAGCTATGTAACTGTTCAAAAGTTAGGAGACTAGACCTGTGAAATCATTGATACAGGGCATGATGAACAAACTCTTTCCAACACAGGTTGGTATTTTCTCTGCAACTTAGTTTTAAGAGAACTATGTAGTGCATCAAGAGGTTGAGGGACTCACTCAGGTTCAAACAGCCAATATGTGTCAAGAGAGGAATTGAACCAGGGTCTTCCTGGCTACAGAGTCAGCCCTTCTAGCTATATGTAGATTATATATCTAGAACACGTAACTGTAAAAAACTGAAAACAACTTTAAATGTCTGTCACTGCTACCTTTGCATAGGATGTCCTCCATGCTTGGAATTCTTTTCCTTCTCAGTTTTGCCTCTTAAAAGCCACAGCCCCTTCCAAACTTAGTTCAACTATGACATGAAGAGACCTGTTCTGATTTTCCCAGTTGTTATTACTTCACTCCCCTATTAAAACTGCTTTATATGTTAACTTCATATTTACTTATCTATGTACAGGTTGTTTCCCCCAAAAGAATATAATTTCCTGTTCCTATCGCCAAAAGAACAACAAAGAATAAATACTTGTTGACTTGAGAATGGCTGAAAAAAACTGGTAGCATATCAATGTAATGTCAGATTACTTGTCATTCTTCATTCCATTAAATGTGGAATACAAAGAAATGTGTAAAGACATAAAATAATGTGAACCAGAAGATAAGAAGACATTGATTGCAACTACATAAAAGGAAAACATGTAGACAAATAAGAAGTAAATGAATGGGCAAAAAAAGATATGTGGACATAAAGGGAATAACTGATGAGTTATAAGTACATTGAAGGTAATTTTTAAAGTTAAGTATTTGTAAATATAACAGTCTACTTTAAGGATCATAATAACTGATTTTAAAAAAAAGAATCACTCCATATTTTATTATTGTTTGAGATGAAGTAGATAGTTACCTGAGGCGCAAATCTTCCCACATCTTCAACAACCCACATAGCATTACAATCTCATAGTATTTTTTCCAACACTCAACAGCTTCTGCTGCAGATGGATCTTCTTTAATATTGCTTTGGTATTCAATTAGTTCCACACGTTTGTTTTTGTATTTCTCCAAAGTTTTCTTAAAACGCTGTGCAATAGGACCAGGAATTGTACCATCCTGTATATCACACCACCTAAGAAATATAAATATAATAGAATTTTATCTTTTGAAATATAATTAGGATCACAAAATTTAGAGCTACAAGGGAGCTTAGTATTAATAATCTAGTCCAATCTTAATTTTACAAATGATGAATTAAGGCCAAGATTGGTAAAAGTGACTTGTTTATGAAGTCACAAAGTAGGAAGAGGTGAGATTCAAATTGAGATCTTTTGACTAAAAATTCAATACTTTTTCCATTAGATCAGAGGTATCAAACTCACAAAATTCCCAGATATAGGGCTACACCAGATTAAAATGTAACTGGGAAATGTTTAACAAAATAAGTAAAAATACAATATAACACAAATTAAGCTAATCTGTGGTTTTCTACCTTAATATGCTGTCCACAGGGATCCATTTATGAGTTTGACACTGTTTCACCAGATCATTTGTCAAAATATACTTACAGATTAATTCTTTCTTCAATTAGGGCTGTATAGTTCTCACAACTTTCTTCATCATCCCAGTCTCTCCAAAGGAAATCATAGAAAAACCTAAGATAAACCCAAATTTTCTTCATGATAGTAAAATTTTTTTTCCAAAAACATGGGTAATGATTAAATAAATTGTGGTACATTAACTTTGCTAGATACTATAATGCAATTAAGACAGACAAATATGAGGTATATATAGAAATCTAGAAAGATTTTATGAAATAATGCAAAGTGAAAAAAAGCAGACTGGAAAATAAACAAAGTATTCCTAAAGGAGGACTAAGAGAAATTAAACTAAAAAACTGTTATAATTTTTGCAACAAAATTAAACTAAACAAATTTAGTTTGTTGTATTGAGGTTTATATTCATTTTTTGTTAATTTTTTAAGTTTTTCTCAATAATTAAATATTTTACCTTACACCAGTGGTTCTCAACCTTCCTAATGCTGTGACCCTTTAGTACAGTTCCTCACATTGTGGTGACCCCCAACCATAAAATTATTTTCATTGTTACTTCATAACTGTAATTTTGCTACTGTTAAGAATCTAGGGGCAGCTAAGTGGCGCAGTGAATAGAGCACCAGCCCTGGAGTCAGGAGCACCAGAGTTCAAATCCAGCCTCAGACACTTAACACAAAAAACTAGCTGTGTGACCTTGGACAAGTTACTTAGCCCCAACTGCCCTCCAAAAAGCGAAAAAAAATCTACCTGATATGCAGGATGTATTTTCATTGTTACAAATTGAACATAACCCACAGACTGAGAACCACTGCCTTAGACTATCACAAATTCCTGTAGGAAAAAATAACAGTAGTGCTACTAAAAGAAAGCTCCAAAATTGACAAAACATTTTGGTTTTGTTTCCAGAAGAAAAGATTAAAAAATGGGAAAAACAATGAAAGAAAACTAGTCCATATTTCCTACTGGCAACCTCAAATGACTTGGTCATGTGATGATAAAGGTAATATAATAGTGAAATGGCTGAAATAAATACAATAACCATGCTGAAACCGATTAGTTTGGTAACATATAAGCAAGGTCTTAGGACAAGTAGTACAGGTGTTTCATGAAGCAAGGAACTCTATCAAGAGGAAATGAGGTAGGAAAAAGATGATTGACAATAGAAATAACTAGGTGTTAACAATCACATATTGTTATTTTCTTAATGTGTTTATATGTAGACAGGATTTTTGTTGCTTATTTCCTAGACTTTTAAAACTAAAATTCTTAATAAAAATCAAGCTCTAATCACAGCAGAGTCTCTCATCACAACGTATATACCTGCCAGAAAGAACAATAATAAGAAGGTAATTTCAAATATAGCAAAAGGTAGACAGGCACTGGGTACATCAAACTTAATACTACAGAATCAAAACAAAGTAAAACTAAAGCAAAAAATATTTATTGAGAGCCTTCCACGTGCAAAGAATACAAAAAGGCTACAAATCAAGTAAAACTAGCACAATGAATGTGACTAACTTAAAATCAATGAAAAATACTAATACCTTACAACTTCCAAGGCCAGGGCAATATCATGTATATCGTCATCTTGCCCTTGAACTGGATAAACTTCCAAAAGAGGTACACTGTGTTCTAGTTCTTCTAATGTCTCATCAATCAAATCCCTTGGAATATTTGCAATATTGGATGAAAAGGGTTCAGCAACAGATACAGTAACTTTGAAACAAGATGATGAGCTTTGACGTGGTTTACAAGTTACCTAAATAAATGTTAGATAATTAAAAGATTTTGTTTGCTTTTCTAATGTAGTTCTTTTTTTTAATATAAAATTTTTATTTATTTTCTTTTTTACATCATTTGTTTCCATGAGATTTTTGAGTTATAAATTTTCTCCCTGTCTTTCCCCTACCCCCACAACCCCAAAACAGCAATCCCACTGTATTGCTGAGTCAAAGGATATGTAGAGCTTTATAGTCCTTTGGACATAATTCCAAATTGCTCCCCAGAGTGGCTGAATGAGTTCACAACTCCACTAACAGTATATATTAGTGTTCTATCTTTCCACACCTTCCAACATTTGTCATTTTCCTTTTCTGTCATACTGGCCAATTTGATAGGTGTGACATGACACTTCAGACTTTTTAAATTTGCATTTCTCTAATCAATAATGATTTAGAGCATTTTTTCCTATTACCATAGAGGGCTTTTGTTTCTTATTTTGAAAGTTTTCAGTGTTCATAGCCTTTGACAATTTCTCAATTAGGGAATCACTCATATTCTTATAAATTTGGTGCAGTTCTCTACATGTTTGTAAATTAAGACCTTTATCAGAGAAGCCTGCCATTAATTTTTTTTCTTGCTGCTTTCCTTCTTAAATGGAAATCTTGACTATGTTGGTTTTGTTTGTGCAAAACCTTTTTAATTTAATGTAACCAAAACTATTGATTTTACATCCCATAAGGTTCTCTCATTTGGTCATAAATTCTTCCCTTATCCATAAATCTGACAGGTAGGTATCACCCTTTATGTCTATATCATGTATGCATTTTGACCATATTTTGACAAAGGAACAAGATGTTGGTTTACACCTTGTTTTTGCCAAACTGCTTTTCAATTTTCCCAGCAATTTTTGTCAAATAGTAAGTTCTTGTTCCAAAAAGCTTGGATCCGTGTGTTTATCAAACGCAAGATTACTATGCCATTTCCTACTATGTATTATGTACCTAATCTATCCCACTGATCTACCACTCTATTTCTTAGCCAGTACCAGATTATTTTGATCTGGTATTTAAAATACATTTTGAGATCTACTACTGCTAAGCTACCTTCCTTCACATTTTTTTCATCAGTTCCCTGGATAGTCTTGAATTTTTGTTCTTCCAGATGAATTTTGGGGGTTTTTTCCTAGCTCTATAAAATGTTTTGGTAGTTTGATTGATATGGCACTGAGCAATTAATTAAAGTAGAACTGTAATTTTTATTATATTGGCCCAGCCTACTCATAAGCAACTAATAATTCTCTAATTGTTTAGATCTGACTTTACATGAAAAACATTTTATAACTGTGTTCATATAGTTCCTGGGTCTGTCTTGGTAGGTAAGACTCCAAAGTATTTTATATTGTCTGTAATTCAGAATTTTTCTTTTGAGGCAGCTAGGTAGTGCAGTGAATAGAGCACTAGCCCTGGAGTCTCAAGGATTTGAGTTCAAATCTGGTCTCAGACACTTAATACTTACTAGCTGTGGGACCTTGGGCATGTCACTTAACCCCAAATGCCCTACCTTCCCCCCTCCAAAAAGACAAAAAAAAAAACCCCAGAACTTTTCTGTCTCTTCCTATTGGGTTTTGTTGGTTGTATATAGAAATGCTGATGATTTTATATGGGTTCATTTTTATATCCTGCAACTTGCCAAAATTGTTAATTGTATAAACTAGATTTTTAGGTGATTCTCTAGGGTTCTCTAAGTTCATGACCATAATGTGATTTGTAAACAGTGATAGTTTTGTTTCCTCATTGCCTTTTTTATTACTTCAATTACTTTCTTTTTCTTGTCTTATTGCTATAGCTAGCATTTCTAGTATAATAGTGAATAGCAGTGATAATGAACATCCCTGTTTCACTTTTGATCTTACTGGAATTTGGCTAGTATTTTTCATTTTGGTATCTCTTTCAGGAGGTTATGGGTGGTAGATTCTTTCCATGTCTATTTTACCCACTATAGATACTACTCTCATTTTAACAAAAGCTCTATTTATGCTTAGTGTTGGATTTTGTCAAAGGCTTTTTCTGCATCTACTGACATAATATGACGCTGGTGGTTTCTGTTATTAATATGGTCAATTATGCTAATAGTTTTCCTAATATTGAACCAGCCCTGTATTCTTGGTACAAATCCCACCTGGTTATAGTAGCGTGTGATCTTTGTAATACATTGCCCTAATCTCCTTGCTAGTTTACTTTATTTAAAATTTTTCTATCAATTGGGAAATTGGTCTATAGTTTTCTATTCTCTGCTTTTGCTCTTCCTGATACAGTTATCAGCACCATATCTGTGTTGTGAAAAGAATATGGTATGACTCCTTCTTTGCCTATTTTGCCAAATATTTTATATAGTATTGGAATTAACTGTTCTTTAAAGGTTTGGCAGGATTCACTTGTAAATCCATCTAGTCCTGGGGATTTTTTTCTTGGGGAGCTCATTAATGGTGTGTTCAATTTCTTTTTCTAAGACAGGGAATTATTAGATATGCTGGCACAAAACTTGGCAAAATAACTCCTAATGTTTTAATTTCATCTTCATTGGCGGTGCATTCATTCTATTCATTTTTGATACTGGTAACTTGGTTTTCTTTTTTTTTTCTTCAAAATCAAATTAACTAATGGTTTGTCATTTTCCCCCATAAAATCAGCTCCTAGTTTTATTTATTAATTCAATAGTTTTCTTTCTTCCAATTTTATTAATCTCCCCTTTTTTAGGATTTCCAACTTAGTATTTAATTGGGGTAGGCTAATTTGTTCTTCTAGTTTTTTTTAACTGCATGCCCAATTCATTGATCTACTCTTCCTCTAGTTTATTGATGTAAGCATTTATAGAGATATAAATTTTTCTGTTAAGTACTGCTTTGTCCGCATCCCATAAATTTTGGTACATTGTCTCCTCTCATTCTCTTTAAGGAAAGCATTCTAAGCACTGGGCTTAGAGTCAGGAAGACTCTTCTTTGTGGATTCAAATCTGGCCTCAACTACTTACTAAATGTGTAATCCTAGGCAAAGTCACTTAACCCTATTTGCCTTAGTTCCTCCTCTATAAAATGAGCTGGAGAAGTAAATGGCAAACCAGTCCAGTATGTTTGCCAAGAAAACCCCAAATGGGGTCATGAAGACTTGGTCACAACTGAAATGACTCAACAACAAAAATTTTTTATATTAAGATGATGCTAATGTCACACTTTTTGGTAAAAAGATGTTTTGAGTTTTCTAGTAATAATATTGAATTACACTGAATTATCCACATTCTTAAAACCTCTCTCTGCCTTTAAAATTAAAGATTTCTAAGATGAATAGATAACATGGCTGGGAATGTCTTTGGGGGTGGGGAAAAAGAAGTGGTTTGTGGGAACAGAGATTCTTTCCATACAAAGCTAATTGAGCCTCATGGGAATGAAACCCACAATCTTGGTCTTTGAAGTAGCTTATTCAAACTAACTACCCTAACAGTCCCAAATCATATCTGATGAAGATACGTACTCCAATAGAAGCTTGCCCCTATAAAAATGATGGAATAATTTTTTTCCTTTTAGTGACTTTATCTTGATGCAGTCATTTTGAACATTGTTTCCCCTCTTCTGCTCACTTCACTTTGTATCATGTCATACATGTATTTTTATGCTTCTCTGAATTTTAATAAATTATTTTCTTGTTTACATCATTTGTTTTCACGAGATTTTGAGTTACAAATTTTCTCCCCATCTTTCTTCTACCCAACATCTCAACGCAGCCATCCCACTGTATATCCCCTCCCCCAATCTGCTCTCTCCTATGTCCACCCCCATGACCCCTCTGACTTTCTGGTAGAACAGGATGGATCTACCCCATCCAGTATATCTTAATTCCCAGTTGCATGTAGTTAATAACAATCATTATGTGTGTGTATGTATATATATATATATATATATATTTTAACATTTGATTAGAGAACTTTAAATTCTAGATTCTTTACCTTCCTCCCTTGTCACCCATTCCCACAGGAAGGACAAGCAATTCCATACAGGCTGTACATGTGTAATTATGCAGAACATCTCCACAGTGGACATATTGTGAGAGACTGATTACATGTCCCTCATTCCTATCCTACCCCCGCCTTGTTCTATTCTCTACCCTGTCCCTGTCCCTTTACTGAAGTGTGTGCTTCCAGCAGCCCTCCCCCCCCCACCCTGGCCTTCCCTCCATCATCCCACCTCTCATCCCCATCCCCCCTACTCTCCTGTGTGGCAAGACACCCAGTTTAGAGTTTATGTCATTCCTTCCCTAAGCCAAATTCAATGAGAGTAAAGCTGACCCTTTCTCTTTTGCCTTCCTGTTCTTCCCCTCCATTGTAACAGTTATCCCTTGTCTCTTCTA
>CM053593.1:63619315-63645276 GCA_028646575.1 Pseudocheirus occidentalis
CAATTTTCTTTGAGGATTTCTTGAAAGATGCTTTCCAAGTTCTTTTTCTTGTCATGGGTTTCAGGTAGACCAATAATTTTCAAATTGTCTCTCCTGGATCTATTTTCCAGGTCAGTGGTTTTTTCAAGGAGATATTTCACATTGCTTTCTATTTTTTCATTTCTTTGTAACTGTTTAATAGTATCTTGGTTTCTCATAAAGTCATTTGCTTCCATTTGCTCCACTCTAATTCTCTTCAGAAGGAATTATTCTCTTCAGAAAGCTTTTAAGATTCTTTTTCCATCTGGCAAATTCAACTTTTTAAGGCATTCTTCTCCTCATTGGCTTTTTGGGCCTCCTTTGCCATTTAATTTTTTAAGGTGTTATTTTCTTCAGTCAAGTTGTTGACTCTCTTTTCATGTTTTTTGTGCATCATTCTCATTTCTCTTCCCACTTTTTCCTCCACTTCTCTTACTTGGTTTTCAAAATCCTTCTTAAGCTGCTCTATGGCTTGAGAGGTAGTCTTAATGTTTCTTGGAAGGTTTTGTTGTGGGAGCTCTGACTAGGTTGTTTACTCCTGTTCCACGCCTTGATCCCCTTTGTCCCCAAAGAAGGAATTGAAAGTTTGGTTGCCGTTCTTTCTTTGCTTCCTTTGCCTAATCATGTTGCCAGTCAATTACTTGATTTTTTTAGCTCTGTGGAACTCTGCTTCCAGAGGGGAAAGATCTGTCCCAAATCACTGGGGTTTTCACAGCTGCCAAAGCTACTGGGAGGGTGCTGCAGCCCCCACCAGCTTTGGCTCCTTGAAAACACACTCCAGGACCACCACCCAAGACCACAATCTGGATCCAGGCCACTCAATGCAAGAGCACTTAGCCTCTGAAGAATTGCCTGGCCCCCCTGCAGTCTGCAGGCTGGGAGCTTCTTAAGCAGCTGCAGGGCTGCTGCTTCTGCCACTTCCTTGCCCTGGAGGCAGTTTGGCTGGACCACTTTTCTCTTCCATTTAGCTCAGTTCCACTGACCTTTCAATCTGTCCTTGTTTCTTATGGCTTGATAATTCTGGAAACTGCCACAGCTGCCACTGATCCACTCTCCTGAAGGATCCAGCTACAGCTCATCCTGGCCGCCTGGGGGCCAAGCCACAGTTTCAGGCTGGGCAGGTTTCTGCTCCCAGCCTACTGCAACAAGCCCTTCTTGCCCAGCTGCCTTCAGCAGGAAATGAGTTTTTCTGTATTTTTTGAGTTTTGGAGCCCTCAAATTTGTTTAGAGTCATATTTTATGGGTATTTGAGATGGCTATGTGGAAACTGCGGAAGCATGTTGCTTCTTCACCACCACCTTAGCTCCACCCTCAAAGATAAGAATTTTACTAAGAGCCCCTTGGTCTCTTTTTATTCCAACCTGAATCTAACTATACAGTAATTCAAACTAGAAAAACAGAAGTTGTCTGATAGACCTTCTCTACATTATAGGTTTCAACCAATAGAAGTTTTTAAAGTGCAATTAGGTTTGTAATGTGGAATAATGCTTAAAAGATACATTAAAAGTTTATTTTCCAAAGTAAATATTCACAGGGCAGCTAGCTCAGTAGATAGAGCACTAGCCCTGGAGTCAGGAAGACCTAAGTTCAAATCCAACTTCAGACACTTGACACTTACTAGCTGTATGACCCTGGGCAAGTAATTGCCTTACAGACTGCCTCATCAAAAACAAAACAGCCCCCCCCCCCAGTAAGTATTCACAAATATTACTTTAGGGCTTAGTACTTAGCAAGACATTTTAAAAAATTATGAAAAGGTAGACATCATCCAAGCCCAATCTAAATCAGGCCTGCACAACAAACAGCCCTGCTAGTCTCTTGCGGCTGGCCAACACAGCCCAGAAGAGGTATGTTGTGCAGACCTGCATCCTCTACATTTTTTTGCTGGCTGCCTGAAATCCCAAAATGGTAACGTTCAAATCATTTGGGTTTTATTTAAGAATACTAAAAGGACCTAATAATTTTATTAAAAAAAGAAATAATTTAAAAGTAATTTACCTCAACAAGGACTCCAACAAAAGGTATGGAAGCTTCTTCATATTTGATAAAGAACAACTCTGGATTTGTCTTCCAGACACCAAGCCATTTGTCTTTCATCTTTAATTTTTCTGATAGGTATTTGCTCATTGCTTCATCAGCATCCTCTGCCTAGCACAAGTGTAATGGAAAATATTAGTAACACTGTATTTATGACTAAATTTTCTAGCTGATTTCCATTTAAATATGAATTAATGAAGGAGGAAAAGAACATTCCTTTTAAAAAAGGAAATTTATAGAAACAGAAACCAAAGTAACAGAAACCACCGGAGTGTTTTCTTCAGAATGAAGACAAACTGGAAAGAGATCTATAAACATACTACAGTACTTTGTAGATGTGCCTTTAACTCAAAAAGGGAACACAGTACATTTATCCAAAAGCAAAATAATGTAATTCTAACTCTGTAAGTAGAATGACCATATAAAAAGAAAATAAATAATTCTTTGCCTCAAACTAACTTTTGCAAAGGGCTATTGTTTAATATCCAGACAACTTTACATGCATCCTCAGACACTTGACACTTAGTAGCTGTGTAATCCTGGACAAGTCACTTAACCCTGATTGCCTGGCCCAAAAAAACAAAGGTCCAACCTCTAAATATTCCAATCTAAATAAATGAAGTAAAAATTCTAACAATAATTCTGGATGTAGCAAAAAATACAGGACAAGGGCACATGCCTTCAAACTTTTAGGGACCACCAATTAGAAAAACCAGCAGCGAGGCAGCCCTTTTTACTTGTTCAAGTAAACTCCTACATTTGGGGAAAAATATTGTAAGAGGTGTTTATTTATACTGCAATAATAACGGTAAAATTCATCATTTCCTACAGCAGGATGACAGTCAAACGAGCAGAAGCAAGACAACATGGTATACAGTAAACAGCAACGTTATTCGAAGGACACCTGAGAACCACTAAGGAAGACTCTGTCTACCCCAGAGAAAGAACTGATAAACTCAAGAAAAACGTGTCTGTGTGCGTTAACTGTGAGAAACGGTGACCTTCTTTAGTTCGGGGTGAGGTGGGGGGCAACAATTCTGAATTTAAAATGCATCAAAAATTTCTTTTCCATTTTAAAAATTAAGAACCAGAAACAAAAACTCGTCGTTACGGTCTCAGCCGAAACTTCCACCGGGAGTTTCTCATCCCCCGCTAACTGCGCGCCTCCATCCCGCAGCCCCTCACCCGCCAGATGTCGTCTGCATCTCGTCTTCCTCCTCCAGGGCAGAGGCTAGGCCGGCCTCTGACCTCTGTTCCTCCTCCTCAGTCCAATGAATGGCGGTGACTCACTGGGCCGCCGAGTCAGCCACTCCCACCCCGCGCGGGCCGCGCCCTCTCGGAGCCTCGGTCCCACATCCTTCCTCCTGCGGCCGCGGGGGAAGTCAGTTGGGTGGCCGGAGTGGGGGAGGGGGCGGCCTTGGGCGGGTCCTCCAGAGGAGGCAGCGCCCCACTCCCCACCCCCCGCCCCCCGCCAGGAGAGACATAAGAAAAAGGTAGCTGCTGACGCCCCGGAGACTGGGAGACCAGGGTTCAAATCCTGCCTCGGACGCTCACTAGTCAGGGGCCCCTGGGCAGGTGTCACGTAAACTGGTTGCCTCAGTTTCCCCCGTACGTAAAACGGGGGCGCCCTCTAAGCTGGCTGTGGAGGGGGTCGAAGGAGGTAGGCCCAGTAAAGCACTGGGCCAGGTGCCCAATCACGCGTTAACGCCCGCGCCGCGGGAGGCCGACGCCTCTACCAACAGCTCCATACCCCACCAAAACCCAGGGGCGGCCGCCTCACCTTGCAGCCCTGCAACACCTGATCACAATAGAGCGCCACCTTCTCCTCCCGCCACATGCCCCTCATGGGGGACGCGCAGACGGGCGGCAGCGGCTGCGCCTCCTCCTCGTCCTCCTCGTGCAGGCCCTCATCTTCCTCTTCCTCCTCCTCGCCCTCTCCGCCGGTGCCCCTGGCCTGGGGGATCGGCTGGAGCTGCAGCCGCCGCCTCGCCGCCTCCCGGCCCGCTTTGCCCTTCACGGGCCTCGGCGAGGCCACTACCGACCGCACCGGGGACACGTTGCTTTTGGCGACTTCTTCGAGGGTCGAGAAAGCGGCCTTCTCCCCACGCCTCCCGGGGCTGATCACCACAGCCGAGTCCCCCTTCTCGGTACTGTCGGGTCCCGACGCCATTCCGTCCGCAGCCCGGCCTGGAGGTAGAACCGTTGGCCACTTTTCCCGCCCAGCGCAGGGCTGGCCAATGGGCACGCGGCACGCTCCCAGGCGCCGCAACGAGCGGCAGCGGAGGCGCGCGGCACGACGGGAGGAGCGGGGAGTAGCCACGTGGGCCTTCTTCCCGACACGTGGTGCGCATGCACAACCACCTGGTGGGGCGCTCCCCCACGTGGTCTTTGGAGCAGCGCCCCCGCCAGATGGGGGCGTAACCGCAGCTGCTCCCTTTTCTGGGAACATACCTGAAGCACCTCCTCTGTTTTCTTTTTTTGACTGGGCGTGAGGACTGCACTAAATAAATGAGAATTTAAACACACCTGCCCCCATCCTGATGCTTTATACACACACCCAAGCCCACTACACAAACATACACACATCACCGTCAGGAGAAATCTGCAACTTTTGTGGAGCCCGGCTAAGGGTGTTGCCCGTTCCGAAACCATTGCATCCATTGCAATTCATTTTGTGCACATTTGTTCAAAAGCTGATGTTCTACAGATACTTACAAAGCAAGGGAAGGAAAGGATAGAAAGTTGTACTAAATCAAGCCCTTGTCAAGTTCCTTATACACCTGGGAAAGGAGGAAAATCAAGCTAACAGTGCAGGTCCTCCAGGAACTTGTGCCTTAGGGAATGGAGGGGCAACAGTTGTCTGTAATCCATTACTTAAACCGACCCCAAAATGGGCTCACAGAAGAGTCGGAGGCCACCAAAATGACTGAACAAGAGCAATATAGAGGTGTGTATATGTCACTGCAGTGTCTACCCGTGTATGATGAGCATGAGTCTATGCATGTACACCAATGGGTGTATGTGTGCATGTGTACTTAATAGGCACACTATGCATCTATATACATATACACATGAGTGGGTGTATGCATAAATACATGTGTATACTTATATACCTGAGTACATACATAAAAGCACATGTGCACGTGCCCATGTACACACAACATGCACGTAAAGACGTGCACATGTATGTACAGCATGTATAGAGAGATGTGTATATAAGCACATAACCATGTGTATATATGTATATAGTGGAATATTTATATATACATATGATGCAGTTTGGGATGCTTTTGTCTATAACTCCAATTTGTGAAAATCTCCCTTATGTTTGGGTACCTGTGTACATAACATCAGTTTGTAACAAGCCTGTGTTGTAAAACATTTTACAACTAAGTTGTAAAAGTCACACTTTCCCCCTGCCATAAAGGCATAAACCCTGCTTCTTCCCTTCCGCCAGCCTGAACATCTTCCCTTAGCTAGAAATTTGCCTGGAAACAAGCCCCTGAGAAAGTCCCAAAAAGTTTCTATAAACAAACCTTTAGAGAAATGGATAGCCCCTTTGTTCGAAGTGCCCCGCTGCACCCAAAAGCCTTGAACATTATTGGACAAGATACCTCCTTTTCAATATGGTAGCTTGTGAATTCCTAATCAGTCTAGTTCCCAAACTTGGAAACAATCAAAACTATCCTCCCAACAGCCATATTGAACATATGTCATTTGTCCTTGACAGTAAACAGCCTAGTGATGTATCAAGCTCAGAACCATACCTCCCTCTCCTCAACCCTAAGGAATTTACCAGTGAATCATGGGAAATTCACATGCGCAGTTGATATGAAAAGTGCATGTCCCTTTAAGCAACTGACCACTCCCCAACTCCTCCCTTACTCCACCCTCTGCCCACCCAGTTAGCATAATTAGCCTATGACTGACAGTTTTAGGGTTATAAATCCTGTTCCTCAAGCCCCAGCTCTTTGCAGGTCTCTTAACCTCTTCCTGCCCTCTGCAGAGCGTAAAACTTTATAACTCTACCTTATAGCCCCTGCACTTTGCAGGTCCCTTTCCCCTGCCAGCTGCTAAGCCAGCTTATCAATAAACTTTATAACTTTATAAAAGCCAGCTTGGGTCCTACTGAAATTCTTTTCCAGACAAGAACCTAATAGGGACTCATATGAGATCCCTTAAACACCCAGCACCAAACCTCTTCACATACATTTATTATGAGTATGGGCATTTATGTGTATACATTTGTGTATATGTGTGTGTTTCTACACCCATTAGTATATGCAAACTGTATATCCTGCCTAGGTGTGTGACCTTGTGGATTTGGTTTGGGGTTCAGAATAATCAAGGTCCCCTGTATTGGTAGACTCTACCTGGGTAAGAGCAGGCAGTACCTTCTGTTTTACAAGATTACCAAACATTAGTATAAACATTTGGCTTCTTCCCTTCTTTCCTCTCAGAAACTGAGGGCAGTGGAGAGGTAGCAGAGAGGACTGGGGCAGGTGATATGGTGGCAATATTTTTAGAGAAATGCATAACTGGAAAAGAATGTGGCCTGGTGTTGTAGTGAGATGAGGGATGATCAGTGGACAGCCTTTGCATCCCCTAAATATATCCAAAATATTGAAAGGACAGGACCTTAGCACATTTGATGAACTCCTTGTGGGGTTCAAACAAAGGAGGAAATGAACAAAAGTGAGTTACATGTTCATATCAATGAGATCACAGATTCCCAATGGAGAATTGATATATAAGGACAATGAGTTTCAGAGAGGTTAGTTGATAAAATGATTTAGAGCCAGAAGGGATCTCAGAGGTTTTTAGCCCAACCCACTAATTTTACTGAAGAGGAAACTGAGTCCTCGTAGGCATGAAGGGACTTGCCCAAGGTCATATAGGTAAGCAAATGTCAGAACTGGGAGTCAAACCCAGTCCTCCAAGACCAAATACTATGTACTTTTCACAACACCCTGGCCTCTTTCCCCAGCCTCTATTGGGATGTATTTTTCAGATAGCTTAGAATTCTCACACTGAAGAATGACTGGGATCTAATACTAGGTCAGGAATTTTCAGCTGAGAACAGTTAAAGGAATGGTCTGGGACCACATTTGGATTTCAAAAATTCGCTCAAAGCAGTACATGGTGGAGAAGGACACTGCAAAAATAATTTCTGGTGTTGTTTTCCTACTGAATGAGCACTGTATTCATTGCCACAATTTCTATTTACAATTTAGCAATGAAAACACTGGAGGTATTGACGTCACCATAGCATATTGGGAAAACACCTGCCTTCTTTCATACTCATCTGGAAGAACATTTTGTTAGGATTTGGGTCCAACATAAGGAAAACATTAGCTATCATATTAACACAGTTTAGGGAACAGTTACAATACTCATCATGTTCTGGAGTAGTCTTACTCAGTCTGGCCCTTTTGCTGGGAAACCCAGATGTTAGTAAGTCAAGATGCAATCACACAAATTCCAGTCTCTTGAGGACAAGAATTGTTTTGATGTATTCTGTTCCCAAATAAGTTTGTTTCTCATAAATCCTAGTTTCTTTGCTTTTAGTCTTAATAAATAATAAAGTAATGAAGAACATCTGTCCTGGAAAGCCCTACCTGTGTAGGCAGAGCAGGAAACTATCTCTGTCATGTGAGTAAAATAATAATAGAATTTTAGAGCTGAGGGAGACTTTTAAAATATGAGAGATTATCTCTTATAGCCCAATTTCCCTCACTATTTAATTTTTATTTCTTTTACAGCTAAATTAAGAATGAGAAAGGCTAGTTTTTAAAGTTAAATTATATGTTTTTCAATGAACAAAAATCTATTTTCTAATCTTCCCATGGTCCCATTTTCATTGGAAAAGAAAAAGAAAAGCTTTGTAACAAATATGAAAATTCAAGCAAAACAAAATTTCAAAACAAAAAACATTTTTTTAAATGTCTCACTCTATACCCTGAGTCTATCACCTCTCTGTCAGGAGGCAGATGAACATGCTATATCATTGGTACTCTGGACTCAAGGTTGGTCACTGAGTTGATCAGAGTTCTTAAATCTTTCAGAGGGGTTCATTTTAGTGATGCACAAATTGTTCTGGTTCTGCTCCTTTTACTCTGCATCAGTTCATCCAAATCTTCCCAGCTTTCTCTGAAACTTTCCCTTTCATAATTTTTTATTTCTTAGCACAGTACCTGCTACATAATAGATGCTTAATAAAAGTTCATTGACTGACTCATGGCGTAATAGTATTCCATTACATTCAAATACCACAATTTGTCCAGTTATTTCCCAATTGACAAGCATTTTCCTTAATTTCCAGTTTTTTACTAATGTAAAAAGAACTCCTATAAGGGGCTTTGTACATTTGGATACTTTTCTGCTTTCTTTGATCTCTAGTGCTAACAGTGGTATTGCTGGGTCAAAGGATATATACAGTTTAATAATTTTTTGGTTATATAGTAACAAATCGCTTTCCAAAATGGCTAGACCAATTCACAGCTCCGCTAATGAAACATTAATGTTAATTAAGCTACAAGCAATTATTAAGGTAGTTGCTCCTATAAAACTTCAGGCAGATTATATTAGAGCAGTGGTTCTCAACTTTCCTAATGCCACAACCCTTTAATACAGTTCCTCATGTTGTGGTGACCCTCAACCATAAAATTATTTTCATTGCTACTTCATAACTGTAATTTTGCTACTGCTATGAATTGTAATGTAAATATCTGATATGCAGGATGTATTTTCATTGTTACAAATTGAATATAACCACAGGTTGAGAACCGCTGTATTAGAGTAACAATTATTACTAGATCTATATTGCTAACTTATGAATAATTTTTTTAGATCTGTTTTGAGTAAGCAGATAGAACTTTTATAATTATGCTCCATATAGGTAAAATAATAAATGGGTATGACAAGTATGTGGTAATTAGATCAACAAAGATTATTTATGTAATACCATAGCCTTCAAGTTATAATAGATTAGCAATAGTGTGCATTTTTCCACAGTTCATCTGACATTTGATATTTTCCTTTTTTGTCAGTTTTGCCAATTTGATGAATGTGAGATGAACCCTCAGAGATGATTTAATGTGAATTTCTCTAGTAATTGATGATTTGGAGCATTTTTATATGATTATTATAGCTTGATTTCTTCTTTTGAAAACTGACTATACATTTCCCTTGATCATTTATAAATCATTACAAATTATAAAATTCCAATTGTAAATTTGAATCAGTTTTTAAAATATCTTTTAAATAAGACCTTTATCAGAAAAATTTGCTTACCAATATTTTTCCCAGTTACCCCTTCCCTTCTAATTTTAGCTGCATTGATTTTGTTTGTACAAAATATTAAATTTTATGTAATTCAAATTGTCTTTCATTATCCTCTCTATCCCTTGTTTGGTTATTATTTCTACTCCTACCATAGATCAGAAAGGTAATTGCTTCTTTGTTCGCTTAATCTGTTCATGATTTCATCTTTTGAGTACTATTATTCATTAGAAGCTTGTCTTGATATATGATGGAAGACTTTTATAACTAGTTGCTATCAGACTGCTTTCCAGTTTTCTCCATAGTTTTTTGTCCAATAGTGAGTTCTTTTCCAAGAGTAGCTGAGGAATTTGAGTTTATAAAACGCTAGACCACTATATTCTTTTGCTTCTGTGTGTGTTGTATACCTAATCTGTTTCACTGATCAACCTCCCTATAGAATGGCTAATTGTTTGAATTGCTTGCCTAGGGTCTCAAAAGTTAGTTAGTGACAGAACCAAGATTAGAATCTTTATCAACTCAGTGCTCTTTACGAATTCACTGCTCTTTCTATTATGCCATGATGTGATTTGAAGGAGAAACACCTCACACCTCCAAAAAACTCCCCTACTCTGCCTGATTGTGCTGTGGTGTTTGCCTGCATTTTAAATGGCTGTTTTGGGTAAGCCAGTACATAGTCAGGAAATCCCAGTGAATTGTGAATGTTATTTCTGTAGTTATTAGTGCTAGGGTCATGTTAGCTCTAGCTTTCATATCCCAAGATAGCAATCTAGAGAAAATGGGAAATAAGCATTTATCAAGCACCCACTGTGTACAAGGCACTACGCTGAGTACTCTACAAAGATCATCTCATTTGTCCTCACAACAGCCTTGGGAAGTAGGTGCTATTACTGTACCCATTTTACAATTGAGGAAACAGAGGCAGACAGTGGTTAAGTGACCTACCCAGGGTCACAAACTAGTCAGTGTCTAAGGCTGGATTTGAACACAGGTCTTCCTGACTCCAACACTCTAGCACTTTATCCTAGCTGCGTCAGGGGAGAAACATTTTCATGGGTGTAGGGATTGAGTAAATTGATCAAGAGCACAGGCCAGTGATCAGCAAGGTCAGGCTTAGATAAAGGTCACTCAAGACAACCAGGAGCAGCTGAAGGGTCTTCAGGATAAAAGAGAAAATATGTACCAGATTTGCCCATTTGATTTTACCTAGCATAGACACGTGGACTGGGGCCACTTTTGCCTGAGGCATTGGGAATAAGTAACTGAGCCAGAGGAGTATTCAAAGGAAAAAGAGGAAAAAGGCAGTGCTTACATCCTTTTCTCATTCACCAGTAACATAACTATAACACACTGTCTAAACAGCTCCGCATTTTCCACCATCTTAGTATGATGTAGCAGAAAGAATACTGGACTTGAAGTCAGCAGAGCCTGGGTTTGAATCCTGATACTAGCTGTGTGACCATAACCTCTGCGTTTCTCTATGGGACTTGCCTTACAAGCATAGACCTGCATTACCAAATGAGCCGAGTGTGCTGGGGAATGACACACACCCTGAGGTGATCACAATAATCATTGACATGGGTGCTACTTACGGACCTTGTGGCTTCCAGATTTAGCCTGCAGGTTCCACAAGAGAAGGCCAACACACCAGTGTCAAGAAGCTGTCCCCCAAGCTGAGGAGAGGGCCCTTTACCCAGGAGGCACTAAGAGTAAGGCCAGGGAACATCAAGGGAACAGCTAATAGAATGTTTGGAGGTGGTCATAGTGCTGTCCCCTTTACTAAAAGGAATGCTACAAGAAATTAAGGAGGGAGATAGGGGGAGATATAAGAGGGCAGACTGGGGGAAGGGGTAATCAGTATGCTTGTTATCTTGGGGATGAACTTGAAACTCAAAGTTTGGGGAAATGAATGTTGAAAACAAAAAATAAATAAATTCTAAAAGAACTGCTAGTGAAGGGTCAAGGCTGTTTGGCCTTAGCTTTCAGCACATGAATGGCCATTTGTGAGACTGAGAGAGCTGACTGCCTCCTATTTATGGTGTACACACACACACACACACACACACACACACACACACGTATAGTATGTATATAGTTGATTGCATGTTGTCTCCTCCATTAGAATATGAGCTCCTAGAGAGCAGGGACCGTGTTTTTGCCATTCCATTCCTAGCACTTAGCTCAGTGTCAGGCCCATAGTAAACTCCTAATAAATGTTAATGGACTTAACTTGATCATTGGATATTCTTGCTCCCCGCAGGGATACCTGCACACACACCCAGCCCATGCTCTATGCATACATTTGTTCACAGGGTGGTTGTTAAAATCACACACCACCTTTCTATATATAAAACATATTACATATAACATGTCTATGAAATATTGCATATTATATGTGTATATTGTATGTATATGTATGTGCATATATATACACTTATATTTTATCCTAAGGGAGCCACTGGAGTTCATTGAATAGGGGAGTAACATGGTCAAATCTGTGTTTAAGGAAAATTACCTACAGTAATGGCAAGAGAAAGGAATACAATTAACGGAAGACATAATCAAGAACCACGCGTCTAGCTTTGACTATAGTCACCTACAATATACTAACTATCCTCCTTATTTACCATTCTCAGTGCTCTGCCAAGTGCCTACCAAGTACCCAGCCCTTTGCCAACAAAAAGCAAAACAAATCTTTCATACAGCAACACCCGAAAATGATACCGAACTGAAAATAACTTTGATCGAGAGGGGATTTTTTCAAGCCTTCAAGTTGGTTTCTAGTTGGTTTGAATTTGGGGGATACTGCATTTAGTGACAAAACCCACCCATTTCTAGTAAAGGGTAATGCTGGACAACGGCAGCTAGCGTTTTTTAAATGCCTACTATGTGCCAGTCACTGTGCTAAGTTCTTTAAAAATATTATCTTTTCAAATCTTCTCAATAACCTTGGGAGGTGGGTTCTATTACTATTTTCCTTTTTTTCCTGATGAGGAAACTGAGGCAAACATTTTTCTAAGCAATTCATTGCCCTGTATCTTGGAAGGAAGCTGTAAAGAGAGTGGAAAGGTAAGAGGGGAGCAGATTACAGAGGGTTTTTAAAACCAAAGAGGATTTTATATTTGATCCTTCAGCCAATAGGGAGAATTGATGGAAGGGAATGGGGGACGGGGAATGACATGGTCAGACTTTAGGAAGATTATTTGATTATTTGCAACAACCTGCTGGTTATTGCAATAGTGCAGGTGTGAAGTGATGTCACCAAGCTGGTGACTTTAGATGCTAGATGCAAGGAATCCAGAGATTCTTTCTTACTATGAAAATTAAAAAAAACAATAACAATACAACTCTGGTCATTAGGAATTATTATAGTAATTAGAATTGTGTCACCCTTTCCATTTTAGTTTTCCATTAACAAAAAAATTAATCTTCCTTTGAACCATAAATCAAGTCATAGATTTTACATATGGAAGGAACCTCAGTGATCATCTAGTCTAGTGGTTCACAAACTTTTCTGAAGTGGGAGGAAACCTTCATTTTAAACAAAACTTTGGCAGATCCCTAATAGTAAAATCCTCTGAATTACTATTCTTTTCATACCTATTAACGAACAATATAAAGTTCATTTAAAAAATTGGGAGTGTTTCAGGTTTTCTTGCAGCACAATGAGGCTGAATTCTAGTCCAATGAACCCCCTTATTTTACAGATGAAAAACAGGCCTCCAAAGGGGGAATCAACTTGCACAGGGTCATGGTGATAAGTGAGGCACCTTAATTCATAGATGAGGAATGTGAGTCTCAGAGATGACCCAGGAAAAGCCCCAAGTTGTCTGACTTCAAGTCAGCGTTTGATCCACCATACTCCAAGAAGCTGTCTCTAGTCCCCATCTTGCTTGAAGTTTGGTTTTCAGACCATTTATCCACTGTGTCAAGATACCTGAATTTGGTTTTGGCCATACCTGTCAACAACGTATGAATGGGTACTCTGAGCCAGTAGAGCTGGGGGAAACTGTGTTTTTAGTATATTGTTGTACAATATTTGCTGAATGAATGAGTATATTGTTGAATTATTTGAAATACTGGTGCCATAGCCCTGGGGTGTTTGCAGGAATTTCATGCTAATGGAGCCCAAGAAATAGTTGTGTGGCACATAAAAATGTAAGTCATTAGGGGGCAGGGAGAGGGAGGAGCATAAAAAGGGATTGGGAGAGAGGCAATGTTCCAATTGCTCTAGTGTGGTTATGGGAAAGCCACTGTCATTCTATAAATGATTTAGGAGAAAAATAAGGCTTGGACTGTGCAGGAGCTCCACTCCATCACCTTTGGGGGAGTTTTAGAGCAGTTGGTCTTTTTTTTAAATTTTCTATTCCGTAGAAATGCGCCTATGTTTGGTTTGTTTGTTTGTTTGTTTTAACTTGTAAATCCAGAAGTTAGAAATGGTTGGGAAATACTATAAAATTGCACTAGGCCTAAAGTCAGGAAGATATGAGTTCAAACATGGCCCCAAACACTTAATAGCTGTGTAATCCTTATCTGTAAAATGTGGGTAATAATAGCACCTACTTCCCAGGGTTGTTGTGAGGGTCCAATGAGATAATAATTGTAAAAAGCTGAACATGGTGCCTGACACA
The DNA here is from genome assembly GCA_028646575.1 of Pseudocheirus occidentalis. Taxonomy (NCBI): domain Eukaryota; kingdom Metazoa; phylum Chordata; class Mammalia; order Diprotodontia; family Pseudocheiridae; genus Pseudocheirus; species Pseudocheirus occidentalis. Next base: position 63,633,283 of record CM053593.1, read on the forward strand.
TAGTAAGTGATAAGTTAGTTAAGTGTAAGTATCATAAGAATAAGTATAGTGTAAGTATAAGTATAGTTAGTTAAATATAAGTCTAAAAGTATAAATATAGTAAGTTAGATTATGATATTCTAATATTAACCTTAGTTATAATATTTTGATATAACATTACTATGACAAAATTAGTGCATTATTAATATTATTTTAAAGTTCTAGGCCACAAAATTTATTTCCATTCATTTTAATTTTTATCCATCAGCATGCTTTCTTTTCTCTCCTTTGTCATCTCTCCCAAAGATCTATGTATGTTCCAACTGCGTCTCTAGAGAAAGAAGAGGAATTGCTTTTTTGGGAAGAACATCTCTCCTGGTGTTGGCCATAGGAGGTCACTAGAGAACTTCAGGATTGATTAAATGCCACATTCCCAAAGGGTTGGGCGGTGCCCAGAGCATTCCACTGGTCCACGCTCTGAATTAGCACAGGGTTGTACACGGCTTTGCTGCAGGACAAGCCTAGACATATTTCTTTAATGTTTCAAGCTTCTTTGCCCTCCAAGTGATATTCTGTTGGATCTCCAACATTTGGCAGTTTGTTTTTCTTCAGCATTTTCATTTTGTGTGAATTTTTTTTTAAGGAACTGCCCAACTTTTAATTTCATTCTAGATAAAATTATACAAGAGGAACAATTACAACTACTCATTCTGTCCAAAGGCTAAATAGATTCCATTAAAGAAAGGAAGTGGAGGTTATGGAACACGCGCGACCTAAAACCACATAATGTGTGACTGTCCTTCAAAGAAGGGTAGAAACAGAAACTATTGTTTCCTGGCTCTGGAGCTGTCTGAAAAGGGGCCCGAAGAACTGATAAAATGTCTTGGATCTGTTGTCTAGCAATCTTGAAGTGTTGGTGGAGGGATTACAACTCAGCTTATATTTGCAAAAGACAAAAATAATCTAGACTTGGATAGTATAGGCAAAAAGATATTAAGGATCATCTAATACTGTTCTATCAGTAAGGAAACTGAAGTTCAGGGGGATTGAGAGTTGTGCCCAAGGTCAGACCAGGACTAGAACTCATGTTTCATGATCCATTGCCTCTTACCTGAATAAAATAATGTTCTGTCATTGTATTATATAGTATCATGGCATATTGATAGAACAGATTCATAATTACACGCTTGAAAACTTCATCTCATTTGTAAATGGCCCAAGCATCCTTGGTATTAATGTAATTAACACATGAGAGAGGGGACAGTTCATAAATTACTGCTTTAGGGCCCAGAATTTAATCTTATGGTGCTACTTTCCTTCCACAGATAAATAGTTATGAGCAAGAAGCAAGGTTCTACTGAATATGAATGTGCAGATTCTAACTAATGCAGGATACCATTCCCATATTTCTCCTAGCACTTTGTCTAGACCCCCTTATCACATTCTGCCTTACCTCATACTTGAAGATTTTGGTGCTTGTTTTTGTTTTTAATCTTTGTGTCCCCTGTACCTAGCAGAATACCTTATCAATTAAGCCATAGATGTAATTTTGTTGGAATGAGAAACTCCCTCTACCAACACAGTAATTGTTTTGGAAATTATTGAGTCATATGGTCAGTATGTGTCAGAGGCAGGATTTGAATCTAAGTCTAGTTACTAAGTAGGAGGCTACTTCTTTATCCATTTTACCTTATGTACAATAGTGCCTCAGTAATGTTTGTTGAATCAATTTGAATTGGTGAGGCAAAATTCTCTGACCCTGATATGAATCTAATTATTTCTTGTTTTCATTTCTCAAGTTTTTAGATCATAAAGATAACCCCTCTCAATTGGACTTGTGTTCTTCTTCTGCCTTGCCAACAACGACATAGTCTAAAAATGATTCTTGACACTATGTGCCAACAGACAGGCATCTATATGAGGGAAGGAGCCCTCATTCAATATTGCGCAATTAATTGATCAGAGGATTTTTGAAACTTGTCAAGAGGTACTCCTATGTCATGCCCTGGATCTCCTGATTCTCCCTGGGATAAATAGTGTTGATTGGCCCTCCTACCTTTGATGCTAAGTGTTACAATGGGCTGGGACTTTTAGGATGAAAGCTTCTAGGAATTTGAGACATCCTTTGTGATGGGCAGGGTAAACGTAGAAAGAATATGAAGTACAGTAGCAGGAATTCCTCTTTTTCCTCTTCTTGTACCTCACCCTTCCGGAAAAAATATAGACAGTAGTACAGAAAAAATGTCCAAATGCTAGCTACAGTAGTCATATCCTGCTGGAAAAAATTAGCCCACATACCAGTTGAGAGTAGAGATGAAAGCAGAGAGATGGTTATAGAATAATTTGTATTATTATTACTACTAATAATAGCAGTAACAGGTCACATTTATGGAGCTCCTTATAGTTTATAAAGAACTCTCCTTACATTAGCCTGGTGAGGAAGAAAATAAGTTAGAAAATTCAATTCAATTCAATTCAACAAACATTTATTTTAATCCCTCCACCAACACTTCAAGATTGCTAGACAGGGTGCAGGACAATAAGCTAGGCGCAGAGATACAAAGATAAAAAACAAAACAGTCCTTGTCCTCTGAGAGTGTACATTCTACTGAAAATAAACATTCTACTAAGTCCCTCATTCTATTAAGTCCCACTTAGTCATCACTAAGTGATGACTCTCTATATTCTTAGACTCACAGAATCATGAGGTTATAAAGAACATTAATGACCTTTAATGTCAACTAGTCCAGCCTTTAATTTCATGTAAAAATCATTTTTACAATATGGAGAGCGAGCAGTTACTAATATCTCAAGACATCCCATTCCAATTTTGAACAGTTTTCTGTTCTTTGAGGTCCATAAGAGCAAACCTAATTCTGTTTCTTATGACAAGCTTTTAAATATCTGGAGAAAATTGTCATGTCATGACCTAAGAGAAGTAGGGACTTGAACTCTGGTTGGAGTGGATGAAGCAGCAGTGATCAACAACTCAGAGGAGGCAGAGCTTTTCAGTTATTTTGCTTTCCTTTTCTCTGCCAAAGAGAGGCTGCATGATATAGTGGATGGAGAACTTGCTTTAATGCCAGAATGATCTGAATTTAAGCCCTGCCTCAAATACAAACGGTCTAACCTCTCAGTGCTGCAGGCAATGCTTTAATACTTAAGTTGTAGAGACAGAGCTAAACTGCTTCAGTAGATGCTGTTACTTCAAGAAGAGCTTCTTATACCAATGAAATCACAGGTTAAACTCCAATCCCTCATTCATTTGTGTGCCTTTTAAATATCTGCTATAGAGAGTCATCTATAAAAGTCTTCTGGTTCTCTATCCAGAATTATTCACATGAAGGATACAGAGAAGTTTGTTTGCTGGTTGAGGTGGTTACTGGGGCCTTTTGGCCTCTTTGTTGTGGCGATTGTTTTACATCATTTAAATATCTCAAAGAATGGTGGTAATCAGTATAAATATCTTTACTTCTATGACTTTCCCATTTTTCAGAATCAATAGTTCACTTAAATAGCTTGGGTTTAAGTTATTATACTTACATTTGGAACCTTTTTTTCCCTTATTCTTTTAATTTCAAATTAATTTTCACCTTAACTCTTAACACTTTGGCATCTACAATGACATAGCAGAATGGTAGGATGAGAGGCCAAGGGTGCTAAGAAATAAACTTTTTTATTTAGAAATATTAATTTAACTGTAGATACTCTAAATGTGAGATCTCTGTCTAATGACCTATGAATTGCCATACTATTGAAAGAAAGGGATGACATTAATATTTGTATTATTGTGATAAAACCAGAAAGTAGAAGAACTTGAAGCAAATGGAAGGATGGTTTATACGTTCTCTTTGGAGAGGTAAATGCATCCAAAGGCAACCAGAAACACAATTTCATTGGACACTTGCACATTTTGCTTTGAAATACACATGATGAACATAAGCAAAAAGACCATCATCAAGATAATTGGTGCTCATACACCAGCATCTTGCAGTAGTCAAGCATTTATTAAATACCTGCGATAAGCCAGGCACTTTGCTAAGTCCTGAAGATGCAAAACTAAAAACAATTCTTAGTCTTAAGTTGCTTACAAACTAATGTGGGGTAAAGAAGAGAAATTCTCTGAAGAATTTAATAAGATTCTCCAAACCAAGTCCATTTATACTTTGATATTGTATACTCTAAGCCATAGTGAGCACAGAGAAAAGCATGTTAGAAAATATGTTTCACGTTTGAAAAAAGAGGCCAAAGACTTGTCCAATTGTATAATGCTATTCAAAAGTTCCATGCCTATATATCACAAATATTTTCTTCCAGAAAAGAGTAGGAAGGTGTTTGATGTGATGAGCACTGAAAATAAGAAATTGGCTGATCTCAACAGATGACAGACAAGTCAGGATGTGAGCTCTGTAATTTGACCATAGATTAGACAAGGCAAAGGTCAAAATCAACATTAAATTGGGGTAGAGAAAAGACAGGTACTCACCTGAGCTCTCCCAAATTCCCTTCCAAACATCTCTAAATGATGCCACAAAACAAGTCCTGGAATAGCAGTAAAACAATTTTTCCATCCCAAGACAACTTAGAAGATTGGCAGGAAAGTTCTATTGCACTAGGGTGAGAATGGAGCCAGTCTAGTACAGACTGTACCTTAGCAAACCAGCAGCAGGCCTTGGGGTAACTGAATCAGAACCAGCAGAGGCAGCTTCCGGAGCTCTCAGCTCATAATTAGACAGGAAAGGGTTCAGACCACTGGCCAGAAGGACATTACAGGGCTAGTTTGCTGGCACTGGGGGCAGGACTCTGTTTCATTTCCCATATACACATCTGGATTGCAGCCCTGGGTCACAGTCCCAGGGTGAGGAGGAGCACGAGTGCACCAGAGCTTGCTACTGAAGGAGAGCAGGGACCGTGGTTAAGGTTCCAGGGGGCAAAAGAGTGCCTGTGAGTACCCACAGACCAGAGCACAGGCCAGGAGAGCACCAAACACACATTTCCTTAGGTCATACCACCTTGGAAGAACTAAAAACTTACAGACCCCCAGAATTAGTTCTGAAAACAGCTGCACAAAAAACCCAAAACTTAGGACAGTGCCCCCTCCATCCCAGGAGCAGAATCTAACTTTAGCATAAAGTTAAAAGTCAAGATATAGGCTGGGAAAAGTGAGCAAAAAACAAAATTAACATTAAAAGAGAGAGTAAATATGAATAGGTATTAAACAATTGCAACAATTTCAACCCGCCCTTTTCTTTTTTTTCCCAAGTTAAAATTTTTTGTATTAATTTATTTTTAGTTTTCAATATTCAGTTTCACAAGCTTTTAAGTTTTAAATTTTCTCTGCCTCCCTCCCCTTTCCTCTCTTTCCTTCCCAAGAGGGTATGCAATCTGATATAGGCTCTATATATACACTCATGTTAAACATATTTTCACATTAGACATGTTGTAAAGAACCTGCCCTTTTCAAATGATCAGTTGATATTGAAAAGCAGGAAATGGAAAAAATTGGCTTTATCATGAAAATTTTAATGATATAAAGCAGTCATCACAATAAGGAGGCTCAAAGAGAACAGAAAATGTTTTTGCCAGCAAATACCTCATTTCCTTCCACAAGAACAGATGTGGCAGCCAAGTTCAAGATCTGTTTGGAATATAAACTCATTAGAGAAACACTATGGAGTAGGATGTTGGAAGATTATAAGCATCTTATAATCTTATAAAATAGAAGTGAAAATTATTTCTAAAAAAGGTTTGGCATGAAATTCTACTGAGGGCATACACAGATAAATCTATCAGAAGGATAAAATATGGAACACTTACTGGTTAGGATGAATTTGTCACAAATTTGTCAATGTTTCTGTATAAATGTAGTGGTAAGGCTGCTATGTTAAGCTGAAGAGGAGGGGAGTTGTTACTCTTACTCACTGGCACTGTCCATAATGCTCATCTTAAATTTTTCTCCCACTAAAGACAAATAAAGTCATTGTACAAGATAATCTAAATCCATGTTTTCTCCTTGCTCTAGGAAAATTTAAAAACACAAATCACTATGTTTCTTTTGTTCAACTCAAGTCCTTAATAAAGCTTTCCCCTGATGAATTTTTGCCAGTTTATAAAAATCTACCCTTCTCCCTTTCCTTAATTACCTTTCCTCTAATGCATTTGAGCAATGAAACACATAGGTCATCAGTGCAATGGTTAATCACCTTTAACTTAGAGAAATTGGCTTTAAAATGAAAATGAAGCAGGACGCAAACAAATTCTTAAGAAACAGGGATTGAGGAACAAGGACAACTCTCCTGAGAAAGAAGCTATGAAATAAGAGGTTGAAACCACAAGCCTTGGATCTGTAGCTGGCCGTGCTTGCAAGCTTGTCTCCTGTTCCACTGCTAGCCTCCTGCTGGCCTGGTGGTCACTGTGTACATATTTCTGGGCTGCTTCTCTGGAGCATCCCATTGCTCCATAATTTCTCTTGGTCACCTTAGAACAACTCCTAGTGGTGGTGATCGCTCAACTTGCCTCGATGGGGTGTCATTGGGAGTGACCACGCTGCCTGCTTTCTTGGAGACTACAGTATCAGCTTATTTTGTCTGACACACTCATATTCAGGTCACAAATGGTGTACCTGATTGAGTGGGGTGGTTAGAATGTAGCTTTTACTCTTTCTTTCCTTCAGCATAAAAAGACTTGCTTGTCAATAAACATCTGTTAAGTTCAGAATAAAAATAAATGTGTATTTTTATTAACTTATTTGTTAATTTTCAACATTCACTTCCATAAGATTTTGAGTTCCAAATTTTCTCCCCATTTCTCCCTTCTTCTACCCCAAGATGGCATGTAATTTAATATAGGCTCCACATATACATTCATATTGAACTTGTTTTCCCAGTAGTCATGTCGTAAAGAAGAATCAGAACCAATGGGAGAAACCACAAGAAAGAAGAAACAATCAAACAAAAAAAGAAAAGAAAAGAGAAAGAGCAAATAACATGCTTCAATCTGCATTCAGACTCCATAGTTCTTTTTCTGGATGTGGATGGCATTTTCCATCATAAGTCCTTTGGAGTTGTTGAATTGCTAAGAGATAAATCTATCAAAGTTAGTCATAGCACAATGTGCCTGTTCTTATGTACACTGTTCTCCTGGTTCTGCTCACTTCACTCAGCATCATTTCATGTAAGTCTTTCCAGGTTTTTCTGAAGTCCACATGCTCATCATTTCTTATAGCACAATAGTAATCCATTACATTCATGTACCACTTGTTCAACCATTCCACAACTGATGAGCATCCCTTTAATTTCTAATTCTTTGCCACCACGAAAAAGCACTGCTATAAATATTTTTGTACATGTGGGTCTTTTCTCCATTTGTAAGATCTCTTTGGGATACAGACCTAGAAGTGGTATTTCTGGGTCAAAAGGGTATGCACATTTTTATAGCCCTTTGGGCATAGTTTCAAATTGTTCTCCAAAGCAGCTGGATTAGTTCACAACTCCACCAACAATGCATTACTGTTCCAATGTTCTCCAGCATTAAATGTATATTTTTAAAGTTCATCTTGTAGCACAAAAAGAGGAGAAAACCACCAATGGAATTAGCAAAACACAATAAAAAGAATAACTAGCGTACATACAGCATATTAAAGTTTGCTGAGTACTTTACAAATATTATTTCATTTTATCCTCACAAAAACTCTGAAATGTAGGTGTTACTGCTAATCTTATTTTATAGATAAGGAAGCTGAGATGGACAGAGGTAAAGTCACTTGCTTAGAATCACACAGCTAGTAAGTGTCTGAGGCTAGATTTGAAATGATCAGTTTAGTGGTTGCCTGGAATTTTGCTGAAGCAATAACTATGCTGTACAAAGAAAAAAAACTTTATGTGGTGAACTAAAGGGAAGGACACACACACACATTTGGGACAAGAACTGAAGGTGGACAATTTATAGATCCAGATCTATATAAGAGGAAAAGAATAGAGTGGATTTCATTTGGGAAACTGAGGTGCTTCTAATGGTCCCAAGCTACTTTATAGTTTAAAGATCCATCTTTTCAATTAATTTATTTACATGATATTCAACAGCTACGAAGCTTATTCCAGTCACAATCTCTATAGGATTAAAGGTGTGTCTAAAGCAGTGGTTCTCAACCTGTGGGTTCTGTTCAATTTGTAACAATGAAAATACATTGTGCATATCAGATATTTACATTACAATTCATAACTAGGAAAAAAATAATTTTATGGTTGGGGGTCATCACAACATGAGGAACTGTATTAAAGGGTCGTGGCATTAGAAAGGTTGAGAACCACTGGTCTAAAGGGAGAGTTCTATGTGGGTACAAATAAGGTACAGTGTTTTTCCAATGATGACCTATGCTCTACAAATGGCATAAGGATATCAATAAAGAAATATCAGCTGTAATGAGGCCATATTTACTTACATAATTGCTCTAGCAATTGAGAGGTGAGCAGTGGAAAGCCAACAGACCCTGGAAACCCAACAAGCAACTCGCCCAGCAAAGATGGTGAACCCAAGGGAAGCTCTATGAAGACTCTACAAAGAAAGGAAAAGTATTCAAGGTCTTGAAGTATTAGGTGCTGTGAGTTGCCTTCGTCATTTTACCTTGCTTATAATTGTCTGTTATTATTTTCACTTTCTCTAGGATAGTCACTGGGAAAACTCTTATGGACTTGGCTTCCTGTGGCCTCTGGGATAAAATGTAAAATCCTTTGATTGGTATTTAAAGCCCTTCATAATCTAGTTTCCCTGCCCCACCCCCCTTCCCCACATTTCCCAGTCTTATCTTATTCCCCAACACACACTCTTTGATCCAATGACACTGGCCTCCTGGCTGTTCCACAAACAAGTCACTCCATTTCTCAACTCTGGGCATTTTCTCTGGCTGTCTCCCATTCCTGGAACACCCTCCTTATCTCTACTTACTGCCATCCCTGGCCTCCTTTAAGTCCCAAATAAAATCCCGTCTTCTACAAGAAGCTTTCTCTAACCCCTTTTAATTCTAACATCCTTCCTCTGTTAAATTTTTTCCTATTTATTCTGACTATATCTTGTTTGTACATACATGTTTGCATGTTGTCTCCCCTACTAGACTGCAAGCTCCTTAAGGGCAGAGACTCTCTTCTGCCTCGTTCTGTATCCCCACAGTGCCTGACATTTAGTGGGTGCTAAAATGCCTACAGACTATTGACTATTACTGTCATTCACAAGGTAGCTCTTAAAATCCTTGAAGACCATTCTTCTTTTCCCATTAATTTTTTTCTTCAAGTTAAACACTCTTAGTACCTTCCACTGCTCCTGACATGGCATGAACCAGAAGTGTTTTGCCATCATTGTTGCCACTCTCTGGGTTTATGCTCCAGCTTATCAGTCCTTTCTAAAATGTGATGCCCAGAGCAAAATTGCAATCTGAAGTATAGTATTCAGTCCTCAACACCGCATCTCAGGCACAGCATACACCAGAAGGCAAGGAGTTAACAAGGTGTCACAAGGTCAGCTGATACTTGGCAATACCTTGTGGGCCTTAGGATGCTAACATAAGGGAAGGACAGGGTGATTTCCTTTTCCCGACTCAACTGAGTGTTTTGATGAGGCTTTTATGTGATCACAAGGCATTTAATTAATTGTAAAATTGTGACCCTGCCTTTAGTAATTAATTAATGCAATTGTATTAATTGTAATGAATGATAATTAATAAGTTTTAGTAATATATAGTTTTTTGTTTTGCCTAATCATTTCTAGTGAAAGCATATTTTTCCAATCTTTTGGCAATGTTCCGTATTCCTCGCCAGGGGACTGTTGTTCCAGCGCTGTATGTCACCTTTTTAATATCATCTGTGTAGTGAATTGTTCATTTCTCTACTTCCTCCTTTCTCATTCAAAGGCATGACCATCCACTGAAAGAAGAGGTGATAAAAACAGCGCTTATACCTCCCATGTTCTTTAGTTCCTAACCAGTAAATCCAAATTACTGGAGAATTATACCATTTCCCCCCAATAGTGCTATTTTTTTCCCACAAAGATAGGCCCTTTGTGGATTTCACAAGTCTTGGCAGGGGCGAAGCCGCAGCTCAGAAAGAGTGTGTTTCTTCACTAGCTATGACAAAGCTACCCAAGGCTAACTCTTTCCCGTCAGCACATGAGGGTGCCTCTATATCCACAGATGAGCACAGAGGAACTTTCCACTACCAGATCTCTTTCCCCTGCTATTGGTAGCAGGCTTCTTCATACTCTCTAGCACCTTTGGGTCCTCCTTGTCTCCTAGTTTCTTTTCAGACCTCTGTTTCAGTAGACATTATTTTTCTCTTTAACTTTACCAGTCATTTCATTTTTCTAAGTCTTTTGAAAAGCAGCCAGTAACGTTATTGTTACATATTCCAATGAAGCAAGGGGAGAATTTTGAGAGCCAGTTCATTCTTATTCATTTTGGGGGTTTGGGAATGCTAATTGAGTTACTGATTCATAAAATTTAGAGAACTCATACCTTTGTACAGTTAAACCAAAGCTTTATCAAAAGTATATTTGTTCCTTGATATCAGGAACTCAAAACCCTATTTCCTTAAAAATTCATCTCCAGGGAAAGATTTATTTCAGACATTTAAAAATCTAAGCCATAAGCATTACTTCAAAAGTCAAGTCATTGGTTTTGGACTTTAAAGTTTCCCTAACTTAAGCAATTACTGTTGGCTGAGAGATCCAGAAGTACTCTACTGATGATTCTGGGCCCTGTGCCAACTAAGGGTTAGCCAAAGGTACTTAAGCCCTGGGGGACTTGAGGTGAACAGGCACCTGTTCAAGGCAGCCAGCCACTCACCCATCTCTCTTGTATGGATGTATTGCTGGGGGGGTAACATACCTAAGACGGAGAAAAGGGAAAATGGACTAAATTTTAGATAAGAAATAGTTTGCCTTAAACATTGCTTCCCTATATTGTATCTCTTTGATCTCGGAGGGTACAATTAAGAGGAACTTGTACTTGTAGATAGAGTATGGGGGTGGGGTGAAAAGTTAGGGGAGAAGTAGGAAAATATGGGAATTATGGAGTAGGAAGAGAGCCTTTTCTTTGGTTTCTAAATGTCTAAAAAAAAAAGTCTCAAAGTATTACAGATTTTTTTAAAGCTAGTTAGAGAACATCTAGTTCAATGACTGTATTATATAGATAAGGAAACTGAACTCCAGAGAAGTTAAGTGGTTTGCCCTGAGTTCACACAGGAAACCAGTGGCAGAGCTAAAACTCAAACCAAGTTCATTTGACTCTAAATTCAGAGTTCTTCAACTCATTCTAGGTATTACTTCCTCATTTATTGAGGTCACCGAAATGAGCATCTAACTTCTCAGATAAGAAGCAGAAACAGAATGGGAAAAGCCCTCTAGTCAAGGGATTGGACTAGTACCTTTTCCAGATATCCTTATTTTCCCCAATTTTACTATGGTCTGCAGAAAAGTTAGTACTTCTTCCTTAAACACCCAACTTATCTGAAGAGTAACTGATGGACTAATGCAGTAGTGCTCATAATGAGGGAATTCTAGAGTCATGACTGCACTCACCACTAACCAAAAAGCTACATGATTATTGTGTGCTTGACTGAGTCTTGTCTATTAATATTAATATTATAGTATTGTACTATATAATGTATGATGTAGTCATATAATATTCTAACATAGAAATTATAGTCTTTTTTTTTTTTTTGGCTTTTTTGGAGGGCAGTTGGGGTTAAGTGACTTGCCCAAGGTCACATGGCTAGTTTTTTTTTGTGTTAAGTGTCTGAGGCCGGATTTGAACTCAGGTACTCCTGACTCCAGGGCCGGTGCTCTATTCACTGCGCCACCTAGCCACCCCTAGAAATTATAGTCTTAAAAGAAGTCATACTTTATGGTAAAATAATCTGATTGATTAACTGTAGGCAATTGAAGATGCAAAGTTATCTACAAATATAAAATAGTATGGTACCTTCTTTGGCAACGTTCTAGAACAGAGGTCAGTAAACTATGGCCCAA
>CM053593.1:63645376-63784655 GCA_028646575.1 Pseudocheirus occidentalis
ATGATTTTTACATTTTCAAATACAATTTTATTTTAAAATGCAAAAAAGCATTCTTAGCTGGCAGGTCTACAAAAACAAAAGGGAGCTAGCTAAGAATGCTTTTTTGCATTTTAAAATAAAATTGTATTTGAAAATGTAAAAATCATTCTTACATTGCAGGTCACACAACAATTAATTGGCAATGGCCTGGATCTGGGCCTTGGGCCATAGTTTACTGACCTGTGTTGCAAACAGAATGTAAGGCTCTTGACATCTGATGTTTTTCAGTTTGTCTTTGTAGCCCCAGCTCCTAGCATAGTACATAACACATAACAAGTGTTTAATAAATGCTTTTCATCATAGCAGTGATTGTTGTTAAGAAGGTGTTGATCATTTCCCCAAACTCCATTTTTATGACAACTTTGTCCCACTTCATTATATAGCTTTTTTTTATTATATAAAAATAACTCAATAACTTAAGGTAATTAAAACAAAGTCTCAGTTCAGTGGCTGCCAACATATTTGATTGGAGTCCTTCTTAGACTGTTAAAAAATGTTTTTGGCACCTTTCCTTCCCAGCTGTGAGGCCTTTAAATGGAATTTGAATGGAAAAGTTTCTTGTCTTATTTCTCTTTTTACAGATGTTGTTCCATATCTCCCTTCCTAGTCTGTAAAAGTTTCAAAGGCAGTGATTTGTTTATCTTGTGACTTATTCGTGTTTATATTCCTGGCCTTTGGATAGATTGCTGGACCTAGAGTCAGCAAGAGCTGCATAAAGATCTTACTTATGACCCACTAGCTGTGGGCAAATGGGCAAGAGACAAAAGCTCTCTGAACCTCAGTTTCCTCAGATGTGAAATAAGGGAAGTCATAACTGTAATACCTATCTCTCAGGGTTATTGTGAGGCTCACATGAGTTAAAGCAGCGGTTCTCAACCTGTGGGTCACGTTCAGTTTGTAACAATGAAAATACATCCTGCATATCAGAGATTTACATTATGATTCATAACAGTAGCAAAATTACAGTTATGAAGTAGCAATGAAAATAATTTTATGGTTGGGGGGGGTCACCACAACATGAGGAACTGTATTAAAGGGTCACGGCATTAGGAAGGTTGAGAACCACTGAGTTAAAGTATGGAAAACATTTTACAAGCTTTAAAGCCCTCTACACATGTCCCCTATTATTACATCCCTGAACTTAGCATTCAGGAAATATTTGTTGAATGCTGAATGAGAACAAAGCCATTAGGTGCATTCCTAAGGCAATACTGCTGCCCTATTGGTCTGGATTTTCATGAGGTTTTATCTTTAGCTATTGTTTATGACTACTCACATATTTAAAAAGATTTGGGTATCAAAAAACCTTCCATATTAAATGTGATTAGAACTTGAAGATTGTGAAATCTCTTGCATAATGAAGTCATAACAAAGATAAATCCTCTCAGTATACCCGACTGAAATGGCTTGTTCCTTAGAATGTCTGACCAAACTCAAAATTCCATTTAGATTTTGCCCTTTGAACTTGGTTTGTCTTAATGATAACAGCATTATACAAACTGCTTTCTTGATCTGGTTCTCACCCACAAAGAGCAACTGGTTACTGAAGAAGAAAATTACAGGTACCTTGGGGACAGATGGCTTCTCAATCGTAGAATCCATGATAGGGACAAAGAGAAATGTTTAGGAGTCATTTGACATTCACCCTAGATTTTATGAGAGCTCATTTCAAAAGGTCCAGGGAAAGGAAAAATTGGATCTTATGGCTTTACTGGGGAAATAAGACCAGGAGGGATAGAGATCTCTCCATAATGAAGTTCTAGTGACACAGAGAGGAAAAATTTCAGTGAAGAGGCAATGAAGAAGATCATGGGGAGTCACAGGGAATCAATCAGCCGCCTTAGATATGGGGAAAAAAATGTAAGAGATAGAAACAAAGGAAAGGAAGATGCATTCAAAAACAGTGTGAAACTCTAAGAGAATCAGTCATGCTAAAGCTCAGAATGAGGCTGTTGAGGGCCACTAAGGAAAAAGGGGTTCTTTGAAAGCTGTATTGGGAAAAAGAGGAATAGAACAGTTGTTTGGGATGGGTGGGGACAATGATAACTGACTGCTAGCAGATATGTTGTTTTCTCTTCGTTGGAGAATGATCCCTGACCTTAAAAGGACAGAAAAAAATAGCAAATAAGGACCTGAAAGCTAAAATAAATTGAGGATGAGAGAGCACCTAGATGCCCTTTGGAAGTTCAAGTCAGTAGGCACGGCATTACAGGACTCTTAAAGATGGTGACTGTTGAGATGTTTTTGAAAGGTCATGGAGGATGAGATGGGAGGGCAAATGTTGTCCCAATTTCCAAAAGAGGAAAGAGAAGGCAAATAAAGGGGAAAAAATATGCTTCAATCTGCCCTCTGAGCCTATCAGTTCTCTGTCTGGAGGGAAAGAGTGTTTTTCATCATTAGTCCTTTGAAATTGTAGGGGGCTATTGTATTGCTCAATGTTACTAAATCTTTCACAGGTGATTGTTTTTGCAGTATTGCTGTTACTGTGTAAATTGTTCTTCTGGTTCTGCTCATTTCACTTTGCATCAATTCATTACCTAGATTTTAGCAAAGCATTTGACAAAGTCTCTTATGCTATTCTTGTAGATAAGATGGAGAGAAAGGACTAGACAACAATAATTTAGACAACAGCTAATTTAGTACTAGCAGAACGATCAGACTCAAAAAGAAGTGGTTCCATGTCAGCTTGGCAGGTGGGCTACAGTGTGGCACCTCACAGGGATTTCTGCCTAGTCCTCTGCCATTTAATATTTTTATCAATTATATTGGGGAAGGCATAGATGGAATGCTTATAAAATTTGAATATGACACAAAACTGAAAGGGCTAGTTAGTGACAGAGTCACAATCCCCAAAAGGGGCATCTAGGTGGCTAAGAATGGCATAGTGGACTTAGGCTAGGACCTGGAATCAGGTTTGATTCCTGAATTTGAATCCTACCTCAGGGACTGTGCGACCCTAGACATACAGCTTAAAGTCTTTGAGCCCTGGGTTTTTTGTTTTGTTGTTTTTTTACTTCTAAAATGTGGCTAATAATAATAGTACTTACCTCACAGGTTTGTTGTAATGATCAAATAAGTTAAACGTAAAGAGCTTTCCAAATCTTAACGCTTGCTTTTATTATTACTCATTTGTCTGGACTACATCTAATAAGATGAAATTTAATAGGGATAGAGTGTAGTTTTACACACTGGTTCAAAACATCAACCTCACAAGTACAACATGAGGGAAGTGTGCTTTTCTCTAATAAAGATCTGTGAGCTTCAATGGACTGCAAGTTCAATACCAGTCAATAGGGTGCCATTCTGACCCCAATCAAATCAAAGCTAATGTGATCTCAGGCTGTGCTATGAGAGCCATAATGTGCAGGACTCTAAGGCTCACTTGACTTGACTCTTTTCAGAACATATCTGGAATACTGGATCATAGAATCAGAGATTTTGAGATGAAAAGGGACCTTAGATGTCATTGAATCCAAACCCTCTCATTTTCCAGATGAGGAAACTGAGACCCTGAAAAGTTACTTGCATAAGGTTGTAGAGGTTATTAGTGGAAAAGCTAGGTTTCAAATGCTAAGTTTTTCAACTTTGGACTCAGCATTTTTTCCTCACTGCATTACACTGTTCAGTTCTGGACAGGACATCTTAGGAAGGACAGTGATGAGCTGGAGAATGTCCAGAGGAGATTGACCATAACAATGAAGGACCTAGAAGAGATTATACCATTGAGGATTAATCGAAGGAATCTAGTATGTTTACCCTGGAGAAGAGAATACAAGTTTGTTGTCTTTAAGTAGTTGAAAGATTATTATATTGAAAAGGAATTAATTCTGCTCTGCTTGGTCCTAGAGCAGTGGTTCTCAACCTGTGGATTATGTTCAATTTAAATACATCCTGCATATCAGATATTTACATTACGATTCATAGCAATAGCAAAATTACAGTTATAAAGTAGCAAAGAAAATAATTTTATAGTTGGGGGTCACCGCAACATGAGGAACTGTATTAAAGGTTTGTGGCATTAGGAAGGTTGAGAACCACTGTCCTAGAAGGAAGGACAGTTAAAGTTTCAGAGTGAAAGATTTCAGAACTATATAAAGAAAAACTTCCCAATAATTAGAGCTGCTCAGAAGTGTAAGAAATTACCTGGGGAGATAGTAAAGAAGGGAAAGGAAGGGAGGGAAGGAGAGGGAAAAGAGAGGACCAGATGGGAGAGATGGAGAAGGAAGGGAAGGAGAAGATTCTCCCCTTACCAGAGGTCTTCATATGAAGGCTAGATTATTACTCATTTGGATATTGTAGAGGGTATTTTTGTCCAATGAACTAATTGTCCTCTGGGATTCCAACTCTGAGAATCTATGAGTTACTGTGGCTTAAAAAAAAATTCATTGCCCCATGGCTAAGCATATAGTGATAAGCCTTTTCAAACATAGCTAGACTGATCCTCAGATGACAGACATACTGTAGTCCCTTTGGAGTCCATGCTCAGAGGTTTTCCAACTTTGGAATGGTCAAAGATCTTGCTTTGCTGGCATGACTTTTGGGAATCCAGGGTCACCTTCATGACAAGACATGATTGTTTTTCCACTGTACCACTCTCTAAATGGAAAAATACATAACTTAATCTGTTCATTTTCAAGAAGCTGATGAGAGAACACTCATATTTATGAAATGACACAGGCCTTTACAAAATGGCATCTATGGTAGAATGAGTGACTAATCTGTACCTAGCTTATCTCGACCATGTTTTAGTGTGACCTGCTCTAGCATAGTTTCTTGGCAGAGCAGGTTGTGTGGAAATGCTATTACATAAAAGGGAATTAATTTCTTGACAGTATACCATGATTCTAGTTATAAATGTGACACAGCCTGATGGTATTACATAAGTCATGATGAGATAATTAGGAAGTTCACTTATGTCAGGCTAGGACAACCCTCTACAGATAGAAGCCTGGTTATCATCATCAGAGAGGCTTGCCATCTCAGGAGTCTGAGGTATTTTGCTCATATGTAAACTCTTGCCTTTTCTTGAAAGCTGATAGATACTATTGAGGGTAATAGGCCCTCCCCGTTTGAGATGCCTGGCATACAAGTGGTAGTAAGACTAAATAAAAAAATAACAATATGTTTTTAAAGATGTCTGAGGCTTTAAGAGAATAGTAAATTAGTTGAGAGAAGAGACACATAAAAGTTGTTGGAATGGAATCCATGCAGAGCGAGGCACAAACATGGTTCCAAACCACTTTTTTTTAGGTGTATCCAATCACGCCTACTTAAAAACACTGCAATTTTAACAGCCTCAACAGGAATTCTGTATGTACAGAGTACAATTCTGGTCAAACACTCAGGAGAGATGGATGGGAAAATATAGATACCCTTTAGAAGTCCCCTTCTAACCAGAACCCAACACCACCAAACAAACGACCTGGATTTTAAGCACTGGATGTATTTTCTCTGTTGAATTCAGTATGTTTTCTCTACCTCACTATTTTGTGCAGTATACAATGTTCTCTTCTCCCATTAACACAGATTGAGGGGGGGTAGCTAGGTGGCTAGGTGGCGCAGTGAATAGAGCACTGGCCCTGGAGTCAGGAGTACCTGAGTTCAAATCCGGCCTCAGACACTTAACACAAAAACTAGCCGTGTGACCTTGGGCAAGTCACTTAACCCCAACTGCCCTCCAAAAAAACAAAAAGCAAACAAAAAAAAAACAAACCACAGATCGAGGGAAGGATTTCGCAGGTATCTAAAAAATCTCAAGTTTGAAAAATAAAGCTATAGAGCTATTTTTCTACTTCTCAAGTTTCTCCTTTACTTTTTAGGTACATACATCTTCCTTCTTTGACTGCATGAAACACAGGAACCAGGGATCAGCCTTGTCTTCCCTCTGAGTTTGGAGCTGCTTTGGTAGCCAAAAAATAAAGGGGTATGGGGGTGGGGAGAAGTAGAATTCCAGCCGGGAACAGATTGTTATAAACTCCTTCTCACGTATGATGTTTAACTTCTTGACAGCAAACATTTGCAGGTCACTGGAGTCACATATCAGGAGTTTAAAACACAGCTTCAGAAGGTAAACTGAAAGTGTGCTTTAATAGTAAACTACCTCTTTAGCAAATGTTGCTGTTGTATCTTTTTAAATTAAAAGATGTAATAGGAATTAAATTCTTTAAAGGAAATGAATCACCTAATCTCTAAACTCCAGGTTAATAACAAACAACTGAGAAGAATCCTTTTCTGCTTCATCTTTCAGTAGAATATAGTGATTTTGAAGTTACTACACACACGTAACACACACAAGAACAACAACGCACCAGACAGGAGAAATTCACCCAATTCAAGGAAAGTTTAATGTTACACCTTTTGTTGCCTCTCAATTTTCCAGAACACAGTAGAAATTCAAACAAGTTCAATTCAGTAGGGACTCTGGAAATAATTACCTGAATGGAGATTAACACCTCTCCACTGGGTTTAGCCCTACCCTATTATTTGTTGTTAAAGGGGCTATTCATTCATAAAGCTGAACCCACCCAACCAAACAAAGGGACCTTGGTGCATGCTCAGGTGAACTCTGAGCCAAGAGAAAAAGATTGATTCATTTCCTCATGGCTGAACATTGCTGTGTAGTCAAGCTAAAAAGTTAGGATGGAATTTTAAACAAGGTTAATAATGGGAGGGCTTCAGAATCAGGCACCAGAGCCACCTCCATTTTCCATAGGTAGCAAAGAAAAGAGGGTAGGCACCCTTGGGCTGGGTCTTTAATAACAATGGCTGACATTTATATGGCACTTAAAGGTTTACAAACCATTTTACATATATCATCTCATTTGATTTATTGCAACAACTCTGTGAGGTGGGTGCTATTATAAATCCCACTTTACAGAAGAGGAAGCAGAACCCAGAGAACTTTAGAAACTTAGCCATGTTCACACAGATAGTAAGCATAAAAGATAGGATTAAACCTGAGGGCCTCCCTGATACCAGATACCACATTCATTCTATATAAACTTCAGTTAAAACGCTGTTTCTCTAACTTGGTCAAGGATCACATTTTAAGTGTCTTCCAGAAACTACAGCAACTACAATCCCTAAAAGAATTATGGAATTAATTATAAAACCGTTATTGGATTGAGTTAGAAAGGCAATAACTCTCAATTCAACATGAATTTATTAAGGTATATAGAGTGCCAGACCTGGAGTCAGGAGGACTAATCTTCACGAGTTCAAATTTAGTCTCAGACACTTATTAGTTGTGTGACCCTGGGCAAATCACTTAACTCCCTTTGCCTCAGTTTCCTCACCTGTAAAACAAGCTGGAAAAGGAAATGGCAAACAACAAAATGATTTGGTATCTCTGTCAAGAAAACCCAAATGGGGTCACAAAGAGTCAGATGTGACTTGAACAACAAAACTTTTTGCAAGACCCCGTTCTACAGACTCTGCTTCATCTTTCAGTAGAATATAGTGATTTTGAAGTTACTACACACACATAACACACACAAGAACAACAACGCACCAGACAAGAGAAATTTGTCCAGTTCAAGGAAAGTTTAATGTTATACCTTTTGTTGCCTCTTAATTTTCAATAAAGCAAAAAAACAGACTTACCTTCAAGGAGCTTACATTTCTGTTGGTGAGATCACCAACTACTTTACACAAATAAACTAATACATGATTATTTGAGAAGAGAGGGAGCACTGACAATTAAAGGGATCGGGAAAGGCTTCCCAAGGAGAGAATGCCTGAGTTGAAGCTTGAAGGAAGCTGATGATGCTAAAAGGTAGAGATAGAGAGTATGTAGTGAGCGGGCATAGCCTATGCAAAGGCAAGGAGATGGGAGTAAAAGTAAAAGTAATAGAACAACAAATAGGAAAGTTTGGTTGGAACACATTGTGTGAGATGAAAGTTCAGAGTCTGAATCTGAGGTCAGAAAAGGTCTTTATTCTTTCTCATGAGAAAGGACTCTTGCCCTGTGGCCCACATGGCATCTGCAGGGAGAGTGCAACAGCTAGAAGCCAGCCCATAGTTATATAATCTTCTAATGCAGAAACCCAACCCCCTCAACTGGCCTTCACTCTTATGGGTAAGGGGGCTGAACCACAACCTAAATGCAGGAATCTTTCTGAGACAAAGGACCCGGAAACATGTGGGTGTCCAATGAAAGCAGTAACCTTATTTGGCATATCTTGTGCTGAGCTGGCTGTGGGGGCAAGGTCTCCATTTCTAGGCCCCAGATTGCTTGAAGGTCAGGAGACCTAAACCTAGGCCTAGTGAATACTGAAGCCATTCTAGATTTCATTTTTCAGAATAGGGAAACTTCACTATAAATTATCCCTCACAACATAGTGTGGGGAGGTATTTGATTTGAAATAAGTCTGTTAAGGTAGTCTGGAGCCAGCAAATGAAGGGTTTAAATTATCAAAAACAGAATTTGCATTTTCTCTTAGAAGAAATGGAGAGCCACTTACGGTTTCTGATGGGGATTAGACTTGCGCTTTAGGAAGGCTATTTTGGCTGCTGTATAGAGAATGAGTTGGGGAAAGGAGACACTGACCAGAAACAAAAAAACCAGTTAGGAGGATATTATAATTTAATAGTCCAGGTGAGAGGTGATGAGGATTTAAATAAGGATGGTAGCCATGTGAAATTATAAAATATGAGAGATATTGTAAGGGTACAGAACAAATTTGATCATACTACTGTTGGTAGGGGTGAAGGAGGAAAGAAAAGAAAAGTGTTTAGGACAGAGATTTATAGCATACCCAAGATTATATGTGAGACATAGACTATAATCTAGCAAAGGAGACTGAGGAGGGAAGCGAACCAGGATAAAACAGGGTTACAAAAACCCTGGAAGGAGAGAGTATCCAGGCAGAAGGGTAGTCAACAGCATCAAAAGTCATGTGTTATCTCCCCCGTTAGACTGTGAGCTCTTTGAGAGCTCAAATTTTTGCCTTTCTTTCTATCCCAGTGCCCAGTAGGTGCTTCTTGACTTGACTTGACTTAAGAGATGGTTGGTAACCTCAGAGAGCACATTTTCAATTCTGAGGTAGAATAAACACAAGGGACTACGTAGTGAGTAGGAGTTAAAGATGTAGAGACAAAACTGAAGAGAAGAGAGGCTTAAATTTTAATGATGTGGAAGAGCTGAACATGTTTATAGGCAGCAGGAAAGGAAAGATGTGAAAATGAGAGAGGAAGTCTGGCAAAAATTAGGTTTAGAGTAGACCAATATCTCACACTATATACTACAATAAGCTCCAGATGGATACATGACTGATATATAATAGGTCACATCATAAACAAATCAGAGGAGCAAGCAAGAAATTGTGGAAAGGGTAAGAGTTCATGACTAGACAAGTGACAGAGGGATTCACACAAGATAAAATGGTCAATTTTTATTAGATAAAATTAGAAAGATTTCACACAAGCAAATCTAATGGAGTTAAAGATATATAAGGAAGATTCAAATATATAAAACTAAGAGCCGTTCCCTAATAGATGAATGGTCAAGGAATATGAACAGGTAATTTTCAAAAGAAGAGATTCAAATCATTAATAATTAGAGAAGTGCAAATTAAAGCAACTTTGGGATTCTACCCCATACCTACTATACTGGCAAAGATAGAAAAAGAAGAAAATGACAAATATTGGAGAAGTTATGGGAAAACATGAACATCTGTACACTATTGGTGGAGCTTTCAATTTATCTAAAGATTCTGGAAAGCAATTTGGAACTATACCCCAAAATTTACAAAACTACACATACTCTTTGACCTAGCTATACCACTACTAGACGTATACCCCAAAGAAATTTTAAAAAGAGGAAAAGGATCTACATGACAAAAATACTTATAGCAGCTCTTGTTATGGCCCAAAATTGGAAAGTTAGGGTGATGTCCTCCTGTTGGGGAATGACTAAACAAAATATAGGATGTGAATATAATGGAATAATTATTGTGACAATAAGGAATGACAAAATGGATAGAT
Source organism: Pseudocheirus occidentalis (assembly GCA_028646575.1). NCBI lineage: Eukaryota > Metazoa > Chordata > Mammalia > Diprotodontia > Pseudocheiridae > Pseudocheirus > Pseudocheirus occidentalis. The sequence continues at coordinate 63,655,400 of CM053593.1, forward strand.
AGTTTCCTAAAAAACTGGGAAAACTTTATGAACTGAGATAGAGTAAAATGAGCAGAATTAGAACATTCTATACAAAGATAACATCATGTAGAAAAACAACTTTGGTAAACTAGATATGTAATCAGTGAAATGATTATGAAGGAAAATGAATGAAATCCAAATGCCGTGAAGTTTGAATAAAATGAAATCCAAAAGAATGAAGGTGAAATAAAACACTCACCTCTTGCCAGAGAGGTTTTGTTGTTGTGCAGTCATTTCAGATGTGTCCGAGTCTTCATGACCTCATTTGCTGTTTTCTTGGCAAAGATACTGGAGTGATTTGCCGTTTCCTTCTCCAGAGATGTAATGAGCTTAAAATTCAGAGACATATATTTTCAGATATGACCAATATCAGAATTTGTTTTTCCAGACTATCCTTTATGTATCAAGAGCTTTATTTTTTTTTTAATTAGTGAGTAGGAGTTAAGGGGAAACACAGATGAGTAAAAGGAAATAAAAGGATAGTAAATAAAAGGAAGTAAAAGGAAATAAAAGTTAAATAACATTTTTCTCTTTTACTTCAAAGTATAAAGATGTCCCGAGCCAATGGCATTTTATTAAAGGATCCTTGGTCCCATCCAATGGAGTAGAAGTCAGATCTTCCTCACAATTTGAGATGCTCCCTTCTTCTGGGACCTTGTTTTTATAGGATTTAATAACCAAACATGCAAAAGAGGCGTGGCAAAATATGGAATCTCATTGGTTGATAGAACTTGCTCTTGAGGGTCAAAAAATGACATATTATTAGAGGGGTCACAGGTTGACTGAAACATGGGGCATCTCCACTGACTAAGTGGTCATAAGAGGGTCACTTGCTCTTGAACAAGAGAGAGAGAGGTCGGGAGTTACAAATGTAACTTTCCATGTAATTGAGTCACCTCTGCTGCACTGGGCTTGGTCACCATGACAAGGAAAAACAAGAGTGCAAGGTCTCTACTTAGATATCTATGAAGCAAGTGATTTTAGAATCTGTAGCTCACAGTTCTGAGGTTTAATATATAGAACTTATAAATCACTACCCCTATGGCAGCAGTTCTCAACCTGTGGGTTATATTCAGTTTGTAATAATGAAAATACAAAAATTACAGTTATGAAGTAGCAATGAAAATGATTTTATGGTTGGGGGTCACCACAACATGAGGAACTGCATTAAAGGGTCACAGTATTAGGAAAGTTGAGAACCACTGGCCTATGGAATCATAACAAATTGATTGATATTAATTGGAGTAGGAGTCCAAATTAATTATTTCTCACAGGAACTCTAATCCATAGGGAAATTTGGGGGCAATTGATTGTTTAGATGTAAATATTATGCTTGCTCATTAGTTCAGCACAGATCTCTATGTTTTTAGCTTCAAGTACAACTCAAAATAGAATGATGTGCCAGGGATAGTAAACCACAAGGAAGCCTGTGTCCATTAGCATCTATCTCATAAGTTTGACATTGTGTTGTCATGGATGATGAAGGGCTTGGCCTTCTGCACTCTTTAAAGTTTGAAGAACTCTAGCTAACCCAGAAGTGTAGATGGAAAGAAAATTGTAAAAATAAAGCCTGCAACATGGGCCCATAGTGTTGTTTAGTTGTTTCAGATGTGTCCGACTCATCATGACCCCATTTGGGGGTTTCTTGGCAAAGATCTGGAGTGGTCTGCCATTTCCTTCTCCAGTTCATTTTACAGACGAGGAACTGAGGAGAACTGGGTTAAGTGACTTGCTCAGAGTCACCATCTAGATGAGTCTTCCTGATTCCAATCCTAATGCTCTATCCACTGGCACCCAGCTGCCATAGTGATTATTAACAAAGTGTTTATTAAAGGACTTATGCTGACAATATAGCCACCAAAGCAACCAAAGACTTTGTTTGCCAAGTATTCTAGTAACAATGTCCAGTTTGTGCATGACTCTATCCTGATCACTTATCCTGCCATCTTGAGTTCTATATTGAGTTCTGCAACATGGACGTCATCTACAAAGATAATTGCCCAATATTCATAGGCCAAATCACACAATTCTTCCGTACAAGTGAAAATATTGCTCCATCCATGGAGTGAACAGTTTCAAATGCAATGACCTTGGGGACTGATGGGTCTGATTTCTTTAGCAGCCCTTTGAGATAGCTTACATATTATGATGGAATATTTATCTTGGCAGTGCTGCTGCGAATTCCTTGGATCATGAAGGCATGGTTCCCAGAATTAGAATAAATGTCACAGACTGGCATCATCTTAGCCAAAGTGAAGAGAGTAGAGTCATCAGCAGCGAAGTAAGATGAAAACAATAATGCTGCATCTCTCCTGTTTAGGTTGGCCAGTTCTTGATCCAGATCTACATGAAACTTATTAATTCCAGAAATATTTCTAGTATTAGCAGCATCAACACCATGTTGTTTTAATGTATCTGTGACTCCTGCTCCCCTCAAGATAATGAGTCATCTTTAGGTATTAGTTTCTACAATGGACTAAAAACCTACCTGCTTTTTTAGTAACAAGAGAATCCATGTAGCCATCTGATACTGGGAAGTGTGTACCCTCTAATTCACTGCTTTACACATTCAATACATTTGATCTTTTTTTCCCATCAAACTTTTTTTTTTCTCAAAGATACAATCATCATACCAGTAAATGGAAACAGAATTTTGGCAAGTTGTCCTAAAGGAAGTGGGGCACCTTCCCTTGTCTTTGATTTGGCAAGAAATCCTGAGAATTCTTTAGCAAACTGCTCTAGTCTCTTCCAGTCTAGAGATTAATCATCTTGAAGATAACTGGAACTTGATCAGTTTCTTTCCTCACAAGGAGCCATTTCCTTCTTGAAGTTCTAAACTGGCCTTATAGAAAACTGCTGTTCCTTGGTCCTTCTGAACTAGCAAGAAGGATATCCATAAAGCAATTGAGATTCACCAGTGGTCTGCTGAACCATAGTTTTGAAAGTTTTATTGTTCTCATTGACTGAAGTTGTTCCTTTTCCTTGTGAGCTGCTGAAGTGGACCAAAAGAAAATTTCACCATTTTTGGCTAATTTTGTGTATGCCAGTCTTTTGGAGAAACATTCAGGGTATTCTCGACAGGAATGGGTATCATCAAACACTGTTCTTAGATAACAAGCATTTAGGAGTATAGAAACTTTGAACCCTAGAACTTTCAAGAGAAGCCATCCACAGGCTTATCCAATTCTTAATCTGGAGTACAAATTTAGGAGGTAGCCCAGAGAAAGCACAAAAATAATAAGTCATATAAACCAAAGAAAAAATAAATAGCATGTCATAGCATTGGATGCAAAGAAAGTCTTTAGTAAAATAATTTATTCATAAGTTTAAAAACATAAGAATAGAAGGACCTATCTTTAATATGATCAAATGTATCTAAGACAACATAATATTCAACAAAGAAACATTAAAAGAATTCCTAAATTTAAAAAGTTACCAACAATACTATCTATTCCAGTCACATTCCTATTTATCATCCTCTTAAAATGCCATGACAAAAGAAATTAAAGGAATAAATATTCCTTTAAGGAATAAAAATAAAGAAATACAACTTTATGTTTGTAAAAGATATAATTATATATCTAGACAATACAGTACACTCAACAACAGAAATTGAAGTGATATATGATTTTAGCAAAGTAGATAAAGGTAAGATAAATTCACAAAAATTTTCTGAGTTGGTATAAACTACCACAAAAATCAAGAGTAACTGATACAGACATATCATTTACTATGAGTAAAAATAATGAATTATTTTTGCATTAACCTGTCACCACATATAATCAATCAACAATCATTTATTAAGTACTTTCTCTGTGCCAGTTATTCTAAGTATTAAGTATACAAAGAAAAATGCAAAAACAGCTCCTACTCTTAAGGAACTTAGATTCTAATGGGAGAGACAACATGTAAATAACTTTATGTATGCAAGGTACATATACAGGAACTGTCTCACTTTTTGTATTTGTATATCCATTGCTTAGCGTAATGGTTTTATAAATATCTGTTCAGTCATGTCCAACTCTCCATGACCCCATTTGAGGTTTTCTTGGCAAACATATGGGGAGCAATTTGGCATTTCCTTCTGTATTGCTAATGTATTTTTGCTCAATGGGAAGATCTTTCCCATCCATTAACAGGCCCATGTGACCTGCTTGAGTTACATGGAAGCCAGAGTCACATGAGTCTGTGGTGGGAGGATCTTGCAGAATGGTAGAGCAGGAAGGGATGGAGCAGAACCCAGAGGAAGTCGGTCAGAGCAGTTAGAACTGAGGGAGACAGAGGCAGCAGGTAGTGAACTATGAGTGTTTGTTTTTGGGAAGGGCCTTAGCAGGGGGAAGGCTTGGGGATGGCAGTGCCCTCTGCATTGTTATTGTGTATAGATTTCTTTGTTGCTATGACAGATTTGGCTTTCTGGTGTTTGAATAAATGTTTTGTTTTAACTGTCTTAAATATTTTAACTGTTTAACTGTCTTCCATGTGAAATCTGTTATATTTTGCAATTCAGAATTATGCCAGCATATTCATAGGCATTATAGATACTGTGATTATTGCATTGGTGCTACACCTTCTCCAGCTCATTTTATAGATGAGGAATTGAGGCAAACTGGCTTGTGACATGCTTGGGATCACACAGTTAGTAAGTATCTGAAGTCAGATTTGAATTCACAAATATGAGTCTTCCTGACTCCAAGCCTGACATTCAGTCTACTGTACCACCTAGCTGACCAGTTTTTATAAATGAGAACTGAGAAATCACCATCTACAAACAATCAGGGCCACCACTTCCTTTACTTGGATTTTCTTCTAAGTCTTCTCCAGTCTAGCCTCCAACTAAATCATTCAACTGAAATTGCTTTCTGCAAAGCTATGGTCCAATTTTTAGCTGTAGCATCTAATGTGCTATTCTCAAATCCTGATCCTCTTAAATCTCTGTCACATTTGACACTTGACAAAGCACCTTCTCTTTCCTCTCTTGGGTAAGTCATTTACTCCCCTTTTTGCCTAAGTTTCTTCAACTGTGAAATGAAGATAATAATAGCATCTTCTTCATGGGGTTGTTTTGAGTATCAAATGAGATAATATTTGTGAAAGTGCCTAGCACATGGTAAATCTTATATAAATACTTATTCTTTTACCCTCTTGTCCTTCCCTCACCATGAATTCAATGATTCTCAAATATATATCCAACCTTACTTAATCTTTCTCCTAAGACCTAAGTTCATGTCCTATTTGGACATAAAATTGCCTTTTGGACATCTTGAAACTCATCTCAAATTCAAAATGTCCAAAAAAGAACTAATTATCTTCCCCCTCCATCTCCACGAGTTGAGCAATATCTTAACCCCTCCTAACCCCAAGCAATTTAGGCTAGTTCTAACTTGAAATCACTGATTTGAAGTCATCCAAAAGATTTGGTTTGTCTCTAATAGAAAGATGATATAGTCACACAAAGAGAAGAAATTATTAGACCCAAAATTAGTCAATTTGAATATACAAATGTAAAAAGATTTGGACTAACAGAAAGTAATAGCTCTAAAGTAGAAATAAAAGACTGGGGAAAATATTTGCAATAAACATATCATACAAAAGTCTGCTATCCAGAATCAATTTTTCAAAACCAATTTCCTTCCATCATATAGATTCCCAAAGATGATCAAATACTCTTTTAATCAGAGAAATGTAGAAAAAGACAACCTTAAGACACTACTTTTTCCTCATTAAACTGACCATATATGTGTATATATACATATATGTAATATATATATCATATGTGTGTGTATCAGAAAATTATCAGTGTCAATGGGACTGAGGGAAAACAGTTGACATTAATATTGGTGGTGTCACAAAACTAATTATACCCTTTGACTCAGCAATCCTTTTGCTAGAGCTTTACCCTAATGATATAAACATATCATAATATAAAACAGAAAGGACTATTAAAAAGGAAAAGAAATTGTAATTACAAAAATATTCAGTAGATGCTTCATTCATAATAGAAAAAATCTTGAAACAACTTTTATAACAGTGGATTTAGAGAACAGTTGAACAAGTTAAATTATAATCAGTTAACATAACGGAATTTGATGGTGCCATAAAAATACTAAGTATGAAGAATACAAGGAGCTATGGAGAGACACAAATTCACTGATATAACACAAGATCAGAAGAAGAATAAGGGACATATTGTCAAGTCTACTTTTTAAAAAGGTGACATCAAAGGGATTCAGACAGGAACATAGCTATAACACAGAGGAAACGTACTTTGTTATTCAACTCTTTGATCACTTTTAACTATATACAGCATATTATTTCCCCTTTCCATTTCTAATTATGATAGAAATGATTCAGATTTGGGGATTAGAGATCTATCTTACATTTGGCTTAGTTGTTTAATTAGCGCTTGTTATAAATATTGAATGAATAACAACACTTAGTTAAATTTTTAAAAAAATAGCTGACATGTACATTGTGCCCTGATGTCTGTAAAGTGCTTATATCATTATCTCAGTCAGGAAGCCCACCAATAAATGTTTGCAGAATAGTAACAGATAAAACTGGTCTTAAAGGAAGGAAATTGTACTTTAAATGCTTTTCTGTTACATAGTGTTCACAATAGTTTTAAAACTTAAGAGTATGTAAAAATAAACCTGTTTCCTTTTAAATATGGCAAATCCATCATATTTCCTTCTTTGAAAAGCCAGAAGATTTTGAAAGCTAGAAAATATTTATAGTACCAGAGATCTCCCCTCCCCAGGACACACATGGTCCCCAGAATAGCTACTTGAGGTTTCAGGTTCTCAGTGGGTTCACATCCTCTCTAGACCTTTGCTCATAACACTGCAATGAGGTATTTCTGATGGATTTACTTTTCCTGTAGGCAGCCAGAGGTTGTGATTTTTTTCAAAGCCAACGCTTTTAAAGAAATAGTAAGAGAAGCTGTAATGAAACATCTCCACTGCCACCCACCCCAAAGCCAAGGCCATACTCTCCAATAAATACACACGTGACCATCATTGGAAAAAGGAGACCCACATTTAGATAATTCCTGAGCAATATACGGGAAGGAAACATGTGTTGCCAGGGCACAGGTATAGAAGTCTGGCATTGCAAGACCACTGATGTTTACTTGTGATGTTGATTCTTCTCACTAGGCCTGTTCCCTGTAAAGGAAGGGTTTCCATTGACTGATACAGCTGCTTCCTTGGTACCTGCTGGTGATTGCTAGTGTCTACTTAGCATTGCTGCTTGATGTTAGGGCAGAGATCCAGGCCTTCTGCTTCAGACAGCTTTGGGGTTAGAAGTTCCCATGATTCTCTTTGAATTAGGATGAAATGGAATTTGAGATAGAACAAAAAGGTAAGCTGAAGAGTCAAGATCATTCTTCTTTACCTGTACAACTCTTATTCCTACCTTTATTATACATATCTGTCAACAGCAATATCAGGGGCAGCTAGGTGGCTTGGTGAATACAGCACCAGGACTGGAGAGACTTGGGTTCATATCTGATCTCTGACACTTACTAGCTGCGTGACCTGGGGTAAATCACTTAACCCATTTGCCTCAGTTTCCTGTGATTGGGAAATGAGGATTATAATCACTCCCACCTTCTAGGATTGTTGAGAGATTAAATGAGATAATAATTATAAAATTTATATAAAAATTATAAAAAATATAAAATTATAAAATAATTATAAAATGGGATAATAATTATAAAACTCTGTCTGACACAGAGTAAGTGTAATGTAAATGTTAGATGTTATTATTATCCTTTCCTGGGAATTACTTCATGTTTTCTTTGTATTTATTTTGTATTTCCTAACTTGTGTATGTGTTACTTCTCCACAGTAGAATTTAAGTTCTCTGGATTAAGGACTTTTGGTTTCTATCTTTTTTTCTCCAGAGCCTATCACAGTGCCTTGCTTAATAAGTAAATGTTGGTTGAGTTAAATTGATTTTTTAAAGGGAGTGTTTTGGGTGGATAAGTGGACTGAATTATTATAACAATGCAAGCTCCAAGTGGAGTGGGGCCCTTGAGAAACAGGGACCATGTATGTATGTGAATATTTGAGTGTGTGCATGCTCTCAAGTCAAGGGACTCCCCTGCCAGCCAAGGCAAGGAAACAGCAGCAGCATCAGTCACTTCAGCAACCTCACAGTGCCCTCTGGCAAAAACTGTACCAGCCCCCACACTGTACTCACTTTTAAGCTCATTTCTGTATCCCTCTCTCTCTCTCTGTCTCTGTCTCTTTCTGAAAGAAAAGAGAAAGAAAAAGCTTGAGACAAGGTCTGAAAATAGATTTGTGCACTATGGAAAATTATTATTAATAACAAACTTTCTCTCTCACATTGGCCCTATCCTGCACCCAGCCTGTGCTGCTTGAAGAAAAATCCCCTCTCCCTGTTGGATATTGGTTTCCTCTCTTTCAGTCCTATCCCAAGTAGTCATAGTAGGACAGACTCACGGTAGATGACCCCCTGGGTTCAGCTGGCACTGTCCCTTCTTTAGACTGCGAGTGACGCGCAAAGACAGGATAAATCTTTACCTGAAAGCTTGTGAATAGCGTAGCCCAAAAGAGTGAGCTATGCAGGGGTCCCAAATCAGAGGTGATACGAGAGGGGCAGCCACAGAGCTGGAAAACATATTTCCTTCAGGGTGAAGACTCGCCTTGGCTGAGGTTGGATGCCCCTTAAAGGGGCTTAAGGAAGGTAGGAGGCCATTTTAGAACCAGGGTGCTTGGTACCATCAAGCCAACGTCATTCTCTAGCAATGGTGGAGTGTTTATAATGAAATCTAATGTTACTGCCTCTCAGGGGCAGAGGGAAGTTATCAGGGGTTGCAGCAAGCTCGTTGGGTGCTCTACTGGGTCCTTGGCCCGCTCATATACTTCACATGACTTAGTATGCATATTACTATACAGTCATAATCATCAAAAGTCATGTATGACTGAAAATTCTTAAAACAGATATACTACTGGTCTTTTATAGCTCTGATTCCTGTTCATTAGACTTCACACAAAGAGACATGTAGATATGAGTATAAGAAGTACAAGAATCCATGGAAGACTAACTCTAGCTCCAGTATGGGTATCATGCCTACTTAAGAGGCAGGTAGATGGTGCAGTGGATAGCACACAGAACCTGGAGTCAGGAAGATCTAAATTCAAATCTAGCCTTAGTCAATTAGCAAAATTGTGTGACCATGGATGAGTTACTTAACCTCTGTCTGCCTCAGCTGTAAAATGGGGGTAATAATAGTAGCTATCTCTCAAAGTTGTTGTAAGATTAAATGAGATGTTTGTAAAGCACCTAACACAATGACTGGCACATAGTAGGCACTTAATAAATGCTTATTTCCTTCCTCCTTAAAGGGAAGAAAACTATACATACTATTAGAAGAATAATTCTAGTAGTTCTGGTTAGGATTGAGTAGTATTGGGTCTGTCTATAGAGGTGACTGATTCATTGGGAGTCCAAATTCAATTTTTCACAACAGTACGTCTACCTGCCGTTTGGACCCATGGGAACTGAAGGTGATGCTGAGCTTGGAAATAATGGCCTGTGTTAATGGCTACCAGGTAGTTGGAAAATATTGTTGGCTCTTAGATGTTTATGGCTGGTGTGGACAATGATCTAACAGACTTCTGAGAAGATTCTTTGACAGCTTCACAAATACAATACTCCTCTCCAAAATGGTTTTCCCATATAAGTGGTTTGAGCCATTTTCCTTTTCCTACTTTATATAACTTTTCCTTTTTATATAACTCTCCTTTTCCTACTTTATATAACTCTCTGTATCTGCCCACTTAGGGGAGAAGCATGCAGGCCTAGGGCATGGAGGAAGAGGGAGTAGCCTGTGATAGGATGACCTTCCTGGGAGTACTTGATGCATTGTTCTCCATGATGGAGAGTGGATTCTATGGACTTAGTAATAACAAGAGACGACAATGATGCAAAAACTTCCTTCAGGAATCTGGCTGGATCCCTACGGGAATAGAGATTTTTCATCTCCATCAGAGGTTAGTAGCTACTCCACCACTTTGTCCCCACCTCCACCTGAAAGCATCCCTTCCCACTGAATATCAGAGAAGAGAAGCATAACCTCAAAAACTGTTTAGTTTTGTGGAACAAGGCAGGGTGGCCTGAGACAGGATAGTTTTTCAATTCATACCAAGTTCTTATGAGCTGAGGACCTTAGCAAATTGATCACAATTCACGGATCACAACAATATTCCTGTAAAAACTGGGTATGGTCGGTGGGGCTAAAGGTATACATAGTCATAGCTTCACCCATAATGTATCCACCCACACTTCTCTCACTCCTCAACTTTCTAGAGTGCAGGAGACTGTCACATGATTGGTCAAATTATTCATTGGCTGAGGGGATATTGTTTGGCAATCAGACAGCCTTCTGATTACCCCCTGAATAGCTTACTTGCTAGACATCTGTATTTTCTCCTAAGCTAGTGGTTCTCAACTTCCTAATACCACGACTCTTTAAAAAAGTTCCTCATGTTGTGCTGACCCCCAGCTATAAAATTATTTTCATTGCTACTTCATAAATGTAATATACTTCATAAATGTAATTTTGCTACTGTTATGAATCATAATGTAAATATCTGATATGCAGGATGTATTTAAATTGAACACAACCCACAGGTTGAGAACCACTGTGACCTAAGCCAATGTGTGGCTTAGCTGACTCCCAGAGTCAATAGAGACCTAGAGTTATGATTTGGAATATGCCTAGAAATTACCCAAAACAGGAAACACTGCTTATCTTACCCTTTGAGTTCCCATGCTATGCTTAGATTCTTTCTTCCTCCTTTTTCATGGTCCCTAATATATAAGATTCAATAATTTACTCTTAATAGTCATGGGATTTATTGAAACAATTAGGTAGCATGTAAACCCAAAATAAAGTACAAAAAGAAAACAGAGTTAAACTTTCCTGTGCAACAGACATAGAAGCTCATCAAAGTAGATGCTCACTCCTCTGGAGTAGCTGTCCAAGCCTTCCTACCTTGTGAGAATCTTGTGTCCTTCTCTAAATCGTCCATAGAAGATTCAACATATGGATGCCTTCCTCTAAATCTTTTCATGTTGTGGGTATGCTAGTGGGACACTCAGTTTAACCATATGTTACTCCTTATTCTCAATATGTAAGTATTATTTCCCTCATTTTACAGATGAGGAAATGGAGACTCAAAGAGGTTAAATGCCTGGCCCACAGTTTTACTACATGTAAGTAGTAAATAATAGAGCTGGGATTTGAACCTGGGTCTTCCAACTTTGATTCCAATGTTCTTTCTATTACACCAGTAAAACCATTTGGTCTGGGGACACTTTTACACTCTTAGAAATGATTAAAGACTCCCTCCCCCTCATATCGTTTGAGAATTAGTATATTGTGCCATGCTGCGTCTTTCTGGAAGGCTCATGGTTATGTAAGTCAGGGCAGAGCATGGCAAAATAACCTGGCAAAATAAATGTAGACCTGAGTCTGTGAGATCAGATGTGTTCCTTGTATTGATAGCTCATACACAGCCTGGTGCAAACAGAGGTATGAAAGGAATGTACTTGTAAAAGGGGTTGTGCCAGGGCACCCCACTTGAAAGATTAAACTTTCATACATCACTATGACATGAAAATCCTCATGAGTAGAAACACCACCTATTACTTCAAGCAGAAAGGGTTAGTACAGAGACCAGAAGAGCACCCAAGAAAAGGCCTACATTAGGAAGCTCACAGATGACATTCTAGAATGTTAGACTAACAAAATGAATTCATCCAAACCCCTTTGTTTCACCTGATGTTGCCAATTGGTATCATCAATACATCTAGGGATAGAAGTAGAAACAACTCTAAGAATCTAGTCTTTATGACTATTAAAGAAATGTTTTCATTCATTAATATTTTAGAGATTTATCATCTTATTAGTGAGTAAATAATAATAAAAGTAGTATAAGAGTAGAGTTCCAAACCCCCTTCCCATTAATGTAATTATAACATATTAAGCCTAAGGGTGGTCAAATATGGTGAAGTTTTAAATACATAAAGAAGAGGCTTTTACCTTAGGATCTCTTCATAAGGTATAAACTCTTCCTTAGTTGAGTCAAGAAAGAACAACAAAGAAGTTAAACTTGCCCCGGGGGCTTTAAATAGTGAAGGAATTTTGGCAGTCTACCTTGAAGTAGGGCCTTGAGAAGACAGAGCCTTATACCTGGGGTGGGAGTGGAGGAAGGGAAGGAGGAGGGGGAAGAAGGAGCTCAGAGGGATTGTGTCACTCTTCTGCCTTGTCACCAGAGAGAACTGACCAGTGGTAGACAATGTATTCAGAGAACCCTGAGGACAAACATAGATGAACATAGATATAGATGGATACGGAAAAATATCCACATACAAAAGGAAGCAGCTTCCAAGGGTGTGGTGGCTTGTACCAGAGAGAATGCTGACTGCCCGCTCCAAAAAGGACTTCTAGTAACAAGGAGCTGAGTGCTCCCTCTATGCCTTACATATGTGTGTGCACATATATGTTGTATGTATACATATGTGTGTATGTGTGTGTATATGCATGTGTGTGTATCTATATATTTTATATCCCAGTATCATTGTTCTCAAAGTTTAAGCCACCTCTCTTCAGGGACCTTTGGTAGGTATGCAAGGGGAGAGTACACTCAGGTTTGGGGAGAATGTTTTATACCAACTCTTCTTACTCTTCAACCCTAGTAAATACTCTTTTCTAAAAGTTAATTGAAGTTTGACTGTCCCTGGGAAGAATACTGGTACGGGCTTACAACCAACAGGAATAGAAATCTAGGGATCGTTAGGACTATGATGAAGGTGAATAACACCATGCTGACCCCAACTGAGGAGTGCTAGTTCCATCTTGAGAGAGTAATCTCAGAGAAGGTGCTATAGTAGCAATAATAAATATTATAATTATAACAAAATCGACATTTTGTAATGTCTTAAGGTTTGCAAAGCACCATATACTTATTATCTCAATTTTCTTTACTAACAGCAATTGATCTTTTAGTTGTTTGTCCAGTTCACTGATCTACCACATAAGAATTATTCTTGTTTTCACGTATACAATACAGCATTCCATTTTCTTTTTATTTAAAAATGATTACAAATTAAGATCATTGAACCACATGGAATTTATTGTATAATATGAGATGTACGTAGTATGAAATGTGACTCTCACACTTTTTATATTCTTCTTACTCATCCCCTCATAATCTTATTTTATGATTCTGCTAAAGTCAAATATTCCATCAATTTTAAAAAATTCCAATTCCCTGAGTGCAGCAAATCCCTAGAGATTGTCTCTTGTTCCTGACTCCATTAATTATCCCATCTCTCTTTTGCATCTTCTCTTCTCTTTTCTTCTCTTCTCTTCTCTTCTCTTCTCTTCTCTTCTCTTCTCTTCTCTTCTCTTCTCTTCTCTTCACTTCTCTTCTCCCTCCATTTGCTTTACCTTCTCTCCCCCCATCTCTCCCCTCCGTCCCCCACCTCTTTCCTCTCTGTCTAAAATTATGATTTGCTCTTTTATATTTAAAAAAAATTTTTTAAGTATCCTGCCTCCATCCTATCTCCTCTTCACCTTCAGACTTCTTGACAAAACAGAATAAATTGGCTACCTCTACTTCCTCCTACTCATTCTCCAAACTATTTGCAATCTGTTTTCCTTCCCTTTCACAATACTGAAATTGAAATCTTTAAGGTATGATAATATGCATGGTTTCTGTAAAAGACAGAAGAACAAAGTTTTATCACCACTGTATTCAAAAGCCTGAAATGCAGATAATAGTAATAGATTTAGAACTAGAAGAAGCCTTAAGAGATCATCACCTCAGCCCCTTCATTTTCAAACAAAGAAACTCAATCTCATAGACATGAAATGACTTAACCAAGGTCACAAGAGTGAGAAGGTGACAAAACTGGTGTTTGAACCTAGGCTTCCTGATTCTAAGGCCATCATTCTTCCCACTATAAATGTATCTATTTTCCAAAAAGAGTGGGACTGGCAAATAATAATGCTCTTGATAATAGAAATGTGTAACAATTGCCAGGAACTTGCCTTGATCTGGCTAGAACTGGGAGGAAATGGAAAGGCTAGAGTTGAGTAATCAAAATATAGCCAAAAGGGAGTGTCCACATATTTTCATATGTTATTACATCAACAGAAACTAAGTACTCAAAGTACTGCTGCTGTCAATAGCCACAATTGCACAACCAGGAAAAACATTTGATGGCACAGTGGATAGAGTACTGAACTTGAAGTCAGGAAGACTTGAGCTCAAATCCAGCCTTAGATACTAACCATCTGGGTGACCCTGAGCAAGGTATTAACTGCCTTGGTTTCTCCATCTATAAAATGGGAGTAATGGCATCTACCTCCCAGGATTATTCTGGGGTTCAAATGAGATAATACTTGTAAAATACTTGGCACATTGCAGGTGCTGTGTAAATGTTAGCCACTTGGGGTCTATGATTTTGAACCAGCATCACCGCATCAATTCCAGCATCCCCAGTCAGTGGCATTCTCCCTGTCTCTCCTTTTAGAGTGGTAACATATTAGATGACTATATTGTAAAGTGGAAAGAATGCTGAAGTAAGAGTTAAGGTGCCTGGGTCTGAATCCTAGTTTTGCCACTTACCAAACAACAAGAATTTATTAAGCACCTACTGTGTGTTCAGGCTTTGTACTAGGAGCTGGGGATATAAATAGGAAGCAAGAAGGAGCTCATAGTCTTGGAAGTGGGAGACGCATCATATATAAGTGAGTCTGATATCTCATCATTTTAGGAATTATCTCCAATGATTCAAAGCACAGCCCATCTATCCTCTAGGATGTTTTGTCCATGTTCTCCCAAAAGTCCAATACAGGGAGTCCCCCTCAATCTGCTGGAGGCCTTCCTTAATTTCATGAGGACATTTTCAGTGGTGCTATCTGGTGGCCCTTGTGTCATTCCTTATTCTAGCCACATGAACAGTCCATCTTTTCTTCCTGTTATGCAAATTCTTGAAAATACCTTTTACTCTTGTTCTTTGGCATTGCATCCTGTTCACACTGATCAAGTGACTTTCCATTTTGCCCTCACAGTCCGCTGACACCCCTTTATTAAGCACATATTATGGACTGGGCACTGGGCCAAGTGTTGGAAATACAAAGAAAGGCAAAAAATGGTTTGTGCTTTCAAGAAGCTCCCAGTCTAATGGGTAAGAGGAACTTGTAAATAACAATTTATAGACAAGGTTATATACATGTATATGTAAATTAGCTATAATATATAAATTGGATGTTATATGTATGTGTGTATATATACATACACACATATATACATATATATGTATACTATAATCTCAAAAGGAGGGCATTATCATTAAGAGGAATTGGGAAAGACTTTCAGAAGAAGGTGACATTTTACCTAGGACTCAGAAGTCAGAGAAAGACAGAAGAGAGAGATTTAAAGAATGGGGTGTAACCAATGATAATGCCTGGAGTCAGAAGAGTACCTCTTGGAGGAAATAACAAGACAGCCAGGGTCACGGGAGCAGGGGAAGAACTCGTGAGAGGACTAGAAAGATAAGCAGGGGCCCAATTATAAGGGGCTTTGAACACCACACAGGATTTTATATTTGATCCTACAGGCTCTAAGGAACCACTGGAATGTATTTTATGTAGGAAAGTAACAAGGTAAGATTTAGGCTTTAGTTTTAGGTAGATCAACTTGACATCTGAGTGAAGGATGTACTAGAAAAGAGAGAGACTTGGAAGAAGGAGATTGGTCAGTATGACACTCGTCTTTAGCTTTTTGGAAATAGTGGTACTAAATCTATATCTTGCTACCATATAGCAGCACTGTTAAATGTCAGTATCGAAAAGATGAGCCTTTGTTTTCATGGGAAGCTTGGTGCCATTAAAAGAGCTTTGCAATTTCCTGAAAGTAATCCAACCTCTTTTCTCTCTCCACAATTCTAGTTCCAATTCGTTGTTCCTCTGTACTACTAGTCCAAATACACACATTATGGGGCAAGCTCTTGGGTTTGTCCAAATTCTTGCTGAAGTCTGGGCAACATACATTCTTCCTCATGGTTTTTAACTTTTGTTCTTTCACATCATGACTAATGTGGAAATGTCTTTAATATGATCACACATGTATAGCCTGTATCAGATAGCACGCTGTCTTGGGG
This sequence comes from Pseudocheirus occidentalis, assembly GCA_028646575.1. Classification (NCBI taxonomy): domain Eukaryota; kingdom Metazoa; phylum Chordata; class Mammalia; order Diprotodontia; family Pseudocheiridae; genus Pseudocheirus; species Pseudocheirus occidentalis. Next base: position 63,671,624 of record CM053593.1, read on the forward strand.
AGAGGAGAGTGGAGGGGGGGGGAATTTAGAACTCAAAATATTATAAAAGTAAATGGTGAAAACTAAAAAGAAAGAAATTTTTAAAATAAACAAATGTAAAGAAAAAGAAAAAGAATCACAGTTTTTAGACTATCAACAAACTTAAATTTGACTGTTAGTACTCTAAATGTGAGATTTCTGTCTGGTGACCCATGAATGGGCACATTAGTAGTAGAGCTGGATCATATTTACCTGGACATTCATCCTCTTATTGAAATGAGTCAGATGGGAAGAATAATATTTTCTTAGCTGGGAGGAGCTAAAGGATCACGGGAAGGGGAAGTCTAGGAGCTCATCTTAGAGGACAGTTGTCAGTGGCCAAGTGATTGCAAGAAAAGGGGGTTGCTACTATAAACTGAATATATTACGCACAGTTGGAGCCTTGTCTGGCTCACCAACCTACTTAAGGAGTGACCTTCCTAGATAAAATTTGCTTCCACGCTGGGTTCAGGTGAGTTTATCTCCTCTCCACTTCCTCGCCACTGTGAGCACACTAGCACCCCTTAGTTTTAGCTCTTTGTTTGCTTATTTTGTGTCCAGATAAAGATAAGCTGATTTTTATTGCATTCTGAGTCAGTATTTGCTATGAAGGAGTAGGCAATCCAATGGAGCGTCTGGACAAGTAGTGCTGGCCTTTGCCATCAGCCTATGTTGAAGCTGTCTCTCCTTCCCTTTCTGTCTCCCTCCTCCCCCTCTCCCCAGACACAGACAGGTTTCAGTAATATAAATGAAACCAGAAGAAAGAAAGAAGTTGTAGCTAAAGAAATGGATTCCTCACAGATACTCCTCAGAGCAGCAAAGGAGCCCAAAGGCTATAAGAAACATTATTTCATAGGACGTTTGGTCACTACGTATTGCAGTACTAATCAAAAGTATTTTCAAAAGGGCCATTATGAAAATAATCACCATATATATTATATATATATATATATATATACATACATATATCTGTGTATATCTATCTATCCGTCCGTCTGTCTATCTATCTATCTATCTATCTACCTACCTACAGGGGTAGCTGGGTAGATGCTACAATGGATAGCATGAAGAGCCTGAAGTCAGGAAGAACTGAGTTCAAATCCAGCCTCAAACACTTACTAGCTGTGGGACCCTGGACAGGTCAATTAAGCCTGTTCAACTCAGTTTCCTCAGCTGGAGAAAGAATGACAAATTACTCTAGTATCCTTGCCAAGAAAACCCCAACTGAGGTCACAAACAGTCACACACAACTGAAACACAGCAATATACATATGCACTCTGATATTTAGTGACAAGTTTAGTATGGAGATAAATAAATGGGAAAGAATAGCTCAAGAGAAAGAAAGAGTCCAAAGACTTGTAGATTGTATAAATATGTCAAATCTTTGTATCATGAAAAGAAAAATTCTAGGCCCTAGACATGCTGAGCATCAGATAACAACATAAAGAATGAAAGTCATTACGTTTTAATGGATGGGAAAAGGCATTATCAATGTCAGAGTTAGGGTCTCCTACACCAAAGAATACAAAATTAACGCAAAACAGTTAAATACCAATTAGGGACAGAGGACATTAGCATCTCTGCAGATCAAGAAAGACTTCATGCAGGAGGTGGTGTTTAAGCCAAATCTGGAAGGGATTCCTGGAGACAGAGATGAGGAGGAGCACATTCCAGGCACAGGGTATGGCCATTGTATAGTCATAGGAATAGAGTGCTGAGGTGAGGAACATAAGAAAGGCCAATTTGGCTGGATCATAGAGTGTGAAGAGGAAGTAATGAACAATGAGAATGGAATGATAGGTTGGGTCTAGTCTCTGAGGGGTTTTAAAAGCCAAACAGAGAAATTTATATTTGATTCTACTTGTCAATAGGTAAGTAACCATTGAGTTTATTGAGTAGGGGAACAACATGGTTCAATCTATATTTAAATAAAATAACTTTTTTTAATTAAAAAAAATTTTAAAAAGAAAGTAACTTTTCTTTCCACTTAATAGTATACTATTTTTCCAATTATATGTAAAGATAGTTTTCAACATGTACTTTTATAAGATTTCAAGTTCCAAACCTTTTTCTCTCTCCTCCCACCTCAAAACAGCAAGCAATCTGATACCAGCTATACATGTAGAATCATATTAAACGTATTTTCACATTAGTTATATTGTGAAAAGAAGAATCAGAACAAAAGGGAAAAATCACAAGAAAGAGAAAAAAGAGGGAAACAATATGCTTCTATCTGCATTCAGACTCGATAGTTCTTTCTCTGGATGTATACAGCATTTTTCATCATGAATCTTTTAGAATTGTCTTAGATCGTTGTATTGCAGAGAAGAGCTAAGTCCATCAAAGTTCATCATTGAAAAACGTTGCTCTTACTATGCACAATGTCCTCCTCCTGGTTCTACTCACTTCACTCAAGATCAGTTTATGTAAATATTTCCAGATTTTCCCCAAATCTGCCTACTGCTCATTTCTTATAGCACAATAGTATTCCATTACTTTCATATACCACAACTTGTTCAGCCATTCACCAATTGATGGGCATCCTCTTAATTTAAGAAAATCACTTTGGTAGTTCTGTGGAGGATAAATTGGATGGGAAAAGATGGACAGAGATCAGTTAAGAGGCCATTGCAATGATCTAGGCAAGAGCTGATTGAGTTCTTGAACTAAAATGAAGGCTGTGTCAGGAGGGGCTCAGATGCCAGAGTTGTTGTAGAAGTAGAAACAGTTAGCCGTGTGACCTTGGGCAAGTCACTTAACCCCAACTGCCCTCCAAAAAGGCAAAAAAAAAAAAAAAGAAGTAGAAACAGTAAGATTTGGCAAGGGTGGATAAGTGGCGCAGTGAATAGAGCACCAGCCCTGGAGTCAGGAGGACCTGAGTTCAAATCCGATCTCAGACACTTAACACAAAAACTAGCTGTGTGACCTTGGGCAAATCACTTAACCCCAACTGCCCTCCCTACCTTCCCCCCTCCAAAAAAGAAAAAAAAAAAGATTTGGCAAGTTATTGGACACATAGGGTGAGGGAAAATAAGCCTTGGCAAGGAGTAGCACTATCTTATCACAAACTTGAGTAAAGGTTGAGAGAGTGGGGATAAGATCAGGGAGTATTGAGTTGAAAAGGAGGTGGTAGAGGGAGTCTGTAGCTAATACTTTAGGTAACCACTTTAACATTTCTGAATCTCAGTTTGCTCATCTCTAAAATGGGAACTTTAGATTAGATGACCACCCTTCCAACTCTAAAACAATGTTGCTATCTGTGTGATTAACATGCACCACCACAAAGTTATAGGAAGACTCATTCTCCAGACTTCAAATCTGGCATCACGCACTAACTAGCTATGTGACCCTGGGCAAGTGGATTAACTCTATTTGCCCCAGTTCTTCATTTGTAGAATGAGCTGGAGAAGGAAATGGCAAACCACTCCCATATCTTTGCCAAGAAAACCCAAATAGGGGTCATGGAGAGTTGAACACAATTGAAATGGCTGAACAACAACAACAAAAAAAAAAGGAAGAAAAATAACAGCTAAAGGACCAAAGGAGCAAAAGGAGTAGCAAAAAAATCACAAAATGTTCAGGATTACAAATGAAAAAACACCCTTGAGTATAGTCATAACTATGAAGCAAGATCTCAAATGAAGGAAAGTCTATAGAAAAGCAGAATTCGTCCTAATTGACACATAGTTCCAGGGTACAAGGAAATCCAGCCAGAAGGTGAAAGGATTAGAAAGAACCATTGGAAATCAAATAAGTGCATAATGCCATTTCTGAATGACATCAATCAACAGATATTTATTAAGCACTTACTATGTTCTAGGCATTGGAGATTCAAAAGTTTTCCAATAGGCACTCAACCTTTCCAGAAAATACTCAGAAAAACCTCCAGCCTTGTTTAGGTGAAATGGGAAGTCTTAATTAAGGATAACAACTTCCAAAAAAAGATTTGTAAGTCACAAGTGAAAATAACAGTAGAGTTTTTAATATATTCCTTATTATACACAAATGTACCTATATTTTCAAATCTAGCAAACATATTTTACATGCCTACTAGGTGCAATGTATTGCCACTGAGCATACAGAGATGAAAAATGGTCCCTGCCCTCAAGCAGAGTACCCTGGGGAGGAGAGAAGTGTAACATACCTGATCTTTAGGCAGTGGGAGCCAGGGTAGTCACTGTTCCAAATATATACATAAATAGGTATGAAATAAGATAAATAAGGGCAAGATAAAAATCCAGGCAAAATATCATTAGAAAATGTGATGTTAGGGGCGACTAGGTGACACAGTGGACAGAGCACTGGCCCTGGAGTCAGGAGAACCGGAGTTCAAATCCAGCCTCAGACGCTTAACACAAAAACTAGCAGTGTGACCTTGGGCAAGTCACTTAACCCCAACTGTCCTCAAAAAAAAAGTAAATATGATGTTAGAGGGATTATTTTCAGTTGAGGAAATGAGAGAAGTCTTCAAGAAAGAGATGCACTGGAGCTGGGCCTCAAAATAAGAGAATTTCAACTGACAGAGATGTGGAATGTGTTTCTTTGAAGGGGAAAAGAAGGGCCCTCAACCTATGCAAATGTACAGGGCAGCAGAATTTGAGGGATATTTCTAGCTACAATTATTGCTTATCTGGTACATAAAAGGTGCAATGGAGATTGATGTCAAATGAAACCAAGAAAGTAAGTTGGGACCATATTATAAAGAGCCTAACATATGTCAGTCACTCAAAAGGCATTTATTAAACTCCTATTATATGCCAGAACCAGACTAATGAATAATAATTTGTTTAGTCATTTCAGTTCTGTTTGACTCTTTGTGACCCCATTTGGGCTTTTCTTGGCAAACATACTACAATGTTTTCCTCTTCCTTTTCTAGCTCATTTGACAGATGAGGAAACTGGGGCAAACAGGGTTAAGTGACTTGCCCAGGGTCACACAGCTATTAAGTGTCTGAGACCAGATTTTAACTTGGGAAGATAAGTCTTTCTGATTCCAGATTCAGCACTATCCACTGTGCCATCTAGCTGCCCCAAAGGAATAATAGTACAAATGTATTTTATCTCATGGGTAATAAGAAATCAGAGGAGGTTAACCATTAGGCAGGAAGAGAATGATTTGTGTTTATGTAAAGTAATTTGGCAGCTTGGAGAGAAAAGAGAATGAAGGTAGGAAGATAAGGCAGAAGGAAATTACAGTATCAAGGGTGAAGTACCTGAGAGAGTACCCACAATATGAGTGTATACTAGAGATGTAGTTGTATTGTTTAGCAGAGTTTGCTATATAAGGCAAAGGAGAAAGAAAACCTTTCTGCTGTCTCTAGCAGGCCCTCACTCTTGGAATGTCAGTGGGCTGGGCTTTTCAAGCCTCTCTTTTTCCTTCAAGCACTGGTCTGGAACTACACCCTAGTCCCTAGTCACTGGCCCAGCCCAGCCCACTGCTAAGGAGCGTCAAAGAAAATTCTGCTCTCTGAGTTTAGATCACCAGCTTGCCAGAGATTTAATTAATTTAATTATTCCAACTCTAGGTTTCTGCTTTAAGTCCAAAGGGACAGAAATCCAATCTGCCTCTGAAAATCTCTTTTTGACAAGCAGTTTTCAAGTTACAATTTATAGTATTCTCAAACAGACAAAATTCCGAAATAAGATAAAACACAATAACAAAGTTCAGGTAACTGTTGGATAGATCAGACAGAACAATAGTCAATTAGAAAGTCAACTCACCTTGGAGAATCATTTTCCTGAACTATTCTATCTAGTCAAGGGAGAAGATTAGCACTGACCAGTGCCTTTACTAGATTAAGGTATTCCTGCTCTGGCAGGTTATCTCCACCCCCCTTTGTTCATTTTCTAGAAAGTTAGAGCTCCCTTTTGAACCTTCACCCAGTTTCTTAACTGAAAGTGGTTAGGCCTTTGAAAATGGAGGAAAAGATCTAATGCCTGGTATTGTTTTCCTAGAGAAAGTTCATAAATTCTGATAAGATCTCCTTTATTCAGGTAATTCTGGAAAGGACTCCAGACTACAGAAAAATTTATTTCTTAAATTTTCTAAAAGAAAGAGTGGGTGTGGGAGGGATGGGAAACAAGGAAGAAGTTGTTCTCTTAGAGATATCCTCTGAGACCACTAGTTGAGAACTCAATGGGGAACAAGGTGTGATTCAATCATATCCACATGTCCATCCACCCTCACCAGACTGCAATGACCAGTGACTTGCTTTAGCCTGAGGACAAAGGGAGGACCCCCCCCCCCCCACCACCTAGCTTTACTTTGCTTTGGGACACTTTTTTTTTTTAAGACTATATCAAAAGCTCCTGGAAATTCTCCCTCCTTTTCTTGGAGCCCCCAGTTAGAATTTTTGTTTTCACCACTGCCTGTCTCTTAATACCTACCTCATTCACAAATAAAGATATATCCATCATTACCAAGAGGCTATGATCAATCATGATTTTATATCGAAAGTGAGCCAGTCTTAAATGTATGAATTAAATCAAGAATTATGAATAGACTTAAAAGAACAGAGAAACTTTGCAGGAAATCAATACTGTTTAGGGATCATTGGAAAGGGTAGGAAAGTATATTTTGGTCTTACTCTGAGAGAAACGGCTCAGTCAGAGAAATAGCTCAGTATGTTCCAGCCCTACCTCACATCAGGATACCCCAGAGGCAGGCAGAGATGAAGAAAGCCAAACTGCCTCAATATCCACTCTTGTTCCTTTGATGCAGGACCTATCCTCCTTCTCTGCCTCCCTATTCACTCACGAACTATCAGTTCAAACTGTTTTGAATATCTTGGGCTCCCTTTGAAATGACTGGGCTACAAGCATCTTCATCTCTCATTTAAACTTCATGCTCAGTGTGTGTCTACCCACCCTTCCATCCCCCAACCAAAAATTGCCTTGTCAAGAATCATCACTATACTACATTGCCCAGTTCTTCATGACTGCAGAAGTCCTTAAAAACTGCCCACACAGATATTCAAATAGAATCCTAGAGAGTCTCAGATCTTTATAGGACATACAGACATGTCTTTATAGGATATAGCAGGGTTGTAACAGAATGTTCTGGCTAGGACCAAGCATAGCCACAATTGACAAGATTCTTAGGGAGAAAGAGACACAGATCTTTAAAGCACATTGGTAGAACTTACTGAAATGCCCCCATTAGGCAAGATTGCCAGGAAATCCATTCAGGGCAGCAGTACCCATTCCTGTGTTAGAGAGCTTGCTTGGGTCAATTATATTCTCTTTCCACTGGGAAGCCAGTTGTGCCTAAAGGCAACAGGTTTGCAGACAATGTTAATTCCACTGGCAGTCATGGTGATTATTTCCCTTTAAATAACTCCTAGCTAAATACTGCCTATGAATGCCAGAAAGGCAGTTTAATTACTCACAGGGCAGTTCAGCTGTGACTGCGGTGCCTACTTACAATATAGCAGTTAAAGCCCTTTCGTTCCTCATCCCCTTTTCCTGGAAAGAGGGCTATGATCTAGTCTCCCTATATAAGTGGTTCTCAACCTTCCTAACACTGCGAGCCTTTAATACTTGAATGTGGGCATATCTGCATGTGGGCAGACTCTCCTGGAGACAGATAGAGAAGCGGTGTCTTGGTTCCTAAGATTATCGGAAATATGTGTTTCCCAATGGTCTTAGGTGACCCCTGTAAAAGGGTCATTTGACCCCCAAAGGGGTCGCGACCCACAGGTTGAGAACCACTGCCCTATATGTACTCTAGAGAAAATGAGTTCACACTGGCAAAAGCAGAGCTTCCCTCTTTCTACTGGCATGCAGTATAGTTGTCAACATATATGTGTCTGGAACAGTGGCATTTGAAGAGTATCTCTAATGCAGCAAGTATCCTCTGGCTCATTCTCCCAGAGGCTGGTATCACACATCTCCTCTTCAGGGTTCTAGAGTATGCAAAGGGGTTTGGAGGTAACTTTTTCTCTCTTGCCATCAACTAGAGCTCCCACTGTGTTCTTCCCACTGTTAGTGACTACTAACTACCAGTGACTACTTACTACCTTAAGTCTATTAACCACTTAATATCAATTAGCTTTTACAAAGACATGTTTAATTTGAAGCAACAGCAATAGCCAAGTCCCTCTTCCCTCTCAGTCTCTGGGGAGAATAAGCTCACTATTAGTGCAGTTCCTGTACAGAAGTACAGAACAGGGGATCCCACCAACTTCATATACAGATGTGGTGTGACTGCAGGATAAGACCTTGTCATGGTTATCATGGGCTGGGTCCAGAAAGTCATTCCTGAAAAGCACTCCCTGCTCCTAGGTGTATTGATTCTGGGCTGGCTGCAAAACTCTGCCTGGACTTGACTTCCCAGATTTCTGTGACTCCCTCTCCTGACCTCCAGACTAATCTTCCTGACCCAAAATGAAAAAGAACAGATGCAGAGTCCAAAGACCAAGGCCTATTTTTCAGGACCACATGGCCTCAATGGTGAGATGACCCTAAGGTCTATCTCCTACAGCATTGTTTCACTGGATACTGTGAATGAAGGAGTCCAGCTATGAACAGAACAACTGAAAAAAAAAATATGCTGATACTGATAAGCCTTTTTTTTTTAAATGCCTTGAGCTAACCAAAGCATATTCCACAGTCTCTCCAAGTCACTTTCTCTTCCAGAAGTAGGCATCTCATCATGAAGGGAAGCCATAAGAGGCTTGATGAATGGGTGCCTGTCTATGTTCCATATTCAACTGTCTATCAGTGGCTGGTCATCTCCCATGTTTGGAAGGGAGTGTAGATGAGTTAGGGTCATAGATTTGGAACTGGAAAGGCCTTTCAAGGCCATCTCATTTAACTCCATCATTTTATAAGTGAGCAGATTAAGACCCAGAAAGAAGAAGTGATTTGCCCAGAGGTATTGAGAGAGAGAATTGAGATTTGAACTCATGCTCCCTGAATCCCAGTCCAAGACCCTTTCCATAGTACCATATTACCTGTTCACATACCTCAAGATACCTATGTCTATCATGTCTTCTCCTGAAGGGTGCATTTGCCAAGTTAAGTCAATGAGCATCTATTGGTGCCTACTACGTGTCATACACATACACAGATCCAAGAAGCAAAAGTAGCTCCTGCCTTTAAGGAGTTTACAGTCTAAGGGAGGGGCAACAAGCAAACAGATATGTACAAAGCTATATGCAGGATAAATAGGAAATAATTAACAGAGGGAAGGCATTAGAATTTTGAGGAGTTGGGAAAGGCTCCTGAAAAAATGGGATTTTTTTTCCTTCTTAATTTTTTTTATTTTGTCACTAATTATATGTAAGAAACAATTTTAACAATCTTTTTTTCTCCTTCAAATTTTGATTTCCAAATTCTCTTCCTTTTCCCTCGTAGCAGCAAGCACCCTAGCATACCCAGGATGGCTGTTAGCACAGGTTCTTAGATCTGCTTTTCTAAAGGAAAGCAACTCAAAATGGGTTAACAATCTGACTTAAATCAATCAAACATACATCATTTACCTAGTTCAGGGGGAAAAGTCAGCACCCTGAACTTCAGAGAAGACAAACAGGATACAAACAAGTTACAAACAGAAGTTAAAAGCATACAAAGAAATAGATCAGGAGACAGGTTTCTAGCCATCTGACCATTACATCCAAACCTGGTTAGTTACCAGAGAGGGAAGCACCAACATCTGGGTTTTCAAAGCTGGGGGGGCTCAATGGCTTCCCAGAGTCTCATCTGGCCAAATCACACAATTCTTTCCAAAGTGAGCCCCAAAGCAAACCTCACATCAGGGTATATATAGCCCCCTCCTGGATGAGAAAATGTCACAACCCTCTTGATGGGCATTGCTGAAGAATAAGCTTCCCACCACAGGCTCCATATGACCATATTCAGCCTATTAGGGAGCAGAGTATACTTTCAAATCAGGGGAGGTTCTTAGAGTCACTTAAGCCTATCAAAGGGCCTGGGGCAGGGAAGATCTTTAGATTCCCATAATATCCGTCCCTCCCCATTTCATTGAGAATGCATAAGTTGTACATATATAGTGACATCAGTTATACATATATAGTCATGCAAAACACATTTCCATGTAAGTCATGTTGTGAAAGAAAACATAGACAAAAAAAATCTCAAGAAAAATATAAAGACAAAGATGAAAAAGTATGCTTCAATCTGCATTGACTCCACCAGTTCTTTCTCTGTAGATGGACAGCACCTTTCATCATAAGTCCTTCAGACTTATCTTAGATTATTGTATTGCTGAAAATAGCTAAGTTATTCACAGCTGATCTTCATACATTGCTATTATTGTGTACAACGTTCATCTGATCCTGTTCATTTCACTTTGCATCAGTCCGTGTAAGTCTTTCCCAGTTTTTCTGAGAGCATCCTGCTTGTCATTTCTTATAGCACAATAGCATTCCAATATAATCACATACAACTTGTTTGTTCAGTCGTTCCCCAATTGATGGACATCCCCTCAATTTTCAATTCTTTCCACCACTAAAAGAGTTGCTATAAATATTTTTGTGCAAATAGGTCCTTTTCCTATTTGCTTTTTATCTCTTTGGGATATAGATCTAGGAATGGTATTGCTTGGTCAAAGGGTATGCCCTTTGGGCATAGTTCCAAATTGCTCTCCAAAATGGTTGAATCCCTATACAACTTCACCAACAGTGCATTACTGTCTTAAATTTCCCATATCCCCTCCAACATTTGTCATTTGTCTTTTCTGTCATGTTTCCCAATCTGAGAGGTGTGGGATGGTACCTCAGAGTTGTTTTAATTTGCATTTCTCTAATCAATAATGATTTAGAGCAGGGCTTCTTAAACTTTTCCCTCTCATGATCACTTTTTGGTTTTGGCAGTATTCATTGGTGCTGCATGCCCTGCGAGCAAGGGCAGTGTAAAGTGAGCGTGCTTTGTGTTCAGAACCAAGACTGAAGAGAAGTTGTACTACGTAATACCAGCAAGTGCTACCTGAAACACCTGGAGTCATTGCACATTTGATTTTTAATTAGCTTTTGGTTGTTTTGATCCATATGGGGACAAGACCCACAGTTTAAGAAGCACTGATTTAGAACATTTTTCCATATGACTATAGATAGCTTTGATAACTTCCTCTGAAAACTGCCTGTTGATATCCTTTGACCAAAAAAAAAAAAGTTTTAGTTGAGGCTTAGAAAGGCAGGGAAGCCAATAGGGAGAGGTGAAGAGGGAGAGCATTTCAGGCTTGGGGAACAGACAGAAAATGTTGGGAGCTGAGAAATAAGAGTCCTGGACAAGTAGTAAGAAAGAGGCCATTATCACAGATCAAAGAGTACATGGGGGGAGGAAAGTGTAAGAAGCCTGCAAAGGCAGGAAGGGTTCAGGTTGGGAAGGGCTTTATAAAGCAAATAAGGGATGTTATATTTGATCCCCGAGGTAACTGGGAATAATAGGAGTTTATTGAGTAATGGGGCAACATGATAAGACCCAAACTTTAGGACACTTTGGCAATTGAGGGGAGGATGGACTGGAGGAGGGAGATAATACTTGCTGTGTGACCCTGGGCAAGTCACTTAATCCTGTTTGCCTCAGTTTCTTCATCTGTAAAATGAGATGGAGAAGGAAATGGCAAACCACTCCAGTATCTCTGCCAAAAAAATCCCTAATGAGGTCATGAAGAGTTAGACATGACTGAAAATAACAACAAAATGTGATAGGATGAGGACAGTGGTGACATGATTCCTCTTACTTTCTCCCTGAGTTTTAATCAAGAGGATGCTGTCTTAATAAAAGCTTTGGGTTCACTTGACTATAGATATCGAAGATAGTGTTACTTCTTTGGGTAACCATTAGCAGCAGAGGAAGCTGTCCAGGAGACATAGATTAAGAGCCAGAACAGACTTTAGAGGCAATTGAGTCAACTCCCTTCCCCCATTTTATAGATGAGGAAATAGAGGCGTGGAGACATTTAAGTTATTTGCCCAGGGTCACAAGTAAATTAAATGTCTGAGGTATCTGAATCCAGGTTTTCCTGACTCCAAGTCAGATGTACTCTTCTCTGCTTGGCTTCCTCTCATACTGCTCATTACTGAGCAGTGAAGAGCCATTTGGAAAGTCTCTATACTGTACTTTTTTGTCTTTTATGTCTTACAGAAAACGTACCCAGACTATAATGTGAACATGTTTTTCTTTTAAGTCATGAGAAGCCAGAAAAAATGAGACTTAAGGGGGGTTGAGACACAGGCTAGCCTAGTTAAGCTATATTTGGAGATGTTCCCAGAGCTTTAACTTTTGGGTGGGGATGAGAAAGTAAATGAAATTGTAATCAATATGTAAATTTTTTCCATGTGAATGGAAATGGCGACCCAGTGCAGGTGCAAAGAGACTCAAATAGCATCTCCTGATGGAGGATGCTGGGGAGCTGCTAGGAGGCTCATGATGGTGTGTAAGAAAAGTGCCTTGGGGAGATGGGATCATGCATGGTCTTCCTCCAACTGGTTCCAGTTGGGAGGAGCCCTTTTGTATTGGCCACATAGTCATAGTTGGTATTTTCAAAAAGGCCTGAATCAGCTTTGGCCATCTCTGCTTCCTTATCTTGAGCTATATTCTATGTATGATTCTATGTATGATGGTGTCCTTTAAGGGAAATCAAAGGGGAGGGCAAAGGCGATGGGGATGAGGTCTGAAATTGATATATGGTTGGAAAATCCTGCCATACTTGGTATAAATGTTGTCCCTGCTTTATCTTTTTCTAGCAAATTTCTATAATCTGACCAAGTGGTCAGTAAATTCAAGTGTAGGAGATCTTGCTATTTGGACCTGAATGTGTAGTCATTCCATAATCCAAACAACTGAAATAATCCAAACTGAAAATTCCATAATCCAAACAACAGAAACATCTTCAGTTTGGTTTGGGGAAGACAATTTTAGTGCAGTTTTCTTTGAGGGAGGTAACCCATTTGGCCTAATCATTACTTATGTATCTTCCCAAGTCGCTTGTTGTAATTGGAGTAAAAAGTCAGTCCCTGGCAAATTCGTTTGTCTAACTATTAAATCCAGGGATGGAAAACTTCTACCAACAAAAGTGTTACTTGAACTTTCAGGGAAAGTAGGAAGGTCAGAAAATCCTGCCAATCAAATGTAAATGATTTTAATAGGGCTCTAGCACTTTTACTTCTCTCTGTCTTTGGGTCTTGCAGACTTGCTTGTTAGATTTGTGTCTTCCAGGCTCACCTATAGTTGGTAGCAAACAGTGGGTACCAGCCAATGTCCCCCTCCGCCCCCTTTGTCCCTTGGATGCAGCCTGTGCTCAGTTTGAGTCAACCTCCTCTCTGGGACCCCCTTGAGGCAATGACAGCTGTACATCCTTTGTCAGCAGGAAGCAATTTCAGAAGTTGAGACCTTCACCCTTACCTCAAAAGAATTTGGGTCCCATTTGTTTGAGGGGGAGAATGATGATGATGGGATCTGAACCCCCAAAAGGAAAAGACTGTGTCTTTGGGATCTGCATCCCAAAAAAGGAAAAGTCTCTGGATTTTCCCAAGTGGCCCAAGTCCCTAGCATTCGCCTGGGGCAATCAGTCCTTCCCAGTTAATTAACTGCCCTTTCATTGACTGCACATGGCCCCACCCTATCCACCACTCCCTTAATTCCATCCAGACCTCTTCTCTGTTCCCACAGTCTTTCCTATATAAAATCCATCTTGCCTCTATTAAAATGCTCAGATTCCTTAAGAATCTGGCCAATATGGTGGGTTTTTAGAATCATGCCCACTCTGACCAGTGTTTTAATAAACCTTGTCTTTGGCTGAAAGAAAGTTTGGGTTGAATTCATTTGGGCAGGACCCACGTATTGGTATTTGAGGTCCCAGCACCCCTAAACATCAACACAGGGAATGAGCACTTATAGAGTTTCTACTATGTAACAGGCACTATGCCAAGAACTTAAAAAAACAACACATTACTTCCTCTAATGAGAGAAATGACATTGTAAGGGGAAGAGCTGAGAGACCTTCTCCCACTGAAAAAACAGGTCCTCCTTTGCCTCTTTGTTGTTGTTCTTTTCCATTCTATGCGAAGGAAATGGAGTCTCTGACCTTTGTTGAGAGTGAGAGATGCAGGAATCCAGGAGTCAGAATCCAGGCCAGGTTTGGAAGCTAAGCAGTATCAGTGCCCCCAGGAGCCAGGAACAGTCTTTGATCTTCCAGAATGACCTTCAGGTCACCAGTGAAAGGATTCATTTGACAGGAGTGTCACATTTGGACATAGACTTGATTGGCCAATAGTACTATTATACAGGAACTGAGCTAAATTTGAAGCCTACTCCCCCAGAGACCAAGGAAGGATAAGGGAAAGTATTTCCTCAAGTTATTGGGAAGAATATTTGTAGGCTTACTCTTGCTGTAACTGTGAAATCAGTACTGCGTTTTAAAAATCATCCAGTGTTAAAAAGTGGCTAAATGGAATTGGGGATACTAGATTCTGGTCTCTTAAAAATGGTAGGGCTTGAGCTAATAACAACAAAAAAATCCTGAAGGCACCTGAAAACTCAGAGCAGGAGATGCTGCAAGCCCGGTCCTAAGAAAGTAGGGCCAAAGTGTGAACACTGCACAATGATTCTTTTACATTTTTTAAACCTTAGACTGAGCCTAGAGGAGTCTGGGCCAAGTCTGAGAGAGGGAGCATTTATTTATTTGTTGCAGTAAGGATAATTCCTGAATACTTGCTTTTGTTGTTGTTCAGTCATTTCCAACTCTTTGTGACCCCAACTGGGGTTTTCTTGGTGAAAATACTAGAGTAGAGTGGTTTGCCATTTCTTTCTCCAATTCATTTTACATATGAGGAAACTGAGGCACAGTAAAGTGACCTGTCCAGAGTCACACAGAGTAAGTGTCTGAGGTCAGATTTAAATTCACAAAGATGAATCTTCTTGACTTCAGGCCCCACACTCTACCCACTGTACCACCTAACTGCCCCCATCTATTTCCTTTACTTAGCATCATAGTTGCAATCAAAACCTTCCTCTCTTCAAGGACCCTCCATCCTCATCAATTTATACGGGGTTTCTTTCATTTTTGTATAAATAAATACAAAATGTATAGGCATCCCTTAAGTTATAGTGTCTATTAAAATCTAAGTTAAATAACTTTAAACTGCACCAGGATTTGGGGGGTGCTTTGGGGGTAACCACCTGTACTGCCAGGTCCAGATGACTTGGATCACATCAGCTCTTCTTTGCCTAGTCTCTGGTGAAGCTGTGGCTTCTTTGGAAAGTTTTCTGCCCCAGGCTTACTAGTTATTTTGGGTTAGATAATTAGAAAAGACACAAAAACCTGGCCTGTGGCAGCCCCAACATTGTACCCCTCCAGAGATTATAATCTCTGGCTGACACATGGCTGTGTGGGTTCAACTCTGAGGGTTGTAGGGTTTTTTTTTATTGTCTTCCAGATCCCAAGCCCACTCCCTCTTCCTGTCCTCCCTGAGTTCTATCCTGCAGGCAGTGACTGCATCAGATAAGTCTGCCCAGTCCCAAGGTTTAAGATGTACTAGTAGAGCTTCTAAATTCTCATTTAGCCCTTTTGGAAGATGCTCATCAGTGCGGCTTCCTTGTTGCCCAAGACATCCCTCAGTTGGCAAGGGATATCCTCATCAGGGCCCAAGTACGGCTCTTACCTTGTATCACCTCACAAACATCTCTCATATATGTCTCCTTCTCTCCTTTATCATCACTTGGCTCAGGTCCTCAACCCACCATACCTGGACTATTGCAAGGGCCTGCTGGTTGGTTGCCCTGCCTCAAGTCTGTCACTACCAGGCCACCCTCCATTCAAACTGACCTTCCTAAAGTGCAGGCAGGTCTGACAAGGTCACCACTGTCCACCTCTATTCAATAAACTCCAGCATCAAACCCAGACTCCTGTACTTAGCCGTCTTACAGCTTACTCCCAGTTTCACATACGCGATGATTCAGTTAATACTGGCCTCTCCGCTGTCTCTCAAGACAATCCATCTCCTGATTCCCTGCAATTTTACTGACGGCCCTGCAGGCCTGGCTTGCTATTCCTTCCTACCTCTGCCTGCTGGCTTCCCTAGCTTTCTTCAAGTCTCAGCCAAAACCCCACCTTTCCCCAGACACCTTAATACGAGAGCCTTTCCTTTATTGACAATCCCCAATTAATCCTGTATATATCTGGTCTGTATATAGTTGCTTGCATGTTGTCTCCCCCATTAGAGTGCAAGTTCCTTGAGACCAGAGACGGGATTTTACCTTTTTTTATGTTCCCAGTGCTTAACACAGTGCCTGATGGGTAGTAGGCAGTTTTGAAATACTCATTGACCAACTAATTAACATCCCACTTAGAAAAGAGACATCCACAAAAGTTGTCAACAGCTCCCCAGCCTGGACACTCTTCCACTCTCAAAGGAACTGTCTGCTTCAGGGTGGCCTCTTCTAATTTTTCCATCACAAAAGACATCTACAATAGAGGAGCAGTAAAAGCCCAAGGGTGAGTCTTAACTCCCTAGTTCCCAGTACCCGAGCATGGCCAGTGTCTGATCTTGCAACCCTTTAACTATGTGAGACAATTCCGCAGCAGGCTGAGGCAGAGGAGGGTCTGTCCCAGCTTGTGAAGCCCTGGGGTAGCCCGTGTAACATGAGCAGCCCCTGCTTGCTATGACACTACCCTGTGAGTCTTGCAGTCTGTTCCTGTGCCCTCAAACAACTTGCATCAATAGCTCTGGGGGAGTCTTCCGCAGAGTGTGGGTGGAAATGGAACACCTGGGGCCTTTGGGGCACGTTCCTAGAGGGATGGGGCAATCAGATCAATTGCCTTCACAGAATGCTGCTGCTTTCGGAAAGATTTAGTGCCATAAATCAAGAGCCCAAAAAGACCTCCAATCCAGGGCCATCCAATCCAGCTCTCCCATTCAACCTCTGTAGAAAATGAAGCCCAGAGAGGTAAGCAGCTTGCTGAAAGTCCCATAGGTGAGTGTCAAGAGGTGGAGTTGGAACCTAGGTTCTACGACTCGGAAGCTAGTATTCCTTCCTTGAGACCGTGCTGTGTTCCCTGAATTACCATGTCATTCATTAATGACATGCTTTTTGTATCAAGCACAGCCATAGTGGATTATAATATTTACATGTGAGTACATATATGTGTATATGTACATATATACATATACATTCATATGTATATACTACAAATTGATATAGGAGGAAGAAATCGGCTTCCCTCTCCACCCTGATCTGTTCTGCCAGCCCTGCCCTCTTCCTGTGTGACCAGCAAGTCAGTAGACTGAAATGCCTAGATTCAATTCTGTTCAATTCAATAAGCACCTGCTATATATTGTACTTTAACTCCAACATAGTGATGTCATTTTGATCCTCTCTTAGAACAAATGAAAATAACCAACCAACCATGTATACCAGGTGCTATGCTAGGTGCAGATGACACAAAGATAAAAGCCCCCAAGGAGTTTATATCTTACTGAGTTCAGGAAATACAATATGGACACAAAAAATGTGATGACAAGGGAAAGCTCCTCAGATTCCTACAAAGTTCAGTTATGTTCATCATCATGCCCCAAAGATTTTCTTGGATCAGTTCTTTTGTCTCCTAAAAACAATTTTCTTCAAATGGCTTTGACTAATTTATATATTTTCTGGCAATAATCATTGCCTTCCCTTTTCCTTAAGTATCTGAGCCAAATGTTGCTGTCACTCGCTGAAAAAGGACACTTTGACTTATCACAGAATTTGCTTGATTCTTGCAACTCTGTTGGGTGCCTCTAATATCACACTTTGATTAGGGAGTTGTGTCGGAAATGCATAGAGCACTTGACCGGGAATCAGGAAGCCTCATCTTCCTGAGACCAAATCTGGCTTCAGACACTTACTAGCTCTGTGACCCTGGGCAAGTCACTTAACCCTGTTTGTCTCAGTAAATGTGTAAAATGAGCTGGAGAAAGAAATGGCAAGCCACTCCAATATCTTTGCCAAGAAAACCCCAAATGGGGTCATAAAGAATCAGACACAACTGAAACGACTCAGCAATAACAAAAGCAACAACTATAGTGATACTTGAATAAAAATGAAAGATGTAGCTAGGAGAGACATTGTAGGCACAAAATCATAGAAGCTGGCAAATAATTGATGATAGAGTAAAGGGAAGGGAGGAATAAAAAATAACTAAGATTTTTAGTCTGGATGACCAGGAGGATAGGGAAGCTGGGAGAAAAGATCTGATTATTAGTAGTTTGGAATATATTAAAATTGAGTTTCATTAGGAGACACAGGTGTCCAATAAGCAGTTGAATACATGGGCCTGGAGTTCAGGGGACTATATTAGAGTTCAGTATGTAGATCAGGTAATTATCTATACAGAAGTTATAATTGAAATCATGAGAGTAAATGAAACCAAAGAAAAAGAAGAGAATAAAGCCTTAGGGGACAATCACATTCAGGGGCTTGAAGAAGACGAATCAGCCCAAGAGAATTGAAAAAAAGTAATCAGAAAGATGGAAGGAAAATGAGGAGGTAGCAGTGTCACAGAATTTGAAGGAAGAATGAATATCAAGAAAGAGGGGTTGGCTTTCCAGTCAAGATGGCAGAGTAAGAATTGAAGAGAGCCAAGATTCCTAAAATCCTGTTTGGAAAACAGTAATAATATACAGACAAAGGAGAACCACTAGACACAAGGGAAAGGAAGACCACACATACACATACACACACACACACAATAAAATAAATGAGCAAACAGAAGAGAAGTGCTGATGTGATGAAAAACTACTCAGGAATTGAAGAGGCGTGCCGTTGTGCAGTGGGCTGGCTACCTGGTGACGTCATTTTAAAATTTTTGTTTATGGCAACCCAGGAATCAAAGAAAAAGGAAAAAAGTCCTCTCTTCTTCTGCTGTGATGGTGGCAGAATGGTGGTAAAGGGGGCAGAGAATACTAAAAAGTTCACATTTTTAAGAATGTCAACAAACTTCAACAACAGACTTGACTATTTGTACTCTTAAAGTTAAGATCCTTGTCCAGTGACCAGTAAGTGGACATATTATTAGAGGAACTGAACCATATCAATCTTGGCATTCTTTCAAAACCAGAAGAAAGAAGGAAATGGGTAGGCAGCTAGGTGGCATAGTGAATAGAGTACCAGCCCTGGAGGCAGGATGACCTGAGTTCAAATCCAACTTCAGACACTTAACACAAAACTAGCTGTGTGACCTTGGGCAAGTCACTTAACCCCAAATGCCCTGCCTTCCCCTCCTCCAAAAAAAAAAAAAGAGAAGGAAATGGCAACTAAGTGGAAGAATGGTATCCAGGTATATGCAAGAAAAAAGCAAAATTAAGATCTGTATTAAAATATGCTAAAATGTTCCATCAATATAACTTCCAGATACAGTCTTCCAAAGACTACTGTGGCAAAAAAAAGAATTTGTGATAAAATTCAACATCAGTAGGACTGTGGAGAAACACTCATCTATGTTATTGATGGGCTTATAGATTAGTGCAAACATTTTGGAGAGCAACTTGTCAATATACAATGAGAAAAAACTGGGCCTATCTTTTGACTTTGAGATAGGAATACTAAGAATTTATCCTAAAATATTACAAAAAAAGGGAAAAGTAAGATCTGTTACAAAATTTTTGTACTTGCTTAAAAAAAACTTTAAGAAAAAAACCACTAAGGGAGGGCTGAATGAGTTATAGAATAGTAATGTAATAGAATATTATAGTAATATGAAACTATATTAAGAATACCAAAAATGGAAAGTCAGAGCAATGCAAGGCAAGATCATCAGAGACATAAGGGGTATTCACATTGACTACACTGAGAGACTACTACCCCAAGAGGCAACCAAAAAGCTCTTTCTGCATCTCAGACAGAGAACTAGAACGTTGGTATGATTCAGCCTTCAAAAATCCCATTTCTCAACTGGTTCCTACCGCTGATTTGATTTCAACAGGAAATAGTGGGAAATTCTGGCTGTCAGTGGAAGGAGAATGTTGTTGGGCATTTCCAACTCTCCAATCTCAGTCTATGCTTGAGAGATCCCTCATCCCTAGATGTAGTTCTGAAATAACACCTCAGGTTTTGCATTTGAGGACAGCACTTAGATTGCCTGGCGTCTCATCTTTTACCAGCAACATAGGCATTTCAATTTACATCATTAAATTTTCTTCATTGGCAGCTCTCCACACCAATGAAATCATGGGTTCAGATAAAAGAAAATCATTAAAAGCATTAACTGAGCAGCTGTGGATACTACTAAGCTCTTGTGCTATAAAAAGTAAGTTAATTGGATAAAGTCCCTGCTATCTAAGGTTTATCAGACCAACAATAATGACATGCATATTGATATTCCAGACATCTGTTAAACAAATATTTAAATTAAATCAGTTAACCATTTCTGTTACTTAGAAGCAGAAGGATAAGGCCACACACAGAGGAACACACAGACAGATAAAAGGGCCAGGGGGAAAAAAAAGAGAATAAGGGTACAGATTTCTCCTTTACACGATTATAAACACTAATCCCAATCAACAACATAGCTAGAATTTATATAGCATTTTAAGATTAGCAAAGCACTTTATAAATATTATCTCATTTTACATTAAATTAAGTATTATTTCACTTCATATTAAATATTATCATCTCAACAATCCTAGGAAGTAAGCGTTAGTATACCCATTTTATATCTGAGAAAACTGGATCAGGCAGAGGCTAAGTGACTTGTCCAGGGTCACACAGTTAGTGGGTATCTGAGGGTAGATTTAAACTCATGTCTTCCTAATTCCATATCCAGTGTTCTATCCCTGAGCCACCTAATTTCTTCACGGTATTCACTTTTGGTTGATAGTTTTAATTTGGTCATGTGATATAACAAGGACCATAGAAAGAATGCTGCAGTTGGATTCACAATCACATCTGCGTTTGAATTCTACCTCTGGTTAACCATGTGACCACGGGCAAGTCACTTAATCTCTACGAGCCTTAGTTTCCTCATTTGCAAAATAGGGCAACGAATATTTAATATGTTTTTTGTGAGAATCAAATAAAATAACTTGCGTAAAGTACTTTGGTAACCTTAAAGAACTTTTTTAATTTAAAAAAATAATTTTTCAGTAAACAAAAATCTATTTTTATCTCTTATCTACTACCTCACCATTAAAAAAAAAATTCTCGTAACAGATATGTATAGTCAAGCAAAATAAATTCCTACATTGGTCGAGTCCAAAAAATTCATTTTTGGTGCTGTAGCCTGTAATGTTAATGGAATTTAAGATCTTTCCCATCCATTAATAGGCCTCACATGGAGCCCAGTAAGGTAAGGTTTTTTAGGGGAAGCTTGGTTTTCACACCTTTTGCTAATTTCTAATTAGGCACTGAGTCTCAAAGTTTGTGATGCCTTCTGGCTCTGAGAAGCGTAATAGACTCTGAGTTGGTGTTTTGCTTTTGGAGCTCACTAATGAGAAGGATCTTGTGATTCCCTCATCAAGATTCTGAGTGGCAGTATCTTTAGAGCTCCTTAACTGCTCAGATGTAAAGGCTCTCACCATCTAGAGGTGTATGTAAAATGTATAGTTGATTCAGGCAGTCAGAGCCCTTGTCTGTTGGTCTTTATTTCTCTGCTGATATTTTCTCTGAAGTTCAGGGTGCTGACTTTTCCCCTGAACAGCGAATGTGATTACAAAAGACTGTTGACCACTTAAACAGCTATCTTTCCTAGTAAAGCAGATCTAAGAACCTGTGCTAGCATCCATGCTGGGTATATCAGTGTTGGTTGCTGCGATATGTCCTCATCCAATACCTCTTTCTCAGGATGTGGGCAGCTTGCTTCATTATCAGTGCTCGGCTTAAAACCGCATTTATATAAGTACCAATTATCATTAACAACAACCCAACCACTAACTCACTGTATGACCTAGTACAAATCACTTCGTCTTTCTGTTTCAGGTTCCTCTCCTGTCACAAGAAGGGGTTGGTTCAAATGATCTTTAAGATACCTTTTAGCTCTGAGGTTCAATGATTTGGACATTGCAGTGATTCTGATCTTGCTTGGCTGGTACCTTTACATTGGTTTGAAGCTTCTTATCTCTAGTTTGAAATCATGGGGTCAAGTGTAGGTTTTAGAAATGATTAATTCTCTGCTTTTCTACTGGAAGTACTATTTACTGTTTAGAAGCAGGGCCAGGGAGTTGCTATGGATAAGATAAGCAAAGTAAGGGTAGTTTTAGTAGGAAATATCTCCTGGTTCTCTCAAGAATGGTAATTTATTTATAATATCAATTCACCGGATGGAGATACTCCAGATGTTCCTTTTATGGATGACATTGTACTGATTGTATCAAGATCCAGGATACTTCATACACAGTTTTCTAGAAGACATTTATAATCACTCAATGGAGTTTGTCCTGTCCGTCCACACAGGAAAGACCAAGTGGATGAAGAATACTTATTACCCAGATTTCAGGGCACATTTCAGGAAACTGCAAAGCTCTTTTACTGACCCCAACCTTCCCATCAAAGGTATAACTTGTCTTTCCAATACTAACATTTCCCTGATGTTGCAATATGGAAATGAAGCATGGAAAGCCACTCTCTATGAAGAACTAAAGATGAGAATCACACAGAATGCAAAGGAGAGGTTCATGCTGGGTGTAAGCAGGTTACAACATCCAACCAATGAGCAACTCAAAAGAAGATGAAGAATAAAGATTATAATTAAAGAATAATATTACAGGGAAAGAGCATCTTCTTTATAGATGAGTATCACAGGTAGACGACCAGAGTGTTCTCCTGGCACTCTCTAGATGTCGGGAGAAAGTGATGTTGAATGGATCCTTTATGGTAAACTTTTGGACAAACATACCCAAGAGACCCTTAGGATGACCCATATAGATGGGAAATAAATGAGCTCTTGAACCCATTTGAGTATCAAGGAAGTTGATGATTTCATCATGAAAGGGCAATATTAAGCTTTCTAGTTTATTGTAGTATGCCTCAATTCTATATCTGAATGAAAATTCCAAGAAGTTTAAAAATTAATCAATAGTAATGTAACAGGGTGATCCCATTGGAGGATGTGCTTTGGTACTATGGAGAATGTGATGGGAGTTTTGGCTATTTGCTAAAGGACATAAACAGCTGGAAGCCCGTGATTGGTCCAGATGAGTGTTTCTCTCCTCCAGCCTCACACTCAGAAGCAGAGGTTGTCTCAAAGAAGAATGGCCACTGAACCAAGAAGAATGTCCCACATGGTAGACTTTAAACCATTTTGGGAAGGCCCTTGACACAAACTAAACCTAAAATATGCTGAAGAGATTATCCCCAGATGTCTTCTCTGGGGGCAGGAACATAATGAGCCAGAGAAAATGAGGAATGACCCTCTTTAGAGGTCAGGTTTCAGTAGGACTGATCCTGGTCTATGGGATCCCAAAATTGGAACTCCTTAGTGGGAGAAGACAACAAACTCCCATGCTAATAGGCCCTGTAACAATAGATTTTTTTTTTTTTGCTTTTTGGAGGGCAGTTGGGGTCAAGTGACTTGCCCAAGGTCACACGGCTAGTTTTTGTGTTAAGTGTCTGAGGCAGGATTTGAACTCAGGTACTCCTGACTCCAGGGCCAGTGCTCTATTCACTATGCCACCTAGCCACCCCTAATGTAAATATCTGATATACAGGATGTATTTTCATTTATTTATTTATTTATTTTTATTTTTGGAGGGCAATTGGGGTTAAGTGACTTGCCCAAGATCACGTGACTAGTTTTTGGGTAGAGTGTCTGAGGCCACATTTGAACTCAGGTCCTCCTGACTCCAAGGCCAGTGCTCTATTGACTGCGCCACCTAGCCGCCCCTGTTACAATAGATTTTTGAAAATTATTCCCAATTAGATCTGAGTATAGTGAAAAAACTTTGGAGTCAGGAGACCTGGGACTAAACCATAGTTCTGTTCTTCTCTATCCATGTGACTTTGGAAAAATTGCTTAACCATTTCAGGCCTCAGTTTCTTCACCTACAAAACAAAAAGTAATTCCAAGACCCTTAAAATTCTAAATGTCAGTCAAGACATCACCCTTTAGTGATGTCATTGGTCCTCTTCCAGAACAGAGGATAAACAACAACAAACCTATGATCCCATTATCATAAGCTTTCTGAGGGCAAGAGCCATTTAAAAAATAATTCAACAACAATTCAACAAATAATTATTAAGTGTTTATTATTTACAAACTACCAGGAATAAAAAACTAAAACAATCCTATCTTCAAAAAAGCTTACATGCTACCAGAAAGATACTTCTCTTTCTTCCAAAGCAAATGTTTTACAATTCATTATTAAATTGCATCGAATTGATGGGTTGAGTAACATGATTCTCAAGTCACAGACTGGAAATTATATTTCCAAGGATCTGGATTTGGGTAAAAGGTCCCACTAAATAGATTTCCACCTACTAGAGCCCCCAAAACTACTTGTTATGACACATTTAAAAAATCAAACTTAGAGATGGAGAAATGTTGAAGAGGCAAATCTCATGAGTTTTTATTTGATTCATTTTGAGAGGCTGAACAATTTGACTCACTATAGTTCTTATTGTTTTTTGGATAAAGCATTTTGAATGGATGCCCAGAAGGTTGATCCTTTGGGGCTAACTGCTCTTTCAGGATGAGAGATTATGTTGTTAACTGTCCGATAATAACAAAATGTTAATTGTATCCCCAAATTCAGTTAAGTATATGCTAAAGAACTTATCTGATGTGAAAGAAGAGAAGGACATTTGTGTTTAACAGAATCATAATGCTTGTAGAACAGAGCCATTGAGGGAATACTGTGGATTATGATGTACCTATGGAATATTAATGTCTATCTTTGCACCATTAAGGATCTGTGATATAACATATTTTGTGGATGGTGAGATTATGAAATCTTAAAATGGTTTTTACAGTACCTCTTCAAAGGAAAAAGTAAATAGGTAAAAATATAGCAGCATAATTGGGTAGGTTAATATTTATTAATAGTACTAATGATACTTTTAAAACAAGTACTAGCCATAGTATTTATGGAAAATAAATGAGCATATTTCATACAATTCCAAAAGCCTTTATTGAGTTTTTTTTATGTGTAATATACTGCACTAGGCTCTGGAGATCATGAAAAACAGTGCTTATCCTCAAGAAGCTTACATTCTGTTGGGGGCAGGGATGTATGATATTTAACCAAGAATAAATCCTTTGAACAGGGAAAGAGCACAAATGATTGACTGTGGAAGGTTTATCATGCGTTGAGCCTTGAAGGAAGCTGAATGTGACAAGAGGCATAGAGGTGAGGACAGAGAGCCTTTCTAGGTACTTGAGCAAAGTAAAGGCATACACAGTGCTATGCTAAGTTCAGGTAATTGCAAACAGGTCAGTTTGGCTGGAATATAGAATTCATGAATGGGTATAATGAGAAGTAAGTCTAGAAAGGTGATCTGGATTCCTATTCTGGACCATGTAACATGATGCAATGGGAAAAGTGCTAAATTTGGAGTCAGAGAACCTGAGCTTCGACCCTTGCTATCTAGGTGACCTTTGACAAATCATTTAGAACCTCATGAAGTTTCAGTATCTATCAAATGAGGTGATGAACCAATGACTTCCAAGGATGCTTCCAGCTCTACATCTATTCTCTTAATACTCAGATTTAAATCTTCACAAAAAGACAAAAGCTCTTTGGGGGGAAATAAGTACATACAGGATATCTCAAAAAGCTTAAGCATTTTAGAATACTCTGTATATGTATTAGGGGGATTATTAATATTGGACAGAGTTCCTTAGAGTTTTGTATTGTGCAAGTTTCCATACTTGCTGCTACAAAGATTTTCACAATGGCTCTTTAGTTATAATGTGCTTATGTTAAAGGCCTTCTGGTCTGTTACCAGTTTCTGAAACCTTTGAATTATTTAGCCACTTTTAACTGTCTGGTTAGAAGAAACAAAAAACTCTATGTATCATATCTCAACAAGTCATATTAATAAAAAAAAAACCTCACCTTGAATACAGATCATTTTTTACTGTTATTATCACTAGTAGATTAACAAAGTTAAAACCATGGGGGCAACTAAGTGGCACAATGAATAGAGCACCAGCCCTGAAGTCAGGAGGACCTGAGTTCAAGTGCGGCCTCAGACACTTAACACACATACACACAAAAAACTGCCATGTGACCTTGGGCAAGTCACTTAATCCCAATTGCCCTGCCTTTCCCCCTCCAAAAAAAAGCAAATTAAAAAAACCCAAAGTTAAAACCGGTGATAGTTATTACTTCAGGTATGTTGCTTTTTCACCTGGGGGAAGTGTATACATGGAAGCTGAGAGTATGAACTGGTTGGTTTCCATTGTGACTTTTGTCAACAGTTGGTTATTCATGTTTATAAGTGAAAACCAACTGTAGGCATTCATTCATTCAGAGAGAATTTAGCTAGTGCCTTCTTGGTACGGAACAGTTTGCTAAATGTTGGGAGGGTGGAGGAAGAGGAATATAAAAGAAACTTAAGATGTGGTCCTTGCTCATTCAAGAATTTCACTTATGGTAGCAGAGACTAAAGAGAGACCCACATGAAATTGTTAAAAAGTGATGTAAGGCACTGTGTGACTAAGTACCAAAATTACATGGGCATCAAGTGCTGTAAGAGCTCATTGAAAAAGAAGAACAATGCCGGCAAAAGCTGTAATGGAAGGGCTCTTGGAGGAAGCAGCATCTGACCTGAACCCCAAGGGAAGGCCAAAGAAATGAGGCTGACCTAGGACCAGGAAAGGCATTCCAGAAGTGGGAAGTAAATAGTGTTTGCAAATGTGTAGAAGCTGGAATAAACGTGTCGTGGTTGGAAGCAGAGCACAAATTAACTCGGTTGCAATAGGTTTAATTTGGGGCATGGTGGGGAAATAAGATTAGAGAAGTAGTGTGGAGTCAGATTCTATAGGTGATAAATTTTAGGCTAACATTTAGCTAGGACCTAGTTATTAATGCTGTCATAATAATATTATAATCATATATATTAATGTATTATTGTAGCACTTTAAAATTTGCAAAGCACTTTACAAACATTTTCTCATGAGAGCCTCACAACAACCCTGGGAAGTAGGTGCTAGTAATGTTCCCATTTTACAGACAAGGAAACTGAGGAAGGAAGAGGTTAAGTGACTTGCCCAGGTTCATATAGTTGGAATGGGGGTTTGATTTGAATTCAGGTCCTCCTGGTTCCAGATCCAGCTTTTTACCTACTGTATCACCCTATCTGCCTGTAAAACTAAAAACGATAACTTTCATTTACATAGCTCTTTACGATTTAGAGAGCACTTTTCTTGCAGTAACTCTAGAGGAGTTGAGTTTTATCACCCCCATTTTTAAAGTAAGGAACCCTAAGGTCAATGACTTGATGGTTGTTCCCATGTTAGTAGGGATCAGAACTGGAGTGAACAGACGGATCTTACTATGTATGTGGGTGGCTGTTGCCTTTTTTTGGTGACATAGTAAAAGTGTTGTTTTTAGGTAGACTAAATTGTTAATCTACTTTATTTCCTCATTATGACCTGAGATTCTTGAAGTCTATGCCACTGGAATCCAAATGCTGGCAGATCCAAATACTTTGAAAAGACTTTAATTACAAACCCAATGACACAGCATGTTCGTTTGTTTGAGATCTGGTCTAATTATGTTCTGAGTCTCCTTTAACCAGCAACTGATCTTTTTTTTTTTTTTTTTGACAGAAGCTACAAAAAGTTCATCTATTAAGGCGTAAGGGGATATGAACCTAGATTGGCTGAGGGACCTATGCTCAAGAACTCTAGCTATCTTCCTGGAGGGTCTTGGTTCTGAGGTCTGCTTCATTCCAAGCAGGAGAGAGGAAAACGGTCATCCTGGCAAGCTAATTATTTTAGGTTTAGCCTTTCTTTTTGACAATTTTTTCTGTTACAAGGCTGTGAGAGACCTAATGCTAACCTTGCAGGGTTATTGTGAGAAGAAATGAGATAATATTTGTAAAGTGCTTAGCACAGGGCCTGGCACTTGGCTATATAAATGTTTATTCCCTTGGGCTGGCACTGTAGTTTCATTTGCAAATCACATGCTAGTCAAAGCCTTATGTCCTTTATTAGATGTAAACAGGCCCATCCAAAGTTTCACATCTATTAGGTACAAAAT
Organism: Pseudocheirus occidentalis; assembly: GCA_028646575.1. Taxonomy (NCBI): domain Eukaryota; kingdom Metazoa; phylum Chordata; class Mammalia; order Diprotodontia; family Pseudocheiridae; genus Pseudocheirus; species Pseudocheirus occidentalis. Next base: position 63,699,782 of record CM053593.1, read on the forward strand.
AATTCATTTTAATCTGATGGGTTGCGAATGTGGCCACAGCCAAGCCTGAAAGGTGGGTATCTTCATTTCATTTTCTCCTTGCATCCTGCAAATTTGCCTCAATCTTATGGGAAAGAGACATCCAATAGAAATCAGGAAAAACCTTAGGTGGCAGATAGCACTTGAGCTGAGCCTTTAAGGGAATTCACAGTTTTAAGAAGTGGAGGGAAGGATGGAAAGCAGTCTAGGTATTGGGGACAGTCTGTACAAAAGCTGGAAAGGTGTGCAGGCATGGAAAACAGGCCAGTTTGGTATGGAGGTAATCAATGTCTTATCAGCCTGGAAAGGTAGACTGAAGTCACATGTTAAAAGACTAGTTTCTATTTGAAAGAAATTATTATTTCTCATATTAATAACCAGTTATTAATTGAGAATAAGGTTTCCCTTTCCATTTCCTCATTCAGAATCCAACCCCTGTAGATTATACAGCCCATCTCTGAAGGACACTGCTGATAGTTGAGAGTGCCCAAATTCTCAGGGTCCATGCTTTTTGATCTTGAGCGGGACTCCACCCAACTGAGAGATCTTACAAATAGAATCCAGACTAAGTGAGATCCTGCCCTTAAGACATAAGCCCCTGTCTGTCTTTGGGAGCTTCCATTAGAATTTAGGATGACCCAGTTTATGAAGGGGAAAGAAAACCAGTAAGGTCTTGGTAGAGATGAATTCTTCTGCCCAGATTACTGGAGGTGGCTGAGTTTTATGATTAGGTTACATTCACAGCAGGAGGAGCTGATGACTTTTTGCCCGCCTCCTTATTAATATGTCCACCCCCTTGTTGCTTGTTAACCAATCAGAGTTGACTTCTATCTTTAGGGACACATCTTTCCAAGGGCTTTTTAAACATTCAATGTTCTTTGAAAGGCCTTTATTTTGTGAAAGAAAGTCAAATAACTTTCATTAATTATCCTCTAGCCATACTTAATGAGATGATTGTTAATTATACAGAAATTATATCTCTTGGACTTTTCATATGTCACATAAGTCATTCTACAGACAAGAGAGAGATACTGGAACAGGAGAGTGACAGAGTCAGATTTATACTTTATGAACATCAGTTTGGCAACTGTGTGGAAGGGGGAGTTGAGAGGGTAAAATATGAGTTATGTCTTGGATCTGTGGCATTTGAGATGTCTATGGGACATACAAGTGGAGATTCCAATAATTGGTTGGAGATGTGGCCCAGAGCTCAGGAGAGAGGTGATGGCTAGATATGTGGATTTTTAGAAGTCAGTTGCAGAAACCAGAGCAGAGATATAAAAGACACAGCTGGGGGTAGGGAGCTAGGAGGTGGGTTTGGTGTGTGCAATCAAGTCTGATCTCTTTGAGTAAATTGAGAGAGAGATAATACACTGACCTAAGACACACACACACACACACACACACACACACACACACACACCTTTGATGATCAATCAATTCTGACTGAATTTTTATTTCTGTAAAGGCACTGTAGAAACTAATAATGAATGTGATTATTTCAAGATAAAAGTTTGTAGTGTTCACAAAATAGAGGTCTTTTCCTTGTCAAAAACACTGCCCTATAGACATCATTGTAGATTATACATTTAGTGAGTGTGAACAGAGTTAATTTCCTAGGATTTTACTTCCCATACTGCTTCAGGCTAAGAAAGGATGACTCATTACTTGGATTATATAACCCAGAAGGTCATATTTCTCTACTTCTCCATAAGCAAGTAAAGGGAGGGCTTCCATTGGTAAGGAATGTTCTTAATGGTACTAAATTTTTTAAGTGAACATAGAGTCCTGTCTCAAGATGAACTGAGATAGGGAGGTCAGAGGTTAGGAGGTACAGACATCAATTATATCCTTGAACCCAGGAGTCCTGGCGGAATTCTGCTATTCTTAGAGCTGAAATAAGAGTCTATACAGAGCTCCAATTTGCCTTAAGTGACTCCTACAAATCTCCATGAGCTAGATGGTCATGAACTCTAAGCTTTTATCATAAATTCTGAAGTAACTAGGTCCCTTTTCTACTCTGACAGGTGAATTAGTGAGGATTAGATTATAATTCTCCTGGAGCCTGTAAGAGATTGAATCCATTTGTGGTTAGGGGCAGAGAATGACTCTACTCCCTGAAACCTTTCCCTGCTATTGACATTGCTTTTACATCATAGTTAAATGTGTGGGCTAGTGGATAAGTATCTCTTACATAATCTGAAAATTGGGTTGCATTAGATGGGGGTTGAATTTGAATAACTGATTGCCCATAACAATCACAGGCATCCTGGGAAAAAGAAGCAAGGGCTTCAAAATTAGCATTCTCAGAGACTTCAGGGACCTTGCACTACACATGAATGCCAGACATTTAAGGTTTCTTCATCAGGTCTGGGTGTCTGCAGCTGCAAAGTCATGTGGGCCTATAATTCAGGCAAAGAAGTTGTGTCTTCATACCTTCAGGGCTGAGATTAAAACTCAGAAAACAGTGTAAAACAAAAGGGAAGGGGAACATGATATAGTACTTTCCATCCTGAAGCTGGGCTTAGGATTTATTGTAAATAGAAGTCATAGAAAGGATCTTTCATCAGGTGAGGGCTGGAATGGATGATGTCTGTGGTTAATTCCCGCTCTGAAATTCTGTGATTTTTCTGACCCCTGGCAGCTGAAATTGCCCTGTTCTCTGGCAAGGACCTAATATGACTCAGATGTTCTAGAAGTCAGCTTCCACAACTGAGAGGTGCATCTGCTCTTGGGTGGGGTTAGGCACTGGGTGGATGTTAGGTCATTGGATATAGTCTACTTAAGGTGGGGCAGCTCCTTCCTCTCTGCAACAGGAGTTTTCAGTTCTCATTGAGGGGCAAAAAAAATTAGATAATGCAACCTAGGCTCTAGACTACCAGCCTACGGGAAAAGTGAAATTATGGCCATCTCTTCCTTCTGACTTGGTATCTCCTAAAATAGTCCAAGAGAAGGGAAGGTCAATGGCATGACTTAACGGACACCATTCAGTTCTCTTTTGTGAATCAATAAATCCACAAGCATTTCTTATGCTATTAAGAGTTTTCTCTGTATCTAGTGCCATTTTAAGCTGTGGAAATGCAAAGAAGAATAAAAACAAGTCTCTGTGTTCAAGGAACATTCTACCAGGAAAGACACACTAACAGTTATCTCGCTCATATTACTGTCAGAAATTCTACCAATTAAGAGTCAGTGGAGTTAAAAAGCAAACACCGCTGAATGTATCTGTAACCCTGTAGCTGATTCCATTGGATCTCTCCTCACAGTGGCAGTGAGGTGGCGTGGGAGGGCAAATTTGATTTTAGTCACTAGTTGTGTTACTATCCTTGGGCAACTTCTCTCTGCCTCAGTTTCTTAATCTGTAAAATGGGGCTAATAATAGCACCTAGCCCCCAGAGCTATTGTGAGGGTCAAATGAGATAATAATTATAAAGCCCTTACCCAGTTATAAAGCCTGACACATAGTAAACACTCATAAATGTTCACTATCTTACTAATATTATCCTAATACCTGGCAGAGAGATGGTGCGGTATGGTGTGGTAGATAGAGAGCTAGTCTCATAGTAAGAAAGATATGAATTCAAATCTAGCCTCTGACAGGATAGTCACTTAACCCCTTAGATCCTGCACATAACTCTCTCAGAATGTAAATTGCAGAGTAGGTGCCAATCTGCATTGGTAGAAGGGGTCAGTCCCCTCAACCCCCCACTGTAAGGTTTCCTACATCAATGAAATCATAGGTCCAGCTTAAAAACAACAAACAAATAGACTGACCAATCTAGGTGAAAATCAGTTGCATTGAGAAAATGAGCATTTTGATGGGAGAATTGTAGGTAGGGAGAGAGAGACCCAAGTTTGGATCATGGAATTCTCTGAGTGTAGGGAAGAGCAGGATGGGAAGTGAGGCTGGGCAGGCAGAGCCATATCTTGTGTTGGGCATAGCCATGCCAGTGTATGGCTTTGAGGCTGTTATGCTCACAATGGAAGGAGAATCCCAGAGGACATATCAGAAGGCGACAACAGAAAGACGGAGCATGGGGAGAATAAGGGCAGAATACAACAGCTGCATAAGCATGAGACAGAGCAGGAAGGAGGGACAGATTTGCTTTGGGAGCAGAGTAAAAAGAATTAGAATGAGGGAAAGAAGCAGAGGTTTAGAAGAAGTGTCAGAGGAAGCAGAGATACATGATATGGACATAAGGACAGTGGAGTCCAGAACCAAGTGTTCCTATGTTATCACCAAAAATGTGAGCTCCCTGTTCTGTTGTTGGCAAAGGTTTTAGTAGATGGCTCCAAGAATGCTCAGTTTCCTGGCAAGAGACCAGAGACTGTAGGATGGATTTGGGAGCTTGTGTGAGAAGAAAAAAGTGTGGTGTAGTAAAAAGAGCTGGGAATTTGCGATCAGAAATCCAGGGTTTGCAATCAGAAATCTAGAGTGTGCAATCAGAAGTCCTGGATTTGCAATCACAAGTTCAGAGTTTACAATCAGAAATCCAGGGTTTGCAATAAGAAATTCAGGGTTTGCAGTCAGAAATCCAAGGTTTGCAATCAGATGTCCTGGATTTGCAATCAGAAGTCCTGGGCTTGAATTGCAGTTTTACCAGACCTTGTTTCATTTACCTCCCTTGGAGATTCCCTTCCATCTACTCCCTGTATAAAGCAGCTAGGTGATACAGTGGATAGAGTCCCAGGCCTAGAATCAGGAAGACCTGAGTTCAAATGCGGGCCCCAGATACTTACTAGAGGTATGACCCTGGGCAAATTACTTTAACCCCTATTTGTCTAGTTCCTCATCTATAAAATGAACTTGAAAAGGAAATAGCAAACCATTCCAGGATCTTTACCAACAAACCTAAGAGTTGGAGAAGACTGAATAATTATCTACCTATCTATCCGTCTATCCATCCATCTCTGTCTCTCTGTCTCTGTCTCTCTCTCATCTTGTATGTATATAGGTAGAGGCAGCTAGGTGGCGCCATAGTGCACAGAGTATTGAGCTGGAGTCAGGAAGACCCGAGATCAAACCTGACCTCTATTAGCGGTGCAACCCTGAGCAAATCCTTAACTTCTGTGACCTCAGTTTCCTCAACTGTAAGATGGGGGTAATGATAGCATCTACTTCACAGGGTTTGCAAAGTGCTTAGCACACAGCCTGGCACATAGTAAGAGCCACCTACATGTTAGCTATTATTATCATCATTGGTTATTGCTTTGGTGGGAGTTCTTAGGACTTTCAAAGACGTTTGTCTTTGCCATGTTGCTATTGTACACATCGTTCTCCTGGTTCTGCTCGCTTTGCTCTGCAATAGTACATGTAAGTCTACCCCAATTTCTCTGAAAAAGCATCTCACGCTTAATACTAGCTAATGTTGATAGAGCGCTTTAAAGTCTGCAAAGCACTTTATGCATATTAACTCATTTGAACCTCATAACAGCCTTGTGATAAGAATTATTATTATTTTTATCATCACCATTTCACAGATGGAAAAACTGAGGCGCAGAGAGGTTAACTGACTTGCACAGTGTTGCACAGTTAGTAAGCATCTGAAGTAGGATTAGAACTCAGGTCTCCAAGTGAACCCACTGCCAACTGCTCTACACCACAAAGTGTCCAGTTGTCTGAGAAATGAGACTAGAGCTTGAGCTCTGGGAGGAATGCACGAAGAGGTGTCAATTTAGTCCACAAAATAGATCAGTTATCCAAGAGAGAGACGTTGAGGGCAGAGGAGAAGAAAAGATCAAGGACTGAGTCTTGGGTGAGGGGCAGGCATAAGAGGAAGAATAAAGGAAGAGTGTAATGGATGGTCAACAAAGAGGCAAGTGAGGCTGGAGAAAAAGAAGAGTGGTTAGGTTGCCAAATGCTTCAAGGATCGAGAATAGTGACCTGAGAGCTGAGGGAGAATACTACTGATTTGGGATAATAGTGATTTTCCAAAGTATAGTTTCTGTGGCTAGTTGAGGATAAAAGCCAGAACGCAGCAGATCAATAAGGAGAAATGATGCTAAGAAAATGGAGGACCAGAGCTCTCATTTAAGTAGTTTGTCAGTGGAAGGAAGGTGGCTCTGGGGAGGCTGAAAAGTACAATGAGTAGCCTTGCTCCTTACCTCTACAGTACTACAGCTGGGTCTTCTTAACCTCACTCTAGACCCTGGAAGCAATGCCTAAGTACAGGAAATGGACGAACCAAACCAACTCAACTGTAACTTAGCTGACTCAACATTCAATTAGCCTTGAGGCTTTGGAATGGCTCCACTCCCATACTTCAATTCTTTTTTTTTTTAAATTAATTTTTATTGGTATCAGCAAAATTTCTCCCAACACAGCTCCCCTTTAAGAGCTGTTCAATATAACAAATTTTTTAAAACATAAAGAGGAAATGAAAAAATTAACAAAGCCAATCAATATGGTGAAAAAAATATGAAAAATAGATTCTTCTACTTCTTCAAAGAAGGAGGGTAGGGTAAAAGGTAACATCTCATATATTTCATTTGGAGTCATGCTTGTTCTCTCTGATTTTGCAATCTTGGATTTTGGTTGTTTTATGGTGACTGTTCTTTCTGTTTACATTGTCTGAGACATTGTTTATATTTTTCGTTGGCTCTGCTTACTTCACTCTTCATGCTCCTTCCCTAATTCTAATAATGCTCCCTATGGCCAAATCCCCTTCTCACTCCAGTTTTCCAGTTTTCCAAGGTTTCTATTTTGTTTTCCCCATGTTTGGTTCTATGGTGGATACCCAAATAGCTACCTCAGTCCCGCTTCCTTCCCTTGATTGTCCTGAATTCTGATCCCAAAGCTGGGACCTCACTTCTTAATTCCAGACCTTTCTGATGCTAATTATTCATCCATCAGGACCTCTGTCTGTTGTCATCTACTGTTGGCCTCCCCAGCTTTTAATATGCTTCCTGCCTTTCTGAGATATTCATCTACCTTTTGCCCTTTGCAAGACCCCTGAGATCCTGGGTAGCCTGCTTGTCTGGACTTCCTGATGCTGAAATCAGCTGTGATTGCATGTGTCACCCCAGCGGGTCTGTCCAATCACTTGATACCAAATAGCACTGGTCTGGTATAGCACAATCCTGGTTCTGACAAGGAGATGAATTATAATGAATATCCCCAAATTTCCATTTTTAAACCCCAGTAAGAGGTAGTATTTATTTATTTGAAAGAAATTGAACTATTTTTCCCTCCTGTAGAATTTTTAAAAATTAGATTTATTTACTCCAATAAAATGTTAACTAAAGGAATTCAGTTTCAATATAAACTTGCTATGTTTGTATAACTCATTATGATACAGAGAAGAAGACAATGAGTTTATAATTAGAGGACCTAAGTCTGAAGATTCAAATTCAAATCCAGCCTCAGATCCTTACTAGTTGTATAACCCTGGACAAGTCACTGACCCCCTGCCTCAGTTTCCTCATCTGTAAAATGGGGATGATAATAGCACCTACCTAGCAGGGTGTTTGTTAGGATAAAATGAGATAATATTTGTAAGTCACTTTTTTCTAAAACTTGAAGTTCCACATAAATGCCTATTGTTGTTATTATCTTGGCTTTGCCATTTACTGTCTGACTGACCTTTATTTAACAAATTGATTCCTTTCTCTGGGCCCTCTTTTCTCATCTGTAAAATGAGGGCATTGTAACTGATGACCTCTAAAGTGTCTTTCGTCTCTTGATCCTATGATCCTTTTTTTTCTTCCAGGCAGTACATTCCTTTTCGGTGCCCATGAAATCTTGTGGTGTTTGTTAATTGTGAATACCTAGTAGCTATTACCATTGTGGGAGAATAAATCCAATGTTATCCCTTAGGGAAAGAACAATCCAAGCCCCTACCAAAAGAAATCTGCGAAATAAATTCATTAAATCTTTCTAAGGCTGTGCAAAATGACAAGACAATAAGCAAACATTTATTAAGTGCCTGCTATGTGCAGGGCGCTGTACTAAGCTCCAGGGATACTCAAAAAGGCACAAGACAGCTCCTGCCCCCAAGGAGCTCACCATCTAATGAAGGAGATAACATGCAAAGAAATACATACAAAACAAGCTATATGCAGGATAAATAGGAAATAATTAACAGAGGGAAGGCACTGAAATGAAGGGTTGGGGAAGGCTTCCTGTAGAAGGTGGAATTTTAGCTTGGACTTAAAGGAAGCCAAAGAATCCAGTAAGAATTATTGGCATTAAAAAACTGAAAATTTAGGGAATGTCCATCAATTGCAGGAATGGCTGAACAAGTTGTGGTATATGAATGTAATGGAATACTATTGTGCTGTAAGAAATGGAAAGGAGATAGACTTCACGATTACCTGGAGATGTTTATACAAATTGATACTGAGCGAGAAGAGCAGAACCAGGAAAAATTTGTACACAATCACAGACACTTCATATGTGTGACAACTAACCTTGATGAACTGGACTCTTCTCAGCAATGCACAGCTATAGGACCACTCTACAAGTCTCAGGATGGAAGGAGACAACTACATTCAGAGAAAGATCTGGAAAGACTAGAGTTTAAATGGAGACTGAAGCAATCTACATGCTATCATTGTTTTTCATGTTTGGTTTTCTTTCTTTTTTCCCATTGTTCACTCCATTGGTTACAACCCTTCTATACAACCAAACTATTGTACAATGTGAAAGTATTTGCAGATCCTATACGTGATTGTACACCATGGGGGGGAAGGGGAAGAGAGGGAAGAAAATTTGAAACTCAAGGAATTGTGGAACTGAATCTTGCAAACTAAAAGTAAATAAACAAGTCAATGGGAAAAAAAAAAGAATTATTGGCATTAAACTCATGACTGAGTTAGGATAGTGTCCCTGTTGTTCCCTAATGCAAATAACTAAAGATCTTTTAAAAATGTCTTTAGTAGCTCTTAATTTCATTTGGTTTGAAGATAAAATCGAGTGGTTTGCCTTTCTTTCAAGGTGGGGGATGGATGTCTTTTACTTCAATTGTTTATTTGCTTTTAAGGGCAAAAATGAACTTACTTTAGGGACTGAATTATAGTCAGTTTAAACAACATGGAAATACTTAGATTCATCAAATTTATTTGTGATAAAAACATGAAAATGCCCCCCCAATCATTCATATGGAATTCTTTAAAACACCATTTAAAATTAAGGTGATCATTTAAAAACATTTCCTTATCTAACTCTGTTCATTACCTAAGATGCAGGAAGTTTCTACATAGAGATTTCAAACTCCTTGTGCAGTAAAATAAATGCTATTGGTTGGAGGATCTGTGCCTCGATAAATAAATACTACCTGTATGACCTAGATCAAGCCATTTTTCCTTTCTAGGTCTTGATTTAATCATCTATAAAATGAAGTCATTGATCTCATTGATCTAGATAATCTCTGAGGTCCTTGCCACATCTAAATCTTATTATCCTATGACTTAAAGAACTTTTAGTCCTATGTCTAAGTTGCACTCAACATGAATCCTAGCTTGTAATCACAAAGAGTGATTACAATAGGATTCACATGAATCTGATTATTTTTTTTAATGTCAAGTAAACCTAATTTGTTTGAGTCCTCATCTTAGCTTAAATGGGAATTTCTAAACTCATAGAAACTTAGTTTGTTTATCCTAGATTAGCAGACCAAGAAAGGAACATGCATTTTAAATGTAAAACATTTAATCAGGACTAAAACAATTAGGGAAGGAATCAGGAAAATAACATACACATACAAATTCTGAGGATTAGGTCCTTTTCTTCAAGTCAATAGTGTAGGAAAAAACCCAATCTGAGACTCATGCTCTGCTGTGGTGATGGACTTGGCAAACAAACATCTCTATTTGTGCTCAGAGGGGGAAGGAGAGATAAATACACTCATATAAGTGTTTGAATCTCTGCCTATGCTATCCCAGCTTGTAGCACCTCCTGCCTTCTGCTATTTCAGTCACAATTTGAGATTTTGTCTGTTTCTCTGCGTCTGTCTTCCTCCTCTTTCTCCGTGTCTGTCTTCCTCCTCTTTCTCCTCCTCCTCCTCCTTTTCTGTCTCTCTCCCTCTCTGTTTCTTCCTCTCTCTCTCTCTCTCTCTCTCTCTCTCTCTCTCTCTCTCTCTCTCTCTCTCTTTCTCTCTCTCTCTCTCTCTCTCTCTGTCTCTCTCTGTCTCTCTCTCTCCCCCCCCCTCTCTCTCCCTCTCCCTCCCTCCCCAACCCCCCATTTCCTTCCTCTCTGTGTGTCTCCTTTCCAAATGTTCATATGGACTAGTTGTGTCTGACTTGTGGTAGAGCCTTCTGAACTCATATTGATCTAATCAGCCACAGCTGGACATATTGTGCCTTGACCTCAACATAGGGATATCGTTTTGGTCCTCTTTGAGGGCAAAGAACAACAACCATAATGGTTCCAGATTACATTCACGAATGGCTGGGCCAATTCATAGTTCTGCCAATAGTGCATTCGTTTGCTTCTTCTTCCATACCTGTTCCAACAATTGTTATTTTCCTTTTTTGTCATTTTTGCCAACTGATAAGTGTGAGATAGAAACTCAAAGTTGTTTTCATTTATATTTCTCTTATTATTAGTGATTTTTGATCATCTCTAACACTTGTTTGGTCATTTCCCTCCATCCATAATTGTGAAAAGATATCTCCTTCCCTGATCCTGGTTCAGTGTTTTGGAAGTGGCATTGCTATCGACAATCCACTTAAACTCCCTGGAGGAGTAGCCTTGCATTGACTAAAGGAGGGAGGGATTCTCTCTTGACGAAGCACGTGGTTCAGACCCTGGCCTTGACAGCAGCGGTCCGAGGCCCTAGTCACAGCCTTGGTCAACACTTAGAGGTCTAATAGCTTTTGCTTTCATTCTGAATCCCAGCTGCCTTGTTCTTCAGTGGAGCTACCTGGCTGAGTGATCTTTATTAAGAACAACAGCTCTTGATCTAAGGGGAGGAGGTGGGAAGGTCCCTGCAGTAGAGCATATAGTTCAGTGATCTCTTGCCCAGTCCAAGGTAGATAGAAGGCAGTAGGGAGGTTGAATCTCCTCTGTATGTGCAGGTGCAATGGTCAGGACCCTTAATCACAGCTCTGGCTCATGGACTAAAGCAGAGTGGGGATCCTGTGGCCTGGAGGCCACATGCGACCTTCTTAGATCCTTGGGTGCGGCCTTTTGACTAAGTACAAGTTTTACAGAATAAATCCTTTTATGAAGAGGATTTATTCTGTGAAGTTTGGATTCAGTCAAAAGCCCTCACTTGAGGACCTGGAGGGGCACATGTGGCTTCAAGCCCACAGATCCCCTTTCCTGCACTTAAGGAAGGTACCTGTAACCCCTGCTTGACCTGTTCCTGGTCCTGCTGGTTTGTTTGCATTCTGGTAAGAATTCAAAGTCACTGCAGGAAGCTTTGTTAATGGTACATTATTAATGCTAAAATATTTGCTAGCATTGACACAATGACACTACCACCAGTGGCTGGGGGGGGGGGCAGTAGTGGTTCCAGAGGCAACCACAGGAAAACCTAAATCAGAATAATGGAGAAGAGGAAGGGTAGAGCCCAGGGGATCCAGCTGAAGGGTGTAAATGATCCCTGAGGGCTGAGGAGGGAGATTTCTGGGCATCAGCCAAGAGTGGGAGATAATCACTGATTGTCTCCTGGCAGGAGATGGCAGTGTGGTTTATATAGGGTTTTTCTGGGTTATTTGGATGAGAGTGGGGCATTTCTCCTCACCTCCAAGGGAGGAGGAGAATATTTTTTCCTGACTTTGAAGCAAGGGGCATTTGCCTCAGAACATGTAAGCCCCAATAAGCCTTATCTTCAGATGCAAGGTGCTAATGGTCCACCCAATGTCCCAGCTTCCTGGAATCTTGGCAGTGCTGGCTGTATGCCTGAGATGGCAGCCTATTAGGGTATATTGTCAGAGAAAGTCAAAGAATAGCTTTATTTATGTTTTTTTAGCAAGATAGGTAGTGCATCTCCACAACAAATTAAAACTGTGGCATAAGTTAATATGATAGGTCCCAAATAATGAGATTGAAATTTAGGAGACATTAGAAAACTATCCAGTTTAAGAAACATCAAAAGGATATATGGAAAAACATTTTCAATATAGTCATGTATCCATTTGGAGCTTGCTAAGGCATATGGTAGGAAATGTTGGTAGAAGTCCAATTTCTGTCTCTGGTTTCCAATTTTTCTAGCAGTATTTATTGAATATGAGTTCTCTTTTTCAGTTCTTGAATTCATAAAACACTATGGTATGCTGTTCATTTATTTGTGGATCTTGCATTCTCTTCTTTTTTTTGATCAATTTTTCTGTTTTTTAACTAGCACCATATTCTTTTGATTACTGCTTTCTAGTATAAGTCAAAATCTACTATTCATTGTTGTCCTTTCTTTCCACATTCTTTTTCATTATTGCCCATGAGATTCTCTCTTTTTGTTCCTCCAAATGACTTGTTTAAAACCAATTTTTCTAGTTCTATAGAGTAACCCTTTGGTAGTTTGATTTGTATGGCATTGAAATAAATTAGAATCATCATTTTTATTATATTGAATCATGAGCAATTAATATTTCTTAAATTATTTGTCTTTACATCTGTAAAGAGTGTTTTGTCATCATATTCATATTACTGCTCTCTGTGTCTTAGGAGGTAGACTGCAAAATATTTGATACATTCTGTAGTTATTTTGAGTAGAATTTTTTTTTTCTATTTTCCTGCTGGATTTTTAAAATAATATTCAGAAAGTATGATAGCTTATATGGGTTACTACTTTGCTGATACGGTTGCTTAAATTAATTTTATTTGAACTTGTGACATTCTCTAAGTAAATTCTTATCATTCACAGAAGGGGTCATTTTCTTTCATCTTTTCCTAGATCCCATTTCCTTCATTTCTTCTTTTGTTATTGTTTCTGTTGTTGATATAGATAGCATTCCTAGAACTATATCAGATAACAATGGTAGAAGTAGATTAACTCGCTTTACCCCTGACCTTATAAGAAAGCCCATTAGCTCACATAATAAAAAATACTAGTTCTTGGTTTTAGATAGATCTATTTACCATATTAAAGAAGGGTTCCTGTGATTTTTTTTCTTAAAAAAATTTTTTTATGGAGTCAGGAGGATCTGAGTTCAAATTCAGCCTCAGACACTTGACACACTTACTCGCGGTGTGACCTTGGGCAATTCATTTAACCCCAATTGCCCTGCCCTCTCCCCTCCAAAAAGCAAAAACAAAAACAAACAAATAAAAAACCCAAACAAGCCAAAAAAAAATTTTTTTAATGTTTTGGACAGGTACCAGAAGATTGGCCACAAGGTAATTATTAACTTTAACCATGGCAGCACTAGACCTTCTCATAAGTCACAAAAAATTTGTATTGATGTCCATTGAAGAGATACCATGGCCAATGAAATCACAAGTTGTTGAAGTGACTCCTTAATTTACCTCCAGAGACAACACAGTTTATTGAAAAGAGCAGCCAACCTGAAGTCAGAAGATCAAATTAGAGTCCTAGCTCTGCCCCTTTCTGAGGTTACACAGATGGTAAGTCACTTAACTTCTGTGCTTAGTTATCTTAAATATAAAGTAGGAATACCATTTTCACCCTCCCCCCCCACCCAACACAGTATATGTCTATGAAGACCAAATGGAATAATGGATATCAAAGCATTTTGTAAGCTTTTAAAATTCTATAATGTATAAGAAATTATAACTGGAGAGGCAGCTACATGATACAATAGAGCACTGGGTTTGGAATCAGGAAGAACTGAGTTAAACTACTGTCTCAGAACAATAACTAGCTGTGATACTCCTGGCAAGTCATTAACTCTCCGAGTCTTCTTATTTGCAAATGCGAGCACTGGACATGATGACCTTTGAAGTCCCTTCTAATTCTCTATGAATTATCTCTGTCTCCAAAATCAGATTCAACTTCTAGTTTGTCCCTGTCTGTTTAATAGTAATTAATCGTGTATCACTTTGGGAGAGCAGGGTGGGAAGAAAGGCTTTATTTCTTAAAACAAACACATTCTCTTGTTAACTTAAAAAAAAACAACAACCACGTTCTTTTCCTCCATACTAAGTCCGTTTATGTTGAATTACTGGAGTCAATGTGTTTGGAACATGGAAGCATCTGGAGAAGTCACATTTCCTCACTCAAGCCAAAATAAGTTCACCTATCTGCTCCTTATCTCATATCCACCATGAAGATCTCATGGGAGGATATATGCTGCATTATTAAAATAATATGTAAGAAATAAAAATAGCACATGAAAAGCAGTTTGGGGACTTAAGCTTTCAATTAAAAAAATTATTCCCTTCTAATGTTTATATAAGATAATATTTCAGTATTGAACTTAAGGTATGCTAAAGTATAATTAGCACAAAACAACCTCTCATTCTTATGTAAATTCCTTTCACTTTTATGATTCCTCCCACATCTCCCTTATGATTAGTAGAGACTCTCATTTGGTAAAGCAAAAATCTTTGGACTTGGATTAAAAGAACACAAATGTGAATTCTGACTCTGTCACCTGTGTGACATGCCTTTCAAATGAGAAGCTTGGACTAGGTACTCTCTACTAATAATTCTATGAGTCTGGTTGGGTTTTTTTTTTAACCTTTTGCTTACTATATGACTTTAAACCATCTGATCCATTGCTGATTGTTTCATTGAATGTGAAATAAAGATTATAATATTTAGCCCTTTCAGAAGGAGAATATCAGGGCTATGAAGCTATTGTTGCCAGGTGAAAAATAAAAACAATAAACAATTATTACCAATAATAGTTATAAGATAATAATCACAAATTTTAATATTTTATGAATAGGTATATAAATCATTGGAAGAGTCAAAAAGAAGAATGCATCTGATGAAAAGTCACCTGACTCGACTATTCTAGAAAACCCCAGAGTCTCTTCAGGCTTTCCCAAATTGCTAGGCTGTGGTTAGAGGAAGTCTAATGGATAACATTTGTATACAGTATATTTGTACTCTTTGAGTCTTCTTATTTGTAAAGGAGAGTTCTAGAGATGATAACCTTTGAATTCCCTTCTTATTCTAAGTGTAGATAGTATATTTCTTATATGAAATCTTATTCAAATAGTAAATTTCCTTAAAAAAAAGTATAATGGAATGAATAGAACTCAATGACTATAGGAGATAACAAGAAATATTAGAATAAAGTAAAAGATTCTTAATGAAAGAAAATAGAATTTATTATAAAAATAGATTCAGAATACATATCAAGTACACATAATTGGAGAATCAACAGACTGTGGGAAAAAATGATCAAAAAAAATCTCCAACAAAAACCGACAACAATATGGCTAGTATATTTCAATAAATCACAAAAGAAAGCTGCCTAGATCAATTAGACATAGAGGGCAAAGAGAAAACAGAAAAGAATCCACTAGTTACTTCCTGAAAGAAATTCCAAATAAAAAACACTCAGGAATATCATAGCCAAAATCCATTGCTTCCAAGTCAAAGAAAACATGCAACAATCACAGAAAGAAAGCTTAAGTAGCAAAAAAAACCATAGAGAATATCACACAATAATACATTGTAATTGCTATATAGGAAGTAAAATATTAAAATATGATATTCTAAAAGGCAAAGGACAAAGGCTTACATCCTAATATGACAGCTTATAAAATGTTTGACTTTAGAATAATATTCAACTAATAAAAAATATTCTGGCAGATTTGTGCCTAAAACACAGAGCACAGTATTATTTTTCCTTCAATAGTCAGGGAGGTAATATTCACAAGCAAAACAGACTTCAACATCAGAGGATGAGGATAAAGGAAAAATTAAAAAGAAGAGGAAAAAATGTAAGACCCAATGATTAGGGTCTGGGAAAGAGGAGGGCCAGTGGAGTGATAGCAGAACACTTTAATTATAGATTACTAGTATTGCTCACACTGCCTCTTTTTCACTATCTTCTTCTTGATAAAGGTGGGAGAGCAGGACAAAGAGAAGAAAAAGTATAAGGATATGATGGAGAAGATGAAACATTCAATTATTATAGCCAAGAACTATTCTGTGAATGAGACAAACTAACCCATAAAATGGAAGATAGTATAGCTAACATTTATGTAGCATATATAATATGCCAGGCACTGTGCTAAGTGCTTTACAATTATTATCTTATTGGATCAGAATGAACTGTAAAACAGAATATAACTAGATGGAAACCTACTTAAGACATAGAGTCACAGAGTTAAAATAAAGGGCTGGAGTAGAATTTATTTATGCTTCAGGAGAATTCAAAGAAGTAAGGGTAAAAATCATGATATCAGACAAGGCAACAATAAGAAACATGGTTAAGAAGAGATAAACAGGGAAATTATATTATGTTTAAAGCTACCATAGATAGTGAAAATTCATACATATGCACCCACTCTCTATGAAATACTAACTACTTAAAGAAGACTGGAAACCCACTTAATCCTAAAGAATTGATAGGTCAAAAAACAAATAATATAAATGATTGCTAATCAGACATGATGGTACATGCCTATAACCCCTGCTACTGGGGAGGCTGAGGCCAGCAGATCTCTAGATTTCAGGGGTTCTGAGCTACAGTAGACTAAGCTCATCAGATGCCTACACTAATTTTGACTTTAATACAGTGAGCCCTAAGGAATATGAGGCCACCAGATTGCAAAGGTGCTCCAATGTGGGTTGGAAACAGAAAAGGTCTAAACTCTCAAGCCTAACAGAGCAGGAATAGCAGCAGCCTGGTTGAGAAAGGGAGATCCAAGTGTTTGTGGTTTTTTTAAATTCATTAAAGCTCATGACAACAATGAGACAAAATGTCAAAATCATTGAGATAGAGCAAAAACAGTTCTAGGAGGTAAATTTGTGTTTCTCAAAAACTTCATCTGATTTTATAATATAACATCAATATCATGAGAAATTAACAGTTCTTAAAAGTTGTAAGAACTTTGATCATTGAATTGATCATCCAAGGGACCAACAATGAATAATACTTCCCACCTCATAATAGAGAAGTACACTAAAATGCTGCGTAAGATACACAGTTTTGGACATGGGCAATATGAAAATTTGCTTTGCTTAACTATGTTCATTTTCTGTAAATTTTTAATTTTTGCTTTTTTGGAGGGGGGAGGGCAGGGCATTTGAGGTTAAGTGACTTGTCCAAGGTCACACGGCTAGTAAGTGTTAAGTGTCTGAGGCTGGATTTGAACTCAAGTCATCCTGACTCCAGGGCTGGTGCTTTATTCACTGTGCCACCTACCTGCCCCCCCTTATTTTTTTTAAATAAGGTTTTGCCCATTCTTATCTCCACTACAAGGATTAAGTATTGGGAGTGTTTGGGTTGAAAAATACCCTTCATCCTTAATTTAGTAAAAAAGTAAACACAGAGATGTCTTAGGATAAGAATAAGAGTTTATTCTCTTCCCCCGGAGAAGAGGGCAATCTGCTCCCATGCCTGGGCATGGGAGAGAGGGTGTGTTTCAAAGGGTAGAACCAGAATTCATAACTTAACTTAGTCAAGTCCCCTTTCCCAACTGTTTCGTCTCTCATTGGTGGAGAGGCTCACCTCACCAAATTCTTCCCAACTGGGACAGCAAGAGAAGAGAGGGGAAGGAGGGTCCCACCAAGGTGGGAAAACAGACAAAGGAAGGTAAAAGTGATTGACAGCAGCCATGGAAGGTGGGGGGGGGGGAAGGGAAGATTAACAACCCCAGATTGAGAAGTTTTCACTCATTCCACACAGGAGGAAGAAAAAAATGCTCAACAATTTTTAAAAATTTAATTTAGGGGTAGCTAGGTGGCACAGTGAATAGAGCATCAGCCCTGGAGTTAGGAGGACCTGAGTTCCAATCCAATCTCATACACTTGACACCCTTACTAGTTGTGTGACCTTAGGCAAGTCACTTAACCCCAATTGCCTTGCCTTTTCCCCTTTCCCCCAAAAAAGAAATATTAAAAATAATACCATTTAGGAGAAAAAAATGGAAAAACTATGCAGCATCTCTAATATAGCCAATAAATTATTGATGCTGAAAATATGAAATGGTTAAAAGAACAGAGATACAAACTATAACCATTTCTTAAGAAAGTTTAACAAGTATATAGCGATTGCTACAATGAGACCAAAAGAACCTAGAAAGCACGTCAGCAGGGAAACCCTTCATCTTTCCAGAGAGTTGGTAGCCAAAGGCAAAACTACTTAAGAATATAAATTCCTTTGTATGTAAAGGAGGTCTTTTTTTTTTTTTTAACAACCTGACAACTATCTATGAAGAACTTAATCTTCCTAAAGGATTGATAGGGATAGGGTACTACTAACACCATATAGGGTAACACCTTTGGCTGCTTGTGGAAAAGCAAGTTGGTCCCACTCTGGTATAGGGTGGTGATGGTAGTGGTATGAAGAAGGTAGTTCTTCAATTCTCAAAGAGGACGAAGGAAGACCACTATAGCAAAAGAATTAAGCTTCTACAATCACCTCACCTTTCCACTGGTGCCTCTTACAGAGAACAGCAAAGGGACTGGAGGGGATCTCCTCCTCCTCCTCTTCCTCCTCTTCCCTGTCTCCCAGCAGTAATGGTGTCTTATATTAGAGACAAATGGGAATAGGAGACATGCACTTTCTCTCTTGCTGAGAGAGTGCTCAACTCTGGAGTCAAGAAGAGAGAGTCAGAAAGAAGAGTATAGGGCTCTATCACCTAAAACGGAGATGTGATTCAGGATATATAGCAGGATAGCAGACCCCAGCACTAAGACTCTTGCATTTCCTAGGATATAGGCTCCAGTTTTGTTTTGTTTTGTTTTGTTTTGTAAGATCATGGCAGTTTCTTGGGCCAGGATTTAAGCTTTAGCCAAAGTCAGAGATGACTGAGACCACAACCAAGTATCAGGGTCCAGTCCAGAAGTAGGTTGGGTAGAGTTTTGCTCCCTATCCAAGATGTCTCACCTAGTGAGGAGCAGCTTGGGAACATTGTGAGTGAAAAGATAGGACCCTACACCAGCAGAGGTGCAAGTTACTTCTTTCTTATTATGCTTTAATTGTTTACCTCTCTACTAATGAACTCCAAATGTGTCCTCTCTTCCCATTGACACTATGTAAGTTTTTTACAAAGTGCACCAATGTTTACAGAGGTGAAAAAATATCTAATGTTACTACAGTAAATGCCCTTTTTGGGGGAAGATAATTGTGTCAATTGACTATTAATCCATAGGCAGGGAATTGGGAATTATAGTTTTAGGAACTGAGATCCACAGAGTACTTTGCATCTGGGATAGTTATCTCCCTAAGTGCCCAACCTGGAAGATTATGAACAGTATTGCTTCATGAAATTCCAAAAATGCAAAGTAGTTCTCAGTCTTCCTTGACCCTCTTTTACTTCCATGGTGATGGACGGGTAGAAAATTGTGTAGCAAGTGCTAAGAATGACAGTGTTTAAGTTTTTAAGAGCTATTACTTTAAATGAGGATAAACATAATATGCAATCTTTGTCCCCAACCCCACGAGTTGATGTGTTACTCTGGGAACCAAAATTATATCTGTGTTGAGATATTCATTATAAATGAAACCAGAAGACATAAAATAATTGCTAATAAATAGAAAAGTAATTCACTTGCTCTACAAGCAGTGGTAAAAAAAGAAGTCAGTGGAATTGGTTTTTATTCTACATTCTAAACATCAGGAAACATAATTTACAACACTCTTTGTCATTTTGCTCTACAGGGCTCATGATAAGCATGTCTAAACAGGTTAACAGAAACATAATGTTAGCATATGCAACAACATATATTTCAGAAGATGAAGAAAGAATATCTATAAGGAACTTGGCAAGATCTTTCAAACTAAGTAAAAATTATACCTTTATTCTCAATGATTTTAATGTGACAGTTGGGCACAGATGAAAAAATACATAGGAACAAGTTTGAAATAAAGAAAAGAAAGAGGGAGAAAATATTTTTAAAGTATTTAGTAACTTCCTATCTGTAGCTCATGAATATTTTTTAAAGAAGGGGGTCAGATTTCACCAGATGTGGCAAAGACCAAATGATATCACCAAAAAGAAAAGGGAAAAAAAAGAAATTGATTGGGTCTTAGCCATCAGTTCAATTCTGCACAATTCAATTTAATTCAAGCATTTATTAAGTGCCTGCTATGGGCAGGGTACTAAGTATACAAAGCCAAAAATAAAATAACCTCTACCCTTCAAGAGTGTATACTTTACTGGGAGGGTAGAACATATTCAAAGATATGTTTCCTGCCCCTTCTCTGAGAGAGTTTACACTCAGAGAGGAGTTTCACAGAGGACAGTTTCCCAAGCCTCAAAGTGCCCTGTAGTTCTGCATTCCACAACTATAGTTCATAGGCTTCTGTGAGTGCATTTATCTTTAACAGTCAGCAGAAGGACGTAATTAAGCTCAAAGCAAAGGTATTTACCTCAATGGAATTATAATAAGTATTGTAAAGTAGTAATAATAAGTAAGAATAATAGTAACAAAAATGTTTCCTCCCCTTTAATCTTAGGGTTTACTCTTCTGCACAAATACGCAGGGTGGGAAAGATGGGAAGGGTGGGAAGAGTAGGACTAGAATACTAGTAGAGAGGTACACACATAAGGGATGGGCGCCAGGTTTATACAGGGAAAGTTGCCCAGGCAACTCACACCTCCAGCCCAGGAAGGGACCAGCATCTTTTTCTCCTTTGGTGGTGTCCTCGTGCTGCTTTCCCCTAGAATCTAGGGGAAATCTAGGGCCTAGATGGATTGTATCTATTGGGATGATTACTCAGCTGGTTTCCTCAGTCCAATTCCTTTTTTGCAGCCTCACTCAGGTTGGGATAACTTTCTCAACTCACCAAGCTTGTTTCATGCCCTACTATGTTAGATATAGTGTTTCCTGCTGGATGAACCGGCTACATTGTGCAGTGACTGACATGGGAGGGCGAAAGTAAGGGAAATCTTCCTTTCACTTTCCCCTTGGGGATATAAGGGACAATTCTGTTTGGAGGGCTGAACTCTAGCATTTAGCTGCTTCTCTTACAACTCAGATTCTTCAGAGTTCACACTCCTCAGAGCTGCTTCATCCATAGATACTGTCCACTTAGAGAGAAGATCTTGGTCTTTAAAGAGTCACCAAGGGCACAGCTTAGCCTACAGATAGCCCTCTAACTCCATCAAGTCTGATCTGCAAACTTCTTTACACCTTATGAAGAGGACAAGTCTTTACACTTTTATTTAAGAAACAAACACCTCATTGTCTCTGTAATCTGCTGCACATTCTATAGTTTCTGGAGGGAAACCAATTGGTCAGGAGTGTTTTGATCTCTCTCCATTATAGATAAGTAAATAATAATAACTGACATTTCTATATCACATTCTAAGGTTTTGGAAGCATGGTAACAAATATCATCTCATTTGATCTGCTCTTCCTCCCGTTTGATACGCCCTCTTCCAACTCCATATCTTTTCACTGACTGTCCCTCATAACTGGAATGCTCTCCCCCTTCACCTCTGCTTCTTAGCTTTCACTGCTTCATTTAAGACAGTTCAAATCCTACCTTCTGCATGGTCTTACTTGCCTCCCTCCCCTCCCTTAGTGCTTTACATCTGAAATTACATTCCATTTACATTGTATATATCCTGATTGTACATAGAATGTGAACTGCTTGAAAATAGAGATTGTTTTTTCACTTTTTTTAAAAATCCCATCACTTAACACAGTGTCTAGTGCCTAGTAAGCACTTAAGAAATGCTTGTTGCTGCTGCTGCCAATATTAGGACTGTCTTATTAAAATTTATGCAAAAGGTCTTCATTTCTTCTATTAATCAGCAAATAACAGAGTTATTCTCAGCAACTAATGTTTTTATTGTTTCTTTGCTGATTTTTTAGAGTTGGAAGTTTTGTTTTTATGATTTTGTTTTGCTTAGTCTGTGATAAATTTCATTTGTTTTCAAAATGAAGCTTGAAAAAAGAAATTGGAAGGATCAAAACAAGGAACAAAATTTAACAGATCTGCTAGTGTTTCTATAATGACCTATTATCATTGGAATGATTAACCATCATACTGGTTATAGTTTATCTTACTACTCAATTTATTATGTGTGGTAGTGACAGTAACAAGATGAAGTTTGGAAGTGACTAGACCAGATCAACTATGCTCTCTCAAAAACTTAATGAATTCAATTTTAAAAAATTAATGAATTAGCTTCAAAAAGCTAATGAATTCAGGGGTTCCTTCCAATAATGCAGATTGCAACCCATCAATGCCTACCCATCTTATGTGACTCTTGTTATAAATATGTTCTTGTCCACTCATATTTTCTTTTTCTTTCTTTATAAAATTTCTTTTTTATTGGCATTTTAATTCATTAATTTATTTTCTTCTTTATATCATTCATTTCCATGAGATTTTGAGTTACAAATTTTCTCCCTCTCTTCCCCCAACCCATCACCCCAAAAGAGCCATCCCACTATGTAAGCCCTCCCCCAATCTGTTCTCTCCTATGTCCTCCCCCATTGTCCTCTGACTTTCTGGTAGGGCAAGATGGATCTCCCTACCCCAGTGCCTGTATATCTTAATTTCCAGTTGCATGTAGTTAATAATAATAATAATATATACACATATATTTTTAACATTTGATTATATAACTTTAAATTCTAGATTCTTTCCCTTCCTCCCTCATTACCCACCCCCACTGGAAAGACAAGCAATTCAATACAGGTTGTACATGTGTAATTACACAGAACATCTCCACAATGGACATATTGTGAGAGACTGATTATATGTCTCTCCTTCCTATCCTGCCCCATCCTTGTTCCATTCTCTACCCTTTCCCTATCCCTTTACAGAAGTGTGTGTTTCCAGCAACCCTACCCCACACCCTGCCCTCCCCTCCATCATCCCACCTCTCAACTCCATCCCCCCTACTCTCCTGTGTGGTAAGATACCCAGCTTAGAGTTTGTCATACCTTCCCTAAGCCAAAATCAATGAGAATTAAGATTGATCCTTTCCCTTTTGTCTTCCTGTTCTTCCCCTCTATTGTAACAGTTATCCCTTGTCTCTTCTATATGAGATGATTAATCCCATTCTGTCTCTCCCTGTCTCCTTTCATTCTATTCCTCTCGCGCCTCAGAATTTTACCTTTTAAAGTATTGTCCCAAGAAAATAAATTTTTAAAAAAAGTATTGTCCCTTCCTATTCAATTGATCCCGTGCCCTCTATGTACACACACACACACACACACACACACACACACATATACATACTCAGATATGTATTCATACTTATATATATGTATATATATACCCCCTTATATAGACATATGTGTATGCATATGTATATACACGCTGTATTCCCTTCACCTATCTTCATACTGAGAAAAGTTTCATAAGTTACAATTATCGTTTTTCCATGTTGACATGTAAGTAGTTCAACTCTGATAAGTACCTTATAATTTCTTTTCCATGTTTATCTTCTCATGCTTCTTGTATCTGAGTGTCAAATTTTCTTTTTAGTTCTGTTTTTTTCAGCAAGAATGCTTGAAAGGCCTCCACCTCATTGAATGACCATATATTCCCCTGGAATATTATACTCAATTTTGTTGATTCTTGGTTTTAATGCTAGCTCCCTTGATCTCCAGAATATCATATTCCAGATCCTTTGATCCCTTAATGTAGAAACTGTTAAATCCTAGGTTATCCTAATTGTGTTTCCACAGTATTCAAATTGTTTCTTCTTGGTAGCTTGTAATATTTTCTCCTTGAACCAGGGACTCCGGAACCTGGCTATAACATTCCCAGGAGTTTTCTTTTGGGGATCTTCTTCAAGAGGTGATAGGTGAATTCTTTCAAGTTCTATTTTGCCCTCTGGCTCTAAAATATCAGAAATATTTTCCTTGAGAATTTCTTGAAGGATGCTTTCTAAGTTCTTTTTTTCATCATGGCTTTCAGGTAGTCCAATAATTTTTATTTTTTATTTTTATTTTTATTTGTTAAAAATTTATTTTATTCACTTGTTTGTTTACTTTTAGTTTACAAGATTCAGTTCCAGAATCAATTGAGTTTCAGATTTTTCTCCCCTTCCTCCCCACCCCCCACCCTGGCCATGGTGGCATACAATCATGTATAGGATCAGTCCAATAATTTTTAAATTGTCTATCCTGGATCTATTTTCCAGGTCAGTGGTCTTTTCAAGAATTTTACATTGCCTTCTATTTTTTCATTTGTTTGGATCTGTTTAATAGTATCCTGATTTCTGATAAAGTCATTTGCTTCCATTTGCTCCAGTCTAATTCTGAAGGAATTATTCTCTTCAGAAAGCTTTTGAGATTCTTTTTCCATCTGGCAAATTCAACTTTCTAAGGCATTCTTCTCATTGGCTTTTGGGGCCTCTTTTGCCATTTGAATTAATCTATTTTTTAAGGTGTTATTTTCTTCACTCAGGTTGTTGACTCTCTTTTCATGATTTTCTTGCATCATTCTCATTTCTCTTCCCATTTTTTCCCCCTCCATTTCTCTTGCTTGTTTTTCAAAATCCTTCTGAAGCTGCTCTATGGCTTATAACCAGTCTACATTTTTCTTGGAAGCTTTTCTTGACTGCGTTGTCTTCCTCCCATTCCATGCTTTGATCCTTTTTGTCCCCCAAAAAGGAATCTAAAGTTGGATTGCTGTTCTTACTTTGCTTCCTTTGCCTGCTCATGTTGCCAGTCAATTACTTGACTTTTTGGCTTTGTGGAACTCTGCTTCCAGAGGGGAAAGCTCTGTCCCAAATCACTGCGGTTTTTGCAGCTGCTGGAGCTATTAGGAGGCCACTGCAGCCCCAACCAGCTTTGGCTCACTGAAAACACACCTCAGGACCATCACCCAAGACCACAATCCTGATCTGGGCTGGTTAAGGCAAGAGCACTTAGCCCCTGAATGATTGTTTGGCCCCCCTGCAATCTGTAGGCCATGAGCTCTGAAGCAGCCACATGGAGGTGGCTGCTCCACTTCTTCTGCTTCCTTGCCCTGGAGGCAGTTCAGCCAGACCTGCTTTTCTCCCCAGATTTAGCTGAGTTCCACTAACCTTTCACGTAGTCCTTATTTCTTATGGCTTGATAATTATGGAAATTGCCACAGCTGCCACTGATCCAATCTCCTTTAGGCTTCAGCTGTGGCTTGTCCTGGCTGTCCCAAGACCAAACAGCAGTTTCAGGCCAGGCTGGTTTCAGCTCCCAACGTGCCGTGATGAGCCTTTCTTGTCCCACCTGCTGAGTTGCCTTCAGCAAGAGATGTGTTTTTCTGTACTTTTGTGAGTTCTAAAGCCCTAAAATTTGTTTAGAGTCATATTTTATGGGTATTTGAGGTGGCTCTGTGGGAGCTATGGAGTTTTCCTGCTTCTACACTGCCATCTTGGCCAAAAGATTTAAATTTCAGTCATTAGTTATAGGATCTAGAGAACTAGGCAGGACCTACGAGATCATATTCACTTTCATTTTAACCTCCCCTCACATGGTCTGCCATGCTAATGCTGGGATGTCCAGTCACTGAGACACAGAACCCAGAGAACTGTGACCTGTCCACCCAGATTTTCACTGTGAGACAGGGCCCTTCCTACCCACCAAATGCTAGAGGACTTCCTTTTTATCTCCTGACAGTGTAGAGGTACCAGTAGAGCACTCCCATCTGTCATATCTATCACTTATAGCATGACTAGTTTATCTTCTCTTACTATAACATTTTCTTGATGACATATTTTACTTTAGTTTTTCTTCAGAATTCCTTATTGTTTATACAGCATAGTCTGCTTACAATCACAGCATACATCTATAAGGCCCCCTTTTGTAGTTTTTTAGTTTTTCTGAGATTGTTGTATTCCATATCTCACTGCTATAACTATACATGTTATACATCAGTGGTGTCAAACTCAGAAATAGGGGCCACTAAACCTTATAAAAGGATATCTATGGGCCACATACTGACTCAGAAAACCACAAATTAATGTTATCTATGTTTTATTATATTTTTAATTTATTAAATATTTCCCAATTGCATTTTAATCTAATTCAGGCTGACCTGGAGATCACATTTGACACCTCTGGTGTACATTTGGAAGAAATCCTTGCTGGAGATGATACATTTTAAAAAGTCAAGGATGGAGTTTCTGAGGTATCTCAAAGAAGAAAGGATTCCAGAAAAATGGAAATGATAATAAATGCAGTTTTTATTAAAGTAAGAAGAAACCAGCAACTTGATCCATATGTCCAATTTTTTACTTCTACAAAAATCTTTATGAATTTGGTCAATGCACAAACTAAAGGTAACCATGATGAATATGTTGAAAAGGAACGGTCTTTTATAAATAACTCTTTACAGTAGATGACATCTTTATGATATACAGCCATGAGATTAAAGAGAATGAATGATTCTATTGGGTCTAGTGTTTGCTGTTTTTTTTTTTTTAACAATTTGATTTAATGGAACAAATTACAATTTTAAAGGCTTTTGCTAAATAAGGTATCCTACCATAAAAAATTCCGAATCAACTATTATATCTTCCCAAGTTGGCTTTTTTCAATGATCCCTGAGTATTAACATCATAATTTAATACTTGATAATACCTTTGGTTTTGTAATTGTGGATACTCTTCCTATCAATGCTGATTACAGTCCTTCTGTTCATTAATAAATAGTTTTCATTAGGTACCATGACCAAAATAATGTGGTTTTCTGGAGGTTAACCTTCAGATGATGGGATTAATATCATGTTATACATCAAATAGTAAGTCACATGCTCATTTAAGCTGTTCACAGATATCAAGGATGTCCCACAGAGATTTTTCGTTTTTAAAAAAACAAATTCATTATTTATTTTTTAGCATTCACTTAAAAGTTTTTGGAGTTCTGAATTCTTTCCCTCCTTCCCATCCTTCCCCCATCCATTGAGAAGGCAAACAATGTGAAGTCATGGAAAACTTGTTTGCATAGTAGTCATGTTCCAAAAAAGAAAGAAAAATTAAAAAGGAAAAAAATTATATTTTGATCTATACTCAGACTTCATCAAATCCACACCTTTATTAGCCTTCTGGGAGTGAACACAATTTGTCATCATAACTCCTTCAGAATTGTCTTGGGTTACTGCATTGATCAGAGTAACTAAGTCATTTGTAGTTGATCATCATTAAAAGATTGCCCACACAGATTTCAAAAGAATTATTCCTCACTGATGGAAAAAAAGACTTCAAAAAGTCCCGTTAGACATTGCATCAAGACCCAGAATACCACCTCTGTGAAATTCAGAAGTATATGAAAGATATTAAACAACTATCCACTCAAAAAAACCAAAGTGGATTAAAAAATGCATCTCATCTTTATTATGACATCCAGTTGAATAGACAGATCATTGAGTTGGTTTTTGAGTATATCTCTGTCGCTGTCTTATCTATCTTTTAGACAACTACTGCAAAGGAACAATTAGCTGGGACCAGAGCTGAGGAGGAAACTGCGTTTGGAAAATTATATTTCTCTCTGAGAAATTGAATCTTGATCATTTTATAAGTCTGTATCTTTGATTCTTGAGTGAAATCTATATCCAGAAGTGTATAAAGTCATTGAGTTATAGACACATAAGTATTTCTAGATTACACTTTGATTTTTACCATGTTGTATTGCTTTAGTGGTGATTTATATTGAATACCTACAAGAAAACAATGTTTAATTCATTTCTTAGAACCTTTAATGAGAAAAATGACAATTACATAACACTATTTGATAAATGACTAAGGATTCTATTAAATCAGTGGTTCTCAACCTTCCTAATGCCACCAACCTTTAATACTTGTATGTGTGTGTATCTGCATGTAGGTGTACCTGCCTGGAGACTGATAGAGGAGTAGTGTCTCGGTTCCTAAAACCATTGGAAATATGTGTTTTCTGATGGTCTTGGGTGACTCCTGTGAAAAGTTTGTTCAACCCCCACAAAGGGGTTGAGACCCACAGGTTAAGAACCACTGCATTAAATTATTTAATTACTTGAACTGTGACATTATAAATACTAATCTAAAAAAAGAACTCAATGATAGAAGGGCTTGCTTGTTCAACAACACCATCTTTTTTTCTGTTAAAAATTTATTTATTTTTAGTTTTCAATATTCACTTTTACAAATTTTGAGTTCTAAAATTTCCCCCTTTCCCCTCCAAGATGACATGCAATCTGATATAAGCTATACATGTACAATCATATTAAACATATTTCCACATTAGTCACATTGTGAAAGATGAATCAGGAAAAAAAGGGAAAAACCACGAGAAAGAAAAAAAGAGGGAAAATAGTATACTTTGATCTGCATTCAGACTCCATAGCTCTTTCTCTGGATGTGGACAGCATTTTCCATCGTGAGTCCTTTGGAATTGTCTTAGCTTATAGCATTGCTGAGAAGAGGTACGTCTATTAATGTTGGTCATCACACAATATTGCTGTTACTTTGTACAATGTTCTCCTGGTTCTGTTCACTTTACTTAGCATCAATTTATGTAAGTATTTCCAGGTTTCTCTGAAATTTGCC
The DNA here is from genome assembly GCA_028646575.1 of Pseudocheirus occidentalis. Lineage (NCBI taxonomy): Eukaryota > Metazoa > Chordata > Mammalia > Diprotodontia > Pseudocheiridae > Pseudocheirus > Pseudocheirus occidentalis. The sequence goes on from CM053593.1 coordinate 63,728,304, forward strand.
TGCTTGTTATTTCTTATGGAACAATAGCATTACATTATTTTCATATACCACAACTTGTTCAGTCATTTCTCAATTGATGGCCATTCCCTCAATTTCCAATTCTTTGCCACCACAAAAAGAGCTGATATATTTTTGTACATGTGGGTCCTTCATCCTGACACCATCTTTCTGACACCAATACTATCCTATTGATACTTTATAAGTGCATGTAAGGAATCATCTAAATGATGTGAAAATCATCACAAAAGGAATAAAATTAAAGGTGACTCAATGAAAAATGAGATGTTAACTAATATTACCAATAAATAATTGGCATGTTAACAATAATACACACAAAGGAGCATAAAAGACACTTTCAAATACTTGTGTAACTGGAGAAAGAGTTAAGCTAGTCTTGTAACAAAATTGAGAAGCTCAACTGGATAGCTTAAATGTTGCGATGGCTCCCATGAAATATTAAAAGTATGAGAAAACTAGAATATTGTGTAGATCATTACAATGGATCCTGTATGGAAAACTTAAAAGGAAATAGGAACAAGGAAATTAGAAGATGAGAGACATGGGTTACTAATCAGCACTGGTGGAGGAGTATTTACACTAGTGAGTTCACAAAATTATCTAAGTAAGTTTGATCAAAAAACCCAACTGAATTCCATTCTCAGGTCCTAAAAAACTAACAGATGGCATTGCAGAGCTACTGTTTGTAATATTTGAAAGACTAAGAAAAATGACAGAGGGCATACAGGATTAGAGGAAAAATGTCCTAGTTTTTATTAGGTGCTTACTACGTACAAGGAATTGCTAGGCTCTTGGGGAGGGAGGGCTACAAATATGAATTAGATATTGTCCCAGCTCTGAAAGGGCTTATAATTTTGTAGGTGACATGATGTATGAAAAGGAATATCACAAAGCAAAACAGAATATAAGGGCAAAGAATGGCCAAATACTGTGAGAGCCTGAGGACAGAGATGAAGTCTAAAATAAGAGAAGCAACAGTGTCAAGGCAGAAGTACTATGCCAGCTTGTGCATGTGGGAACCCTAAGAAGCCAACATAATCAACCCTTTGACAAATGTCATTTGATTTTCATTCTTTCTACATATTCTAATGCACTAGTTGCCCAGCTGCTTTGTAGAAGGGCATTTGCATAACACTAGTTTTAGTTCTATACCCTTGCTTTGGACAACCAACCCTATCTGGTGTGTAGTACAAATAGCGTAGCAGGAAAAAAACAAACATTAACCAAATGTCAAAGGTTAGTGGGAAAAGCTTTTTCTCTGAGTAGAAGAGGAATTGATTAAGGATTCAAAGGAACAAATTTGTAAACCGGTGGTCTCAAGGCTCAAATGGAATAATTTTCCCCCATGAAAGTAAAATTGCTATTAAAGTATATGCTATTATGCAGTGCAGTGTTTAAAAAATGTGACAAGGAGGCATTCTTTTCAGTTTTGGCTAATTTGTTCTTAAAGGATAACTTTTCCAAATGACTTAATTCTAAATGACTATTCTTGTTGAGTTCAACCTAAATTTCGATGAGTTGTGTGTAGTAGTTATTCATGAATTTAAATTGTTCAACTTTTAACTTTTATACCTCAATCATTTAGATTAAGGCATGGTAGAAACACTCTATGTCACTTTAAAGACAAACTCAATTTTTTTTTCCCCATAGCTGTTAAGAATTTCAGTTTTGTAAGTCATAGTACACAGGTCACATTCTGGCCCATTGTAATGATTTTTGACCTATTGTGGGATATGAAATACCCCATTGTACATAACTCTGTAATGTTGTTAGCTTCATACATTTGTTCATTTGACAAACAAAATGTCTTCTATAAAACACTTAGTACAGTAGCTGACACACAGATGCTTAGTGAATGTTAATTGATTAATTCTATAAGTAATACACCATTTTGGGTTTCTGTGGACATACAAAGATAGATAGGATGCCTGAAGGATACCCTCAAGAGACCAAAGAGGAAAAGGACACATATGTACACACATAGCTCTCTTTGTGTTCGTATTCAATTGAGGAATTGCTGAATACATTATGGTATATGAATATGAGGTAATATTATTATACTATAAGGAATGATGAAGAGGATTGTTCCAGGATAAACCTAGTAAGACTTATATAACTGATGCAAAGTAAAGTAAACAGAGTCAGGAGAACAATGTACACAGTAAAATCTATATTATAAGGAAAATCAACTGCGAAAGACTTAGTAGCTCTGATCAATATAATGACCCATCACAATTTCCTAAGAACTCATGATGAAGAAACATGCTACACACCTCTAAACTGAGAGGTGATGGACTTAGTGCAGAATGAAGTGTATTTTCTTCTATTTCTTCCTTTCTTGCTTCTTAATACCTGAATAAAACCTCAAATGTGATGTCAAGGGAGATATTTACATCTTATATAAGAATACAGATTCAAAGTTAAAACAAAGGCTTCATACTTTACCTTGCTAATTTTGACCATGGTTTCTAAAAAATTTTGTTGGTAATTTTTTATAATTTAATATAACATTTCTCAAAAAAAAGTTGTGTTTGTAAAAACTTGGAATCATTTGAATATTTTATTGAATCAATTCTCTTTCTCTCCTTTTTTTTCCTGTCCCACCCCCAGAAAAAAACTACTTTAAAATTTATGCCCTATTATATATAAAAAAGCAGCCATGGTATATTATAAAGGATCATAGTTCTGGAGCTGGAAGTGGTTTTATAAGTCATCTAGTTCAACACAATCATTTTAAATATCTGAAAACTGAGACTCAAGGACATCAAATGATTTGCCCAAGGTCAAATAGGAAGGTAAACATCAGAGCAAAGATTTCAACCTATGTCCTCTGACTCCAAAGCCAGTGCACTTTTCAGTGTATCATCCAAGGGGAAATTGTTCCCATTAGTTGATTTTTAGTTTGCCAAGAATTTCCAGAAAGCTTTGTCTTTTTAAAAAGTTGGACAATACTTGAATAGTTGCAATTGTGTTGTCTGAGACCATTATGCTTTTTTAAGGTTTTCTTTTTCTAGCTGAAAACAAATTACATTTTTGCTCACCAGAGAAGTTAAGGCAGAAAGGAACAGTGAGGTAAAACTTGGCTACATGATATGTAACCATCTAAAGGTCTGACTAATACCCCACACACCTTCAAGTAGTATCTCCTCTAAGAATGGAGTTTGCTTAATAGACAATGGGTTCCCCAGGAAGATAAGAAGTATGTACAAAGACTTAAAAAAAGAATTAGAACTGGGTGGAAAATTTTAAATAGAATGCCCTAGTCAGTTGCATTCATGTCTTGAAAAAGATAGTTCTTACTGTAAAACATTTATAACTGAATACGATTTATGGAATAATTCAAGGTATTCTTAAGTGTTTTAAATGTAATAAAATAAATTCTCCTAGGCCTAGGGGGAGAGAATAAGTATTTATATAGAGCCAACAATGTATCAGGCTCTGTGCTAAGGACTTTATATTATCTCATTTGATCCTCATCACAACTCTGCAAGGTAGATGCTGTTATAATTGCCTTTTTTTTTTTCAGTTGAGGAAACTTAGGTTTGGTTATTTGCCCAGGGTCACATAATGTCTGGAACCATATTTGAATTCATGGCTTCCTGACTCCAGGCCTGGTGCTCTATCCACTGTACCATGGAGTGAAATGCTGGAGCAAGGAAACATCTGTCAAGTTATTAGTTTAGAGTTATCTTAGACATTAGAATTCAAGAAGAAAATGTATTTAATTCTCTAATTTTGTAGTGTTTAGGGGATATTTAACTTCTAGTATGTTTACATGGGAGAGGAGTAGGACTTTTAAGTTATTTATTAGCTCCACTTTCCAGTGTCCTATAGTGAATGATTGTAGGACACCTCTCTTAAGAAATCGCTCCTATGTCTCTTCCGCCCCTGGGAACTGATCCAGTTACTACCCAGCAAGGGGACTATAGGACCAAGATTGGGAGTTTCTTCTGGAGTACCATTCATTTATGAATTGCCCAAAGCCCCATAGGAAATTGGTGTATTTACAGGCTCTGATCTAGCAGATGTTGGCTGATATTATGGTTTGATATGGGAACACAATTTCTGAATCTAGTTTCAAAATTTTTTCAATCTCCAAATCATACTTTTGTCTCCACCCAACACATAGAAGTCAGTAGAAAGGCATGACAGATTCAATCAAAGAATTGTACGGCAAAAAGAGAAGATGGATGGGTCTTATGGTAAGAGAGGGAAGAGACACTTATTTAGTGGGCTAGTGTGCTTCATTTGGTACCTTGACCTCTGGAGGTAAAGAGAAAGGGATAAAGGTCTCCAGCATGCCAAGACCCCTTCTATGGAAGTTTTGGGAGGACATGGAGGAGAGTCACATGAGAGAGATTTTGATCTACTAGTTGGAGGGAACTCCCAAGTCTATGAGATCACAGATCCTTTTAAGTATTTTCATATTTCCGAGGGGAAATGAAAATTCAGTCTAGAAACATAAGAATTCAAGTGTTGCCATCCATAGGTGAAAACCTTATTTTTTGATGTGATTCAGGTAAGGAAACACCAAAGCAAAAGAACATATATATATGTTTTACAGCATCTATGCTACTTTGCACAATATTTACCTATTTCAGACTCCTCCCCTAATACCAACATAGACTTGAAACAAAATAGTATATATTTTGTCGTGTATATGTGTGTGCATGTATGTAAAATCAAAACTTTGCTACTTGATCTAGGTTTCCAGCAAACATCTGAGTTGCTGAGAATCAAATGAGACGACAGTAAGGAACTGTGTACTTTAAAAGCTATATAAAATATCATATTTTCAGAGAGTTTAAAAGTCCTAGTTTTAAAGTGAGGTACGCTTATACTTTGGGCTCTTCCCTTTTCCTTCCAACATCAGCATTGGAAAAGAGCCCAAGTTCTGGTCTGGGACTAGAACTCATGGTCTTCTGGCACTGACTCCATAAACTGAGTCATTCTGGCACTGGCAATATTTTGTGACTCAGCAGGCCTAAAGAGGAGGATGTCAGAATCTAGATAATTTCGAGTCTTTTAAAGGCAAGATAGAGAATACAAACAATGGAATAATTTTGCAGTGGGTTTGGTGTACCCTGGGGAAAAATGTTAATTCCATTCCCAGCCTTTTCACTTCCTTCCTAGCCACTGGTAAAATGACTGAACTTACACTTTAACTCTGGGACAGGAAATCACTGCTCAAAATCCATTTGGGATGCAGCTGTAAGGTCCTGCGTCTCTGGGAAAACGTTTCGGCTCCTCGGACATCCCAACACTTCCCCCTCCTCGGAAAGACTGTGGGAATGGTGATCCACCCCTCCAACCCCGGATTTGGCTGGAATACTTCCAGGTGGGCGGAGGGAGGCTAGGTTGGGGGGTAGTGACCCCCGCCCCCAATTCGGCCCACGCAGTCCTAGGTGGGCGGAAAAAGGCTAGTGACAACCTTCCCCCTCCATATTTGGCTGGTAGTCACAGGGGGGGAGAAGGCTGGACGTGACCCCCCCCCCCCCCAGCCCCATAAGATTTGGCTGAGGCAGTCCTAAGTGGGTGGGAGGCTGGTGACAACCCCCTACTCTAAGTTCGGGTGGAACAAGCCCAGGTGGAGGAGGAAAGGGGAAGGGTAGTGGTGACACCTTGCCCCCCATTTGACTGGGGAGCGTCCCACTTGGGCAGAGGTAGAAGGATGGGAGCGGGAAGGAATAAGCTGGTAGAAGCTCAGAATCGAGCAAAATGAGCAATCGATCCATCCCCGCTCCGTGCGCCAGGACCTCACCCCAGCCGGGAGACCGAGGACCCCACGCCCTCCCTTCCCCGCAAGGCCTCTTTTGGTTTCCCACCACCTCATTTTGAGGATTCCGGTCACAGATGCTGCCGAGGGTTACGGGGACCCGTAGAGCCACCTCTCCACCCCCGGCCCTGCCCCGCCTGCCCCTATCTAGCCGCTACTCCCTCTTCCCAACTTTCCCTTCCCTCCCAGCATGCCCCGCGAGGACCGACCCTCCCATCTCCCCCGTGCGTCCCTCCGCCTCTCCCCGCCCCCCCCTCCTCTCTCCACTCCACCCTACCCCGCCGACCCTCACTGTCCCTCCTCCTCTTCTCACGCTCGCACCCCCCTCTCACTGATCGCGCGCGCGCGCATTTCGGGGCTCGGGACGCTTCCCCTCCCTGACGCGGTGGCCGCCTCCGGCCGTCCATGGCGCGCAGAGGGCGAAGGAGGAGCCCGAGGGCCGCCGCTGGCCCCTGCTGAAGGGCTGTCGGGCGACCTTTTCGCCCGCTCCCTCTCCGCTGAGCATCTTTGTAGGTGCCCTCCGGGAGCGCGCGCGAGCGGGCACGCGCGAGGAAGTTCGGGGCCGGCGGCAGGCGGGGGTGTGGGTTAGGGTGTGGGACGGCCGCCCCTGCCCGGGGGGCGGGGGGAAGGGGAGGGGGAGGGAGCAAGAGGGGGAGGGGGGTGGCGGCGGCGGCGGCCCGAGGAGGGGGTGGCTAGAGAGAGCAGCGGAGCTCTCGGAGAGGCAGGCGCGCCGGACGCAGCTCTCTCAGCGCCAGCCTCCGCCGCTGCCGCGCCAGCCTCGTCTCGCCCGACCTCGCGCTCCCTCCCGGACCGAGCCGCGCGGAGCACGATGCCCGGGAGCCCGCCGAGGCCGCTGGCCGCGCTGGCCCCTCTGCTGGCGGCCGCGCTGCTGGCGGGCTGGGCTGCGGCGGCCATGGACGAGTGCGCCGACGAGGGCGGCCGGCCGCAGCGCTGTATGCCCGAGTTCGTCAACGCCGCCTTCAACGTGACCGTGGTGGCCACCAACACGTGCGGCGCCCCGCCCGAGGAGTACTGCGTGCAGACCGGGGTGACCGGGGTCACCAAGTCGTGTCACCTGTGCGACGCCGGGCAGCCCCACCTGGCGCACGGGGCCGCCTACCTGACCGACTACAACAATCAGGCCGACACCACCTGGTGGCAGAGCCAGACCATGCTGGCCGGGGTGCAGTACCCCAGTACCATCAACCTCACCCTGCACTTGGGTAAGCCCGAAGCGCGACCCTCGACCCCAGCCTCCGGAGCTGGCCAGGGCCCTGCGGCCGCCTGCCCGGCCGTCCAGTAAGGGCGCCTCCCTTCCGAGGTCTTCCGCCCGGGAACCCCTCCGAACTTCCTACAGCCCCGTGGGGCATCCATGTATCCTCTCTCACAGCCCTGGGGATGCCTCCCTGGTTTTCTAGCCCCAAAGTCCTCTTCTTCCCTTTCTCCGCAGAGATAGTAAAGGGTCTTCAGAGATCGTAAAGGGTCTTAGCTAAGGGACTCGATGGGGGAGGGAGGGAAAGCGGAGGAACAAGTGCCTTTTTCCTGCCCCATCCTCTCTTGTCTGTGCTTTGTTGAAATACAACTTTACTTTAAAAGTTATTGTCCCTTTATGCCTTTGAGCCTTAATTAAGGACCACAAAACCGCTTCAGTGCTAATCCTCCTACCGGGAAGACAAAAAGGTCTGTACCCACTGTAATTGGCGAAACGCTTTTCCGATGTGTGTAAACGAGCCAATCTTAAGTATTTTCCCATGCTTTGATGCCAAATGAATGTAGACACGTTTAAATAATCTTTTGGAAATAAGGAAAGGGATGGATGGAATTCATTCTTCTTAATGCAAGGGGGAGGAGATTGGGAAAGTTTGATCTGCTGATGTGTCCAAAATAGTTTTAATCTTTTAAACATTTCTTTAAAATTGTAAAAGATGTAAGCAACACAGTAACAGTAGTTGAAAGCGTACGAGTTAGTTACAATTAAGAACCCTGTAGGATCGGAGACTTGGTTGCATCATAGCCACGGCTTGATGAAATTCCAGAGAACACACACTCCCCTGACCTACTCTTTTACTGTTATTCCTAGGCAGGCTAAATCTATAAGACTGATATTCTCTTATTCTCTTCCTTTCTTTCATCAGATTGGTATTTACTTTGGTACACTTAGCCTTCCTGCGCACCAAAATACCAAGAGAAAGTATCTGGAATACGGGAAGTGCTGCCTTAAAAAAAAAGCAAACTAAAAAGTTGTAATTAGCAGGTTAGTTTTGTGAGGTGAATAGGATTCAGCAATTTTGAAATAGTTTTGGTCTTGAGTTTTCAGGAAATCACAATTTTTTTCTGATAAAAATAATATTTACAGTAAAGAGAAACATCTAAGATATCTATAATTTTAGAGATGGAAGAACTTATTAAAATGCACCAGAAACGCTCAAGGCTATGGGGTAGGTTAAGAACGGGTGCTTTTTGAGTAGTCTAGGGAAGGAGTCATACAACTGTCGTTTATAATATTACTATTGATTTGTTTTTTCTCCCCGTTGGCATACTTGATCTTAGCACAAAAGCAAATGTCTCTATTTTTAAAAAATTGTCATTTTTCTTGTTAAATTTTAACTTAAGGAAATGCTAGGATTGTTTTCAGTAACAAAAATAAGTTTCAGTTTGTCCATTTCTAAATTGGGAAATGTATTGTCCCTTTATGGAAACGACCAAATTTAGGAAGTACTCAGTTGGGATGTCTTTTTGGATTAGAATTTTTTTGCTGAAATGAAAATGGGCCTATGTACATTTGTAGAGCTCAGGTTTTCTATGTTAGAATTTATATAGACTAAGGTTCTTCATTCAGACAGAACTTATTGCTTCATTATCTATTGATTATATAGGATTGGATAAAGAGAGAATATATTCAGCTATTAAATTACTACTTGGAGTTTGATCATAAGTTGGTTAACCTGCCTATTTAACTTTTTTTTTTTTTCCTTTTTGGAGGAGGGAAGGTGGGGCAGTTGGGGTTAAGTGACTTGCCCAAGGTCACACAACTAGTTTTTGTGTTGATTGTCTGAGGCTGGATTTGGACTCAAGTCCTCCTGACTCCAGGCCCAGTGCTCTATTCACTGCACCAGGTAGCCACCCCTATTTAACTTTTAATGTGCTTCTTGGTATACCTGTGACCAAAACACAGATTTTTCATTCTTTAAGGCCTTAAAGTTTCATTCTTAAAGTCATTGTGCAGTTTAATAAATGCTATTAAATGTAGTCTTTGTGCACGTGAATTTAAGACATTAATTGCTTGATTATTTATTTGTGAATTTTCATCCATGAAATGTTTTGTCTCCATGTTCAGAATTATTGTTATAGTGATTAGTTCATGTAAACATTTAGTCCTTAACCTGTGGTTAAATAAGTTCTGGAAAAAAATTATTAGTTATCTTGGAAACTTATTGCATACTTAAACATTTATAGTTTTAAAAATAAGATAATTTTAGAATTTAGGATGTAGGAGATAATCAGCAGGAAAAGATTGTAAAGATGTAAAGGGCACTGGACAAAGGGTCAAAAAATCTGCAGTCAGGTTTAGACTATGTATATTCTAACTCCTGGACCATACTCTTTCTCAATACTCTCTGCTTTTCCTGAGGAAATTAAAAAAAATGTTTGGGGTATGGGGTTTGTTTGTTTTTTTAGTGGGGAGGAAAGTGTAGGGTAAAAATTGTTGTGTTTTAGTTGTTAAACATCTACTATGTGTGCTCAGCACAGAGCTTGAAGGTACATAGTAGGTGATTAACGTTTATTGACTCAGGGACTGACTGAAAGATTTTTTTTCTCATGTGAATATTAATTATTGGATATTGTGTTTTAAAACCATTTGAATAGAATTTGCATTGGAAGTAGGGATGGTTTTTTTTTTTTGAGACTTCTTTGGAAATTAAAAAAAAGTAAAATAAGACATTGCAAATCGAATACCCTTTATTAAATTGATGAAGAGTAGAGCTTCAGATGCCAGCTTGCTGATTTTAACAGCATCTGATATGCTTTATGAATAGAGGTTATGTGACTGTGCAGTTATTAAATCTTCCATGCTTTCAGACAGATGTGCTCTGTTTTTGAGTGTACAAATCTGCTAGGTCCTGAAAACTATTTTCCTAGTGTTCCAGCTGAGATAATTATTAAACATTGAATGTACAACTGTAAAGTGAGCGAAATCAGATTCATGGTGGCTACTGGTTATAAAAGATTATTTGAACTGGTGTATTTTTTTCTTAAAATAATATAACATTTCCCAAAGGAAAGCAAGTCCAAATTATGTTATTGTCACATTTATATCACCACCTGTTGTAGGAAAGCCAGGAAATCAACAGTTGATTCTGCAGGAACCTATCTTAAATGCCATATACAGTAATCCATAGTGCTGTGTATTGTTGGATATAATTAGCTACCATTGCTGTGGGAGCCATCACTGCATTTTCTTAACTGCTAGATGTTAAAACTCTCAGCCAGGCACTGTTCTTTCAAAGAAAAATTCCTTTTTTTTTCCTTTTAATTTGACTTTTATCCAGAAGAAAAGTTTGATCTGTTTGTTTTTAAGTGACAATTTTACCCATATCTGAAAGGTAGTCGATAGTGTATGTAGCTGGAGATTTTTCTGTTATGAAATAACCCCATTTGTTAATTTAATAATTCTGGCACGATATGGCATGATTCTAGAACTCTTGAGGGAGTTCTTAGAAATAATTAAAATCAAACAGCCTTTTAAAGATGAAAATTTTGAGAGGTACGGTGTAAAACTGACCTCTGAAGATTAGGAAAAAAACCTTAAAGTTAACATTCAAACTGGATTGAAATGCTTTTTAAATACATAATAAACATAGTGATGGGGATGAGTCATTTTAAGCCACATCTGAATTTCTTTATGCATTTAAATTGGAATGATTAACATATAGCAGTGGTTTATTCTGTTTGGTTCAGGAAATGTTTAATTGTTGAAGAAATAGGAATTTTTTCAAGAAAACTTTTGGAGAATTGGTTCAAACTAGGTTTCAGAATGACTTGCTGAGCACTTCAGTGACTTCTTTGTGGTATTTGTAGAGCCCTAAGGGAAACTCTATTTTAGTTAGTCTCACAAAGGTTTGATTTACATTTTGCAGGTTTCAACAGGAGTACTTAAAGAGATCTACTTCTTCCACAGCAACCAGTTTAGTGTAGTTATGTAAAGTTGTTTTAAGACCCTTCTTCTTTGAGTCATCAGTTTTCTTTAAATCTCATTTTTCTAAGTCAGGAAGGCATGGGATGGGATGGGGTGGGTAGTATATAGAGTCAAACATGTGATTTCTGATGGGGTTGCTTATAGCATCCTTCTCACCCCCAGATGGCTGCATTATTCAGCATTCAAAGTTCACTGAGGTCTCTTTACATGTATGTTGAACGTCTTTGCAGGATACTAAATTGTTTGTCATGGGCTCCTGTCCTTGGGGAGTTTACAGATTTAATAATCAGAACCTGTATTACCTTTTACCATTTACAGTAGCCATTTTCCAAACAATACTCAATAAAATTATCTTTTTTTTTTTTTTAACATCATAGTGGAATTTTCATCCCATGCTAATTAAAAGACTCTAGAACAGACCTTTGGACATTTGGATTGCTGTTTTAAAGTTTCTGTGTGGTTCTTATTTATCATATTATTGAAAGAAATACTTTGTTATGCTAATAGCATCATCTTTCACTTAGATTTTTCTGACCTTCAGCCAGCTCTCATGACTAGTCTTAAATATAGATTGTATTTATTCATATTAGTCATAATTAGTAAAGCTTTCTCTTTCTGAAAAAAATAATACATATTAACAAAGAATTTTTATACCCTTCTTTTGCACATCACCCTTAAAACTTAACACGTTTCAGACTATTTTTTCTTTAAAATGAACATTACAGAATTTTATTTTTATAGTTCACATGTTTGGTTCTTGAAATAGACACTTAGCTTTATATACAGTAAATGGCACTGCTTTTATTTTGGGTATAGGCAGGATTCTAGGAAAGACTGGTGTTAACTTGCTTTTTCAGATTTCATCATAGATAGAAAGTCTTAAGGTTCAGCAGAAAGTACTTCAAATTTTATAGTGCTTAAACAAGTCATGCTCCCTAATTCGCTAGACAAATCTTTCCTTTGCTCACCATATTTAGCTGTGTCTAACGGCACTCTGGAACTGCCTAATTTTAGTTTTAGGGGAAAAGTGCCAGAGCTAAGGGATCTGTTTTCACTTTTAATAAATTCTCTAGAGAAGATTAAAGATGGTCTACATTTTTTGATTTTACCTGTGACCTTGGGCAAGTCAACCTTGGACAAGCAACCTTTCCTGTTAAAGAATTGGGCTAGATGACCTCTAGGCACCCTTCTTACTTTTAATTCTATAATCCTCTCTTGAAGTAACTATTTCCAAGTGCAAAATTAAGTGATTTTTCTGTGACTTTTGTTACTTTGTCTCTCTTGTTTGTACTAACATACAAAATCTGCTTCTTTGGTCAGACAGAAATCGTTGGATCATAGATTTGGAGTTGGAAGGGATTGTAGAGATTTAGTTTAATCCAAAAGCATTGGCTCTGTAGTCAGAGGACTTGAGTTCAGATCCACATTCTGATGGTTATTACTGTATGTGTTTGAACCCAGGTTTTCCTCATCTGTAACCTGAGAGGGTGGACTTTGAGGCTCCTTCGTTGTCTAGACCCATTAGCTTAGATTCTAACTCAGGTCAAGTTCAATGCTCTTTCACTGCTTCCTGTTCTTTCCTCTCTATTATCCTTGTAGATGATAAAATTAGATGTTTGCTCATTTTGACAGCTAAATTTGACAGCTGCTAAATTAGTAGAGGTGACCAGAGAAATCATTTATAAGAATGTCTCTAAATTCTTTTAGTGTTTTACCAGACTGTAGTGTGACACTGACTACACATCCACTTTTCTTTCAGTAGGATCTACCATGGAGGCAGCCTAAAATAACCATGGACACAGTCACCCTCATGTTGCAAGTTTCATATCTATGAAACAAAATAAAACAGACTGTCTTTTTCGTAGAGGAACTCCACTATCTCTTTTGGTAGGAGGAGGTGATGGCAAGGGAGGGAAATAAATTTGAAAACTTCTTTTTTTTTTCTGTCTTAAAGCTTTAAGGAGTGATAGGCTTTCTTGTTTCTAAGTTTATATTTTTTCCCTGTCTCTTTTTTTCCTCTCTTCTCTCTAAATGGACAACCTCTGTAGCAGTGGTTTCATACTCAGATAGAAATAGGGACCACCAAACTGTGCAGAAAATCCCAGTTACATACTGGCTTAGAAAACCACATATTAACATTATCTCTGTTTTTATTGTATTTTTATTCTTTTTGTAAAATATTTTCCAATTACATTTTAATCTTGTTTAGGTTGTACTTAGGAATATTGTGGGCATTGTGCTCTGTTCTTGTAGTATAAGAACTTTGAATCCAAGTTAGTAAAACCCATTCTTTATCATTTGAAAGGAGATGCAAGTATGAATCTATAATCTTGAGTCATTTGCTGACTGGAATGGTGACAAGGCACAATTCATGTGATGCTCTCTATCATCAGCATGACTTTGCACAGTAAAGTCTGTGGAGATGTTCTGTTTCCTGCATTTATCTTCAGAGATAAATTTTACCTGATTTTCTCCTTAAATAGTTATGGTCTTGCAGAAAACTATTTGGTAAATGTTCTTTGTATTAGCAGTGCTTTCCTTTTGTGTAGTGTGGATAAATTGATCTTTACTTGGTATCTTGTCCAAGCACTTAAACGATTTTTTGACTTGGGGGTTGGCAGGAGAGAAAGCTTGAAAAGTGATAAGATGAAGCTCTGGGGAGGGTTGGAAAGGTAGAAGAAAGGAATGTGGAAATAAACAAACCAACTGTTTACTCATTGTTTGCTCCTTGAAAATGTTGTCTAAGCTCATTGTCTCCACTTCTCCTTTTCTCATTTCTCCACCCTTTGCAATCTGGCTTTTTTGACCTCATTACTAAAACTAATGTCTCCAAAGTTACCAGTGATATTGCCCAATCTGGTTATATCTTCTTAGTCCTAATTCTTCCTGACCTTTCTCCTGTATTTAGCATCTTGGCTACCCTCTTCTCTGTATACTATTTCTTTGGGTTTTTCTATCTCACTTTCCACCTGTCTTACTGTTGCTTCTCAGTGTGTCTGCTTTTCTGGCTTGTTATTCATATCATGCTGGGTAACTGGGTGTTCCCCAGAGTCCTGGTCATGGCCCCTTCTCTTTATATACTTTCTCTTAGAATCATCATCAACTCTTAGAGTTTTAACTGTCTATCCCAGTCTCTTCTAAAACTCTTGCTTCATTGTCACCAATTGCTTATTAATCTTTTTAAACTGGATATTCAGTAGACATCTTAAACCTGTGTCTAAAAGTGAACCTCATTATCTTCCAACTTCCTAACCTCAAACATATCCTGTATCTGTTGCAGGCATCACCATTCTTCCATGGTCTCAGGTACCTAATCTTGGCATTATCCTTGACTCTACCCTCCCTCACCCCACATATACAATCAGTTAATCAGCCTTTTCTACCTTCAGAACATCTCATGACTCCTCTCCACTTACGCAACTACCACTTTACTTCAGTCCCTCACCAACTCTTGCTCAGGTTATTGCAGCAGCCTTCTAATCTGTCTGTCTGCCTCAAGTCTCTCCCCACTTCTGTTCATCCTGTGCATTGTTGCTAAAGTAATTTTCCTTGAGTGCAGATTTGACCATGACTCCCCTGTCAATTCTTCTGTTGCCTCTAAAATAAAATAAAAACTCTTTTGTTGATTACCTTTTACAACCTTGCCCCAGTCTACCTTTCCAGCTTCATTGGACAATACTCCCATCTCCTGCATTCTAGCTAACTGACTTTCATTCTGTTCATCACACATAACACTCCATCTCCTGTCTCTTTGTCTTTGTTCTGGCCATCCCACATACTTAGAATGTATTCCCTCCTCTCCACCTCATACTCTTTAAGATGGATTTCAAGCACCTTCTTTTCAAAGAAGCGTTCCTTTCCTGACTTCCTCTCTCCAACTACCTGTGCCCTCCCTCCCAAAGTACCTTGTATTTAGCCACTTTGTGTGTGTGTGTGTGTGTGTGTATACATACATATATTTACTAACTTTATGTTTTGTTTTGTATTTTTATATGTATTTTTCTCTCATTATAAGGTAAGTTCATTATGAGTTAGTATTATTTTCTTTGAACTTCCACAATGCTTGCTTATGGTAGGTGCTTAATAAATACTTGATTGTGATTGAAAAGACAATTTAACTGAGTTTAAGTGATCAGTACATTTGAGAGTTTGCTTTTAGAAATCTCTTACCACTTTTTTGATGTTTCTTTGTTTTCTGTGTGGTATTTTATCTGAAGAGGGAACCTGGGATTCAGTTAGCGAACACTCAAAGAGATCTTGAAGATCATCTAGTCTAGTCCCTTCCTTTTACTGAGGAAACAGATTTAGAGAATTTAACTGATTTGTCCAAGGTCCTTCAACAGGGCTCCCGCTCAAAATTAGGTCTCCTGCTGTGCTATAGTGTTTCCTTCTATTATACCATACTCTCTTCTCTAGCTCCCTATCTACTGACTGGTTTATTGGGAAGGTACCTGGGAGAAAACTTATGGAAAAGTATCCAAGTAAGCACCAGTGTATTGGTGAGAGGTAGAGTATATATAGTGGTTTGCCTGAGCTTGCTGTGTAGGAAGTGTGCTAAGAGCACAGCTGCTTTTTGTCTTTTTGCCTTACTTCAAGCAGGTAATGGCTTTGGTTGATAACTGTGGTTTGAAGTGGTGAAATAACAGGTTTCTCTGTGGTTTTGGTGCACATTCAAGGAATTCTTTAAGACTGTTTTCTCCTTGGTATGTGTTCTGGTCAAAATTGTGGCTTTTATACAATTTGTCATTTAACTCTGTGGTAAAAGCCAAAACATTTTTTCTCTCAAACTGACTATGAAAGTTGCTTTCTAGACTTTTGTTTTGTTCGTCAATCAATCAACAAACATTTATTAGCAGGTACTATGTACTGGGAATATAAAGACAGAAATGAAATGGTACTTTACCTTAAGGTGATTACTGGGGGTAGGGGGACACATGTCACTAATGTGCAAAATATAGAAAGTGAATGTTGAAATGAATTTTAAAGGAAACATTTAAAGGAAAAACTTTATTCTGAATTTAACCAATGCTTAAAGTCGAGCTTTTCCATATATCTCCCATATTTCCTCCAACTTTCCCCCTTGCCTCCATTGAAAGGAAGATAAAGCCCTTCTATGCAATATATATAGTCAAGTAAAAGAAATCCCTTTATTAATCATGTCTTGAAAATGTATGTGTCATTCTGCACCTTGAGTTCGTTGTCTCTGTCAGGAGGTGGGTAACCGGTTTCTTCAGTGGTCCTTTGGAATGATGTTGGTCATTGAATTGATTAGTTTTATGTCTTTCAAAGTTTTTTTTTAAGTTTTTATTTACAGTGTTACTGTATAAATTATTCTCTAGGTTCTGCTCCATTCTCTTTGTATCAGTTCATACAAATGTTCCCAGCTAAGTTAGCTGAAATGGTTCCTTTTGTTATGTCTTACAGCACAATAATACTGAATTATATTCATAAAGCTTAATTTCTTTAGGCTTCCTCAGTTGATTCTCTCCCCTTAATTTCCAGTTCTTTGCCACTACAAAAAGAGCAGCTTTAAATATTTTTGTATTTTTAAATGAAACAGGAAGTTCTAAGTGCAAAAGTGAGGGAGAAACGCACTCTAGTCATCCTCCAACATTCTCCTTTCCTACTAATTTAGTAATCTTGTCCAAAATGAGGTTTTGAAGTTGATAACTGCTTTCCTTTATAGATGTTAAACATTTCCTTAAGGATCTTTTCTAGAATTTTCCTAAGCATTGAATTCACAGTCACTCACAGGCCCTTAGTTTGCAGACTTTTTTTTTTTAAATCATACCTAAGCTAGCCTGCCAATATATTAAAAAACAGAACTTAACTAAGGAAGAAACTGAGGCAGAGAGAGAAGTTATGTGACTTACCTAGGATCACACACCTACTAAGTGTACAAGGGCCATATTTGAACTCAAGTCTTTTCTGATTCCAGGTCTAGGTCTCTTACCACTGCATTACCTAGCTGTCTAAAAACACAAACAGGAAAATACAAAAGTAAACTGTTCCAGTGAGAAGGAAGAATGGTAGTTTTCTAAAAAGACCAATGTAAACAAACAGGGAACTCAGCAACCAATTCAGATTTTTTTAAAAAATAAATGTACAGAGAGGATGGAAGCAAGACCAGATAACAGAGTCCACATACCAAGCCAAAACAGTCTTAAAGAGCTCCTCGAATGTGTTCTGGTCAAAATTGTGGCTTTTATACAACTTGTCATTTAACTCTGTGGTGAAAGCTAAAACATTTTTTCCCTCAAACTGACTGTGAAAGATGCTTTCCAGACTCTTATTTTGTTTGTCAACCAGTCAATAAACATTTATTAGCAGGTATTACTGGGGATAAAAAGACAAAAACGAAACAGTATTTGCCCTCAAGATGATTACAGTCTTTTGGGGAAAACTTTCTTCAGCTGCAAAATAGGAATAGGCCTGGCAACTGATTGGGGATGTGGATTGAAGTGAAGAGTTGAGGATGACTAGAGATTACAGACTTGGGTGATTTGAAGTATAGTGGTGTCCTGAACAGAAGTAAGGAGGTTTGGAAGAGGATTGGGTTTGAGAAGATAGTTCTGCTTGAATATATTGAATTTGAGATGCCTCTGATATCCTTTGCAGAGTGTGTTGTACTTCAAAATGTCCAATAGATATTTGGTGATGTGTGACTGGAATTAAAGAAATGGACTATGGCTGACTATGTAGACCTAGGAGTCATTCATGTAAGGATAGGGGAATCAATTATGTCCCTGTAATGGGAATCTGAAGCTCTTTCCTGCCCCTAGCCCCTTTGCTTAAGATGTTCCCTGATTTGAAATTATACTCTGCCCCCAAATAGGCTGAATGTGGTCACGTGGAGCCTGTGGTGGGAGGCTTGTTTTTTTGGGAATGGCCACGCCTTGTTACTTTGTAATTGGACAGTCGGTCAAGAGGGCTGTGACATTGTCTGACCCAGGAGAAGCCTATATATATGCCCTGATGTGAGGCTTTGCTTTGGGGCTCACTTTAAAAAGAGTTGTGTGATTTGGCCAGATGAGACTCTGGGAAGCCGTTGAGCCCCCCAGCTTTGAAAAACCCAGATGTTGATGCTTCCCTCTCTGGTAACTTGAATAGGTAATGGACGGGATGGTCAGATGGTTGGAAGCCCATCTGTTGATCTGTTTCTTAGTCTGCTTTGTAACTTGTGTTTGTATTCTTTGAAGTTCAGGGTGCTGGCTTTTCCCCCTGAACTAGGTAAATGATACGTTTGGCTGATTAAAGAAAGATTGTTAACCCATTTTGAGTTGCTTTCCTTTAGAAAAGCAGATCTAAGAACCTGTGCTAGCAGCTGCCCTGGGTATGCTAGGGTGCTTGCTGATACAGTCCCTAAATGAGAGTATCTAGAATAAAGGTGTAAGTGCCCAGCCCAGACTGTTGGGGGCACACCCAGATTTGGGGCTGTAACTTGCACAATCTTTCAGCAAAGGAGACTGAGGAGGAACAGTTAAATGGGTAGGAGTAAGAACCAAAAGAAGAGTAGTGTCACAAAAACCCAGAAATGAGAGTATTTTGTAAGGGCAGTGTTGTTAGTAGCATTAAATGCTTTATAGAGGTCAAGGTATCAGATATGACAATTAAGAGATCTTGGTTATTTTTGAAAGAGTAATTTGATTTGATTCAAAGTTGGAAATGAGATTTCAAAGGATGGAAAAGTGAAGTGAGAGGAGAGACAAATGTAGACCGCTTCTTTTCTGGAACTTTGGCTGTGGAAGGGAAAAGAGCTAGTTGAGGATGGTAACTTGAGGAGATGAGGCTTGTCTAATCAGCTTTGGTAAGCAATAGCTGTTCTTACATGTTTTAGGGCAGTCACTCTTTCATTGTGAATTTTTACTCCATTGTTGTTTTTTTTTTTCAATTCAATTTTGTTAATTTTGTTTTGTGTCCAAACTAGATGCTTTTAGGATTCCTTCCTACCCCACATGACGTGTTCTCCATTTTCTTGACTTGTGGTGACAATAAAAATGGTGTACAAAAGCCTTTCATTAGTTACTTAGATAGCTGGTGTGAAAAGGGCTTCACTCAAGAATTTATGTACATATGGACAAAAACTTCATAGTATGTGCTCAATAGCACATGCAAAAGAAGTTGAAGTTTTATCCCTTATCCTGTATGATCAAGTCTATAAGGTCACATAGTAAAAACCCTGGAAAGCAATGAAGATAAAATAGCATGAGTTACCTGGTCTTGGAAGAACTAACAAATGAATCAATAAGGCATTTTCAAAGCACCTAATATGTGGCATACACTGCTACATACTGGGGAATGAAGCAGTCTCTTTTCTCAAGAAACTTAAGTTCTAATTCTGTTGAGAGGAATGACACACAAATAAATGTATACCAAGTAAATATAAATTAACTTTAAGTGGGGAGGAATTAGTGCCTGGAGGAGAGGGGGTGTGTGTGTGTGTGTGTGTGTGTGTGTGTGTGTGTGTGTGTGTGTGTGTAAAGTCACAATGACAGATGAAATGTAAGTTGGTCTGCTTGTCTGGAGTGAATACATGAAGGAGAGTAATGTATAGTAAACCTCAAAGAATGGCTTGGACTCTTTTAAACTACTTTTTTTTAGTTAATTGAAATTGAAACACAAGAAACACTATTCAGTGAAGGACGTGGATTGGTATAGAGAAGAGTTTCTAAATATCGTGCTTGTGATCTTGTTTTTAAGAAGATTTTGATAATTGTGTTTCAGCATGATTAGTTTTCCTTTGTAATCCTTTTTCATTTTACACATTTAAAGGCATTCTGAGAAAGGATCCATGGTTAAGAATCCCTGACACGGAGCTGGCTGGGAGGACACACTTGGTTAGAAGGACCAGGAAGTTGTTAGGGCAGCTTTCAGAGAGCTGTGTGATTGAGAGTTAGAATATGTAGAGTCAGAGAGCCTCAGTGTGGATTGTGGTTGTGTTATTCCCAGAATGAGCATGGGCAACCCTTTTACCCCACCATCAGTTTACTGGAATGGTGCTAGATTGAGGTCACTTTCAATTCTAAAGTCTTTTGTGAAAGTTGAGCTTGTGTATGTGTTGGAGAGGAGAAACTATTGATGGAAAGTCTTTGAATGCTAGGATAAGCTGTTTATTAGATTGGATTTTAAGTGGAAAACATCAAAACAAAGAACAGATCACTCATTTTTCAGTCAGAATACTATTTGCCTATATATTTTTTAAAGGCCCAAATTGTGAAAGTCTTGTTGGTTATTAGGGGTGTTGGGGGGGCAGGGGAAAGGACAATTTTTTTTTCATATTTAACTTTCCTCTTTTAATTAGAATGCTACTTATGTGTGGTTTTAAAGCTCTGATGCCATTACTTGGGGTGACTGTAAACAACATGGTTGGATAGGAAAAACTTCAAGCAGTTAATTTTTTTAAAAGGAATTTCCAGGGAATTCATTGAATTGTAGACTATAAAGCCTTGGGATTTGTCAGTGTATGTTGATAGGTAAAAGTGTTACTGTAATCCATTTCCTGAAGGGTAGTAAATGCTTTTATTTTATCCAAGGAAATGCTACCTTATCTCCTTCCTAACTTATCCAAGACTCCTTCCTGATTGTGAAAATTGCTGAATCTAGGTCAGTTTCTTACTTTTATCTGACATCACTAAAGATAAAACTGCCTAATACTTCAGGTTCTCTTTAGTTTCCCCTTTATTGGAAGTTAATTCTAATTCTTAACATGGTTTCAGGCAGTTTGATACTACTTTGCTAACAGGGGTGGGGGTAGGGGACAGGAAAGGAAAGAGGAGAGGAAACAATAAATAAGTAAATAAAAGATTTACTACTAGGATCTCCACAGACTTGTTTTAACCCTTCTACTTTTATTTTTTCCCCCATTTCAGAATAAAAAATCATGAAAAATAGTGGTGGTAGTCTTGTGTATATAAAAGACAACAGAGGTTTCAGACTAAATACCCAGCTAATGTTCAGTATTTTAAAAAACATTAGCACTGCTCTTTGAAAAAAAGTTCATAGTTCTCATTTGCTAAAATTTGATTGTTTTCTTTTCCTTTTCCACCTTGCCCTGCTAGTGTACAAATATATACCTTTTTTTGCAGAAGCAGAACTCACGGACTCTGATTTTTTTTTTCTTATACCACTTTCCATTCCTCCACCCTTCCCCCCACTTCTTGTCATCAGAACTTTACAAGTCCTGAGTTAACTTGTTATATGGCCGGCATTATATTAGTCACTGGTCTTCTATTTTTAAACAGATGAGCTATATGCATATTATATGTACATTTGTGATGTGTGCTACCACTTTCTCACTTCCTGATAATGATTTTTTTTTCCTTTAGAATTCATGGGCTCATTTTTCTTTTCTTCATTTTGTGGAGGACAGTAGGGATGACCCTTTAAGCCATGGTTGCTAAAGGAGTGCTTAACACTTAGTAACAGCATGAAAAAGCTTATGTCTGAAACATAGGTTATCTAAGACTATATGTATTTTCTTAATTCTTTTCCTTTAACTTTCTCAAAAGAGAACACAGGAATTCTGTGTCCTAGAAAAAGAGGCTCACAGTTTTTGAGAAGGGAGACTTACTGGAAATCTAGTGACTTTTATTATGCTTACTATTAGTTGTACGTGCTCATATAGCACAGCAATGATGAATAGGTGAGGAAGGAAACAAAGCTTAGAATTAAGGCTGAAATGTATAAATTATTTGGAAATTTTGGTTCTTTTTCCTAGGACTGTTAAAGAATCAGTGGTTACAAAGATAGTAATTTGATTTTAATAATCTCATGTCATTAGGATTGGTTTTCCTCAGTTAAATATTTTTAGGTGCCTGTGTTAGGGGCCATCTATATAAAGATGTATAATTTGTATTTATATAGTGTTTTAAGGTTTACAAATCAGTGTACATAAATTTTCATTTGGTTTTCACGATGGTTCTGTAAGGTCATTATCACCACTTAGGGAAACTAAAACTCATAAAGATCTCAAAGTCTTGGTGAGAGACACAAGACAAGTCCACAGGTAATATATAAATTAGAATGTGATAAATTCGTGGAAGAAGTACAAACTTTGGTGAATAATTTAGAGGGAGAGATCACTTCTGGTTTGCATGCTTAAGGAAGAGTTTCAGTAGGCAGAAATTTGTTGAGAAGTTGGAGTTGGTGGAGGCATTTCATTCTGGATATGGAGTAGAAATGGGCCACCTGGAGGAAAAAATATAAGAGAATAGCAGGTAATGCATTTGGAGTGGAAGATAGGATGCATACATGAAAAGAGGTAGCATAGGAGATGCTTCCTTTTTTGGTGTCTTATTGATAGTTCAGGGACTGGAGTATTGCACTTGGACTCAGAAGTCCTGGGTTCAAACCCTATTTCAGACATTACTAGCTGTGTGACCCTGGGAAAGTTATCTTTTTTTATATGCACTTTCCTTATATGTAAAATAAGAGCACCAAACTCGCAGGGCTGTTATGAGGACAAAATGAGATGACATATGTAAAATGCTTTGCAAACCTAAAAGCACTGTATACACACTCACGTCTGATTCACAGACTATTTGAAACTATTTGCAATTAATTATCAAATATTTAAACTCCCCCCCATTTGGGGGGAAAATTATAAAGATTATGTGTGTACTGTCATATCTTTAATGATGATTTTTCAAATTTATACTCATTAGACTTAGTTTCAATGTTTATAGCTAGCAAGTAATTTTTTTTAAAATAGAATTTGAGTTCAAATGAGGTTTAATTTAAAGAGACCTTAGTGAATTTTTTTTGGAGGGAGAAAGGTAGGGTAATTGGGGTTGTGACTTGCCCAAGGTCACACGGCTAGTTTTGTGTTAAGTATCTGAGGCTGGAATTGAACTCAGGTCCTCCTGACTTCAGGGCCAGTGCTATATTCACTGCACCACTAGCCACCCCAGAGCTTAGTGATTTTTATGGAACATGTCTTTAATTTTTGTATTTGTTCATTAATTTTCCTGACGTTGGCTGCTTTTTTCCAAGTAGTACCTAGTTCCTCTAGTCCCATAATCATAGTTACTTTTCCCTTTGTTTTTGGTTATGAGTTTAGGGAAAAAGTTGAATGTAAAAGAAAGTGGCTTATGTTATTTACTTTGATTTTGTAATAGCCTTTCCACAGAAAAATGGTTACATTTTATGGGGATACGTTTCTGTTAAGAGTATCCCTGTAGATATTTTAGATTTTAACAAAATCTCATTACTATCCAATTCATAGAATAGGAAATACTATTGTAACATATATGTATTTTCCTTTGCAACAAAATATTAAAGTATTTACAGACATCTGCAAAGCAGCTGTAATGAATTTTTGTTTACTCAGGATTGCTTTAGTAACTCAAGATGGTTTACAGTTTTTGCAAAATTTAACATACAAATCCAAGAAATGAGCTAGTATCAGGGCTTCTGGTAAATTCTGGCTTATTTCAGTTGTGTGAACATTGGTGAGGAATATAATTTGTTTATTTAAGAAGAACTTCCATCCTCTGCTGGATTGTGATGCTAATGATGAGTGGTTGTAGGTGGTTATAGATATCAGATAGGACTAATTATGGATATTAATATAATTTCAAGATGTTTGGTGAACACGGAATGATTTTCAGTGGTGTGTGTGCGTGTGTGTGTGTGTGTGTGTGTGTGTGTGTATCTATATTTTCTATTTCTGTACTCATGGCCCCTTGGCGGAAAGTCTATTTGAGTTGAAAAATAAAATACTTTTCGTTTTAAAAAATAGTCATTTGAATTGCAATTGATACTGCTGTGGGAGAAGGGGGAGACAACTTTCAGTTCCCAGGGGGGAATTGTTTGGAAGGTAGAATGTTTTTCTCAGGAATGACTAGGGAGGTCATTCAAAAGATCAAATAATTTTAGATTATTAGATGTGTCATTAATATTGTTTATTAGCAGCCTTTAAACTATGCCTGACTAAATAGACCTTGTCTTTGAAATTCACAGCAATGCCTAGATACCTGCTGGCTTTTTGTCCCTCCTGCTAACACACATCTGTTTTTGCTCATTGTGTGTTCAATGACTTGGTCACTTCCTTTCCCTTTATGGGGAATAACTCATGGTATTTAGGATTTTGAACATGCAAGTGTGGTTAGTTGAACAGGAAGTCTCGGAAGCGCAAGGTAAGCTTGCCAGAGAAACAAAATGATGGGTAAAAGGAAGGCTATGTATTAGTGTTACAATTCAAACTTGCGAGGGAAGTAGCATGGTGGGTTTTTGCTTCTAGTTCTGGGCATTTCCAATTTGCAAAGAGTCTGGCTCATTTGTAAATCATTAGTGGAGGTTGCTGCATTTTTTTCTTTTTCTTTTTTAGTGAAAAAAAAGGATTTACTGCAGTTTTATGAAAATGTAATATAATCTTTAAAATATTGTAAAATATAGATATTATAAATTAGAAAAATAACCATAGTAGTAAATTAGTGTGTAGAATGGACTTGTTTTTTGATGCAGAGTTTCTCAAAATCTGGTCTCTTCGACACTACTGTTTGTAACTTTTGCACTACTTAAAATTGTTTTTTTTTTTTTTTACTAATTTTTCTTTCCATCTTTCCATTGAGCAAATTAAAAAGAAAAAAAAAACCTCTTACTATATGCATGCATAGTTTAACAAAATGAATTCCCACATTTGCTTTGTCCCAAATACGTATGTGTCTTTATGCATTTGAAATTTTGTCATCTCCCTGGCAGGT
The DNA here is from genome assembly GCA_028646575.1 of Pseudocheirus occidentalis. Classification (NCBI taxonomy): domain Eukaryota; kingdom Metazoa; phylum Chordata; class Mammalia; order Diprotodontia; family Pseudocheiridae; genus Pseudocheirus; species Pseudocheirus occidentalis. The sequence goes on from CM053593.1 coordinate 63,752,998, forward strand.
GATGTTTTATCTTTATTCTTTTGGATTCCTGGTTTATCATTGAGTTGATCCAAGTTACAGTCTTGCAAAGAGGTTTTTTTCTTTATAATGTTATTATTGCATATATTCTTCTAGTTCAACTCATACTATATCAGTTCATAAAGATATTGCCAGTTTTAAAAAAAATTATACATTTTTTTCATTTTTTATGGCACAGTAATATTCTATTACATTCACATACCACATTTTATTTAGCTATTCCTCAGTAGGACATCATTTAAATTTTTCCCCTTTATAATTTTTTTTTTTTTTTTAGTGTATAGGCCTGGTAGAGTTATAGCTGGGTGATAGTTTCCAAATTAAACCACAAAAGCACATTTAATCTGTAGCCATACCATAATTAATATAGAAGATAAAAAAGAGAATACATTCTGTGGTTTTGGATGTCTGTGTGTGTACATACATGTGTGTTTATATATGTATATAAAACTACCATGTGGATGAGGATTAGTCCTCTGAAGAAACAATAGCAACTTGTATTTAACATCATACTGGGAAGCTATGCTGGAACTACAAATAAGAATACTCCTTTAGTAAGGGGTGTCTTATGATGGATTCTGCTGCAGGGTTATGTAGGGTCTGACATGATTAGCTGGAAATTGTGCTATAGTACTATATTGTTACTGGGAACCTGTCATCATCTTAGGTTCTGCCACCCATTTCTGACTTTTGTGGAAATAAGCAATATGTCTAGAAGAAATTTAGGATATTATCTAGAGATTTTTCAATTTTGATCAGGCAACAAGATTTGGGGGCTTAGGTAGTATTTTCATCTCTTCAAAACACATGGTTGTGACTTAGGAAGAGAGGAAAGGACAAGGAAGTATACACCTGGATATTTAGATTGTGCCAAATACTAGGATTTTGTTTTTTGGACATTGTCTTCTGATAGTAGCAAGATAGGCCAAAAAATAGAGTGTGCTGCATAATTACTAGAAAGAGCAAGCTTGTCAAGAATCATTGAACTACTGATCAGGAAGACTCTAAGGTGAAATTTGAGAAGGGAGAAAAAAATGACCAGAAAAAGTTGTAAAAATAACCACTACAAAGAATATTAGGTATATCCATAAAAGGAAGAGCCATGAGGAATTATTTATAATGAAATAAGAAGGATGGAGATAGAGTAATTCTTAGGTGTGAATAACTCATAAATGGGTCAAGAACAATGTATATGACCTCATGTCCTACATATACATAGAACATGGGGAAGGAAATGAACTGGAAAATTTTAAACTAAGAAGCATATTAGTGGGACATGGGGGATTTCTGAATTGAACGTGACAATATTTTATTCCTCAGGGCAGAGGATTTTTTTCCCTTTTCTTTGTATTCCTAACATTTAGCACAGTGCCTTGCATGTACTAGAGATGCTTAATAAATGCTTGTTGACTAGTTCAAACCTTATTTTATATCTTAACGCCTCCCATACCTCTTTCTTCTCTGATCTGAGCATTTGACTTCTTATTTTACAGAGAAAATTGAGGCCTTTCAGAATAACTTTTCTCTTTTCTCCATCTCAAAATCTCTTGGTGTCCATCATTCCTCACCTTTTCTTCCTTTCCCTCATTTTCTTATGGAGGTAACTCTTCTCTTTGCCAATACAGAAGAGAATTCTGTGCTTGTATGTCTTAAGCACAAGCTCAGTGGAAATAATTTTCATTATAATCTTAAGTATTTTTGCTTAAAGAGAGGACTAAAGACAGGCTCTGAAAAATCTCTTGCTGATGACATTTTAGAGTTAACATTTATGCCGTTTTTGGACAATAGATATAATTCCATAGTCAGGATTGAACAAGGGCTCACAGTTTAGGTAATGGTTCAGTGAGCAGTTTGCCTCATCAAAAAGAATAATTGTCACATAAATTTCTACACGTCCTTTTAGAATCATTTTCCTAAAATCATTCCATCTCTCATTGACCACACCCTTTAAGGATTCTCCTTTTGATCTGGTGGAAGATGAACTTTAGAATACTTCCCTTAACTCAAGTAATCAAGATTTTTTTCCTTCTCTTGGTCTACTCTTTAACCTAATTCAGTCAAGATTTGGGCATGGCAGTGAATGGCCTTAATTATATTGAACTATTTTCCCTCTCAAGTTTGGTTACCACTCTTAATCCATTTATGGGATTTTGTTCTTAAGGGTCTTTAAAAAAAATACACTTTCCTAAAAGAATGTGGTTAGTTTTTAAACTAGGATACTGTTTTATTTTTTATTTTTATTTTCAATTCCAAATTCTTTCTCTTCCTTTATAAGGGAAGAAATATGATAACCATTATACCCCTCCACTCACACAACTACCGCCTTAGTTCGGACCTTTATCACCTATTGCCTAGATAATCACATCAGCTTCCTAAAGGATCTGTCTGGGATCTGTCTACCTTAAGTTTCTATTTGTCCATCCTATACACATTTCTGCCAAAATATTTTTCCTTAAATGCAAATCTGACCATGTGACACCCCTACTTGACCAATTCAGAGAGGAGAAGAGGGAGGTGAAGAGAAAGAGAGAGAGAGGGGCGGGGGAGGGAGGGAAAATAGGATGGAAAGAAATACACAGTAATCATAACTGAATGTGAATTAACTCGCCCATAAAACAGGAGATAGCAGAATGAATTGAAAACCAGAGTCCTACATTATGTTCTTTACAAGAAACACACTTGACGGAGACACACACACACACACACACACACACACACACACACACACACACACAAGTAAAATAAAGGGGTGGAGCAGAATCTTTTATGCTTCAGCTGACCCAAAAAAAGCAGGGGTAGCAATCTAGATTTCAGACAAAGCAAAAATAGATTTAATTAAATGAGGTAAGGAAGGAAACTACATCTTGCTAAAAGGCACCATAGACGATGAAGTAATATTAATGCTAAACATTATATATGTGTGTGTATGCACGCACACACACACACACCAAATGGTTTAGCATCTAGATTCTTAAAGGAAATGTTAAAAGAGTTACAGGAAGAAATAGGAAAACTAGTGGGGGACCTCACCTTTTCCCTCTCAGAACTAGATAAACTTAACCATAAAATAAAAAAGAAAGCAGTAAAGAGATGAATAGAATTTTAGAAAAGTTAGATGTGATAGATCTCTGGAGAAAATTGAATGGGAATAGAAAGAAATACACCTTTTTCTCAGTAGCATATGGCACCTACACAAAAATTAACTTCTCAAGCAAATGCAGAAAAGCAAAAATATTAAGTGTATCCTTTTTAGATCATAATGCATTAAGAAATTACATTCAGTAAAGGGTTTGAAAGGATAGATTAAAAATTGATTGAAAACTAAATCTTATAGAAAACAATCTGAAACTTTCCTCTTTTAACTCTGCTTCCGACTTTTCCTACTTGTAACTTGACTGCCTTGTCACTGAACTTCTCTCAGCAACTAGAACCTTCTCATTCTGGAAAATTCCTCTGGCCCTGTGGTTCCCCTTTTCCATTGGCAAATTCTTCCCAAAAATCCTCCTACATTTTCAGGAAGAACCTGAGTCCACCATTCTTCGTTCCTCTTCTGACTCAGGACTTCCCTTTCCTCCTTGACCTGCGCTTTTCAGCTCCCTGTTCATGTGTTGTCTTCCCCGTTAGATTGTAAACTCCTTAAATAGACTGTCTTTCTTTTTGCTTGTTCCCTAGCACTTAGCATAGTACCTGACATGGTTTGCACTTAATATGCTTAATAAGTGTTTTCTTGTTGACCAACTAGTGGTACAACTGATAGAGATCAGTTCAGAAGGGTACAGGTTCTGGAGGGGGGGGGGAAGAAAAGTTAAAGTTTTAGACAGACTGAATTTTAAGTAACTGTGTAACATCTAATGAACATAATACATTCAATAAAGAGGTCAGTATTAGATAAAATGTAGCCATCCACATTCCATGTGGAAGTGATAAGTCACAAAGAAATGAAGAGAATGAAAAAAGATTTGATATGAAATCAAAGAAAACAACAGAGATATTTCAATATAAAACCTGTGTGACACTTTGGCTATGACAGCACTACACCAATTAATACAGAGTAACAATCTCATGTAGACTGCCCCCTTGAAAAAATCACCTTAAGGTAACTTAATTATTTTGAAGATAACTAAAACAATCATACTTTTTTTAAAGCAACAAAGAGAATGAGTCGGTAAGTGTGAGTACCATTGGGAAAAAATTAGGGATTTCATAGCCAAAACTGAAGTAGTCAGAAATACCATGTTTATAAATAAAAATGATTATTTAGAATTTTAAGCAAAAGCATCATGTGTCAAAAGCATAGACAACCAACAGTTTATCTGATATTGATTACATATTTCAAAGAAATGAGTTTAAATTTTGGGCTTTACAATTTAATGCAGAAAACTTGGAGAGGAACTTAAACTGAATTTTTGAGGATGATTAAGTCTGGAAGAATCTAAGAACAGCATGTTGGTTTAGAAAAAGCACTGGGCCGAGAATCAGGAGACCCTAGCTGTAGAACTAGGGTAGTTAGGTGGCATAGTGGATAGATTGAGGGGACTAAATCAGGAAGACATGAGTTCAAATCCAACCTCAGACACTTGCTGGCCCTGTGATCCTGGGCAAATCATTGAATCCCTGTTTGCCTGGTTTCCTCAATTATAAAATAGAGATAATAATAGCACCCACTTCTCAGCATTGTTGTATGGAACACATGAGCTGTTTGTAGAGGTAGCGCAGCACCTGGCACATAGTAAGTGCTGCATAGATGCTAGTTGTCATTGCTGTTACTGCTGTTAACTTAGATGCCCTCTGTTACCTAGCTCTGCAAAAAAAGCCCCTTGGCTTTACTGGGCCTCAGTTTCTTCATCTGTAAAACAAGGAGGTGAGAACTAAGCAGTAACCAGAACCATATGATCCCATGAATTACTTAGCATGAAGATAGGGCTAAAACCTTGTCTTTTGGGTTCATTTATACAGGTAGCTCCCAATTTATGACTCCCCTTCTCCCAAAGCAGGTCAAGACTTTCTCTGTAGCTTGGAGTTTTAAGTGACCTAAAGCACTGAGAGGTTGGCTTGCTCAGTCACACAGCTAGGACCAGACTTAGCCCCAGGCCTTCCTCACTTTTAGATCAGTTCTTGTCTACTATGCCTTGTGGCCTCTCATTAACCTCAGGAGTCAAAGAATGAAGGACAGTATTGGGGTAAGTCATTATTTTAGGTGTCCAAAGACAAGTAATCAGATGTGGTGGGAAAAAATACAGATCAGCTGTTAACAAAAGTAAACAGAAAGAATTGCCCTCATTTGTCTCCACTGTACATCCTTTCCCTACCTGGTAATTTTTATTTTTAAAAGACAAACACATTCTTAGTTAATTCTCAATACAGAAGAACTTTCTACCAACTAAGGATATATAAGAAGAGAACTTATAGGGGGTAGTTCTTTCATGCCCAGGGATATCATAGAAGGCTTTGATCTTTTAGGTTGAAATTGGACTCTTGACAACATCCAAGCTTTCCTCCAACTGTAGGATTCTCATTTGTCAGTTGGAGATGTCAGCCAAGTATTATCCTCTAAATTTTTACCATCACTTTTCCTTGGAGAAAGGCCCTGTTTTGACCGTAGAAAAAAAATGCTTCTGGAATTCAGTTTAAGCTCACTTCCTCACCTCCCCCGTCCCTAAGACAGTAAGCAATTTGTTAGAAATGCAAAACATACTACTATTTAAGTCATGTTGTGAAAGAGGACAGAACCAAGGAGTGAGGGGACCATGAAAAAAACACAAAAAATGAAAAATAGTAAACTTTGATCTACATGAAGACTCCATCAGTTTGTTCTCTGGAGATGGACAGCATTTTTCATCATGAATCCTTTGGAATTCTCTTGGATCATTGTATTGCTGAGAACAGCCAGGTCATTCACAGTTGATCATTGTTTAGTATTGCTTTCACTGTGTGTGATGTTATCCTGGTTCTGCTCACTTTATTTTGATTATTTCATTTAAGTCTTTCCATGTTTTCCTGAAATCCACCTACTCATCATTTCTTATAACACAGATACCACAACTTATTCAGCTTTTCCCCAATTTATCTCTATCCACATAATTTCCAGTTCTTTTCCAACACAAAGAGCTGGTATAAATATTTTTGTACAAATAAGTCCTTCCCTCCCTCCTACCCCTTTTGTTTTTATTTCTTTGGGATGCAGACCTAGTAGGGGTATTGCTGGATCAAAGGGAATGCCCAGTTTTATAGCTCTTTGGGTATAGTTCCAAATTGCTGTTCAGAATAGTTGGATTAGTTCAGAATTCCACCAAAAATGCAACTAATGGCCCTTTAGTTGACAAATCCAATGGCCTTTTCTCAATCTTCATTCTCCTTTCTGTATCTTTTGACACTATTGCTTACTGTCTCCTCTTTGATACTCTGTTTTCTCTAAGTTTTCAGGATACTACTCTCTTCTGGTTTTCCTTTTATCAAACCAGTCTTTTTCTCTCTCCTTTGCTGAACTCTCATCCAGATCATGCCCTCTATCCATAGGTGTCCATTGGGGTTCCGTCCTAGACCTTCTTCTCTGCTCCCTCTATATTACTTCACTTGGTGATCTCAGCTCCCAAGGATTTAATTATCATCTCTCTGCTGATGATTCTAAATCTTCTTTTCTTCTTCCAGTTTCTCTGCTGACCTCCAGTCTCATATCTCTAATTGCTCTACAGATATCTTGAACGAGATGCCCAGTAGACATCTTAAAACTTAATATATCCAAAACAGAACTCATCTTTTCCCTTAAACTCTCCACCTCTCCTATCTTCCCTCTTTTATTTCCTTTTTATCCTGCATATAGCTTGTTTGTATGTTTGCGTGTTGTTTCCCCCATTAAGCTCTTTGAGGGCAGGGACTGTGTTTAACTCTTTTATATTCCCAGTGCTTATAGCACAGTATCTGGCACATGTTAGGTGAGCTTAATACATATATATTGCTGATTGATGACTGTCTTTTGTCTTTTTTTTCCCCTTCTCACTGTGACTCCTCTAGTAAGACATTGATCACCTGATTTGTGAAAAGCTGTATTTATCTCCATATTGTGCCCAATTTTTCCTGTCCAGTTCATTCGGTTCATTGAAGTTCTAATTAGGGTAAAAAAAAAGTTTATGGAATTACACTTTAAAGTTATTGAAACATTTTTATTTCACTTTATTGGTTCTAAAAGCCATTTCGCTGAAGACACTTCTCTGCCAAGAAAAACCTTTCAGAGTATTTCTCATGCTTATAGACTAAACTTTGTCCCATATTTAAGGCTTTCCACAACCTGGCTCTAACTTAGCCCTCCTACTTTTCCCCCCACTCCATCCCTTTGGGATACTTCCTTATTCTCCAAACTAGGCTCTTCATTTTCTTTTCCAGTAATCATATCCCAAAGAGATCTTACTCTTCTGAATACCTATGGCACTTAGTGTCTATAACACTCTTCAGACATGTTTTACATTGAATAGTTGTTCTTTTATGGTAATATCTTCTCTTCCCAACTAAATTGTAAGCTTTTATAAAGCAAGGCCTGTATCTTTTGCCTTTTTCTGCCCCCATTGCTTAGGCATTACATCCTAAAAATATTAATATTTAATAAACGGTTAGTTGGTTAATATTGTTTTTTTCTTCAATTTTCATTTTCTTTGAAAATAGATGAAATTGTCTGGAGAAAGATCTCCAACTTTCCCTGCTGACTTTTGTGCTGCCTATTGTTGTGCACTTCAGCACCAAGCCAGGAAAGCCTTCAGGCTATGCATTTTTGTATGAGAACTATAGCTTGGTAAAAATCCCAGGCGGTCTGCTTGTTTAATTGAAGGAATCTGGTGCCTGAAGGAGTAGCTTCTTCTCTGCTCTAGTAATGGTCTCTGTGTTTTGTATCTGCTAGAGGAGGAGGGGCAGGATATGCCTTTGACGATTCAAGTAGAGGAGAAATGGGCCTTGAACTCTGGTGAACTTGAAAACACAAGTATAGTGTCTAAGTACTGTGGTCTATTTCATAAGATCAGAGACCGAGAACTGGAAGAGATCTCAGCAGCCATACAACCCCACATTTTAGTGATGAGGAGCCCGAACCCTGTGGAGACCAAGTGACTTGTCCAAAATCATAAAGTTGGAATAGTGGGGATTTAAACTCAGGCCCAGTGGATAGAGTGCCAGACCTGGAGGCAATAGGACATGATTTCAAATTCGGCCTCAGACACTTAGTAGTTGTGTGACCCTTGGCAAGTCACTTAACCCTGCTTGCTTCAGTTCCCTCATGCGTAAAAATGAGCTGGAGAAGAAAATTTCAAACCCTCCAGTATTTTTGCCAAGAAAACTTCAAATGGGGTCATGAAGAGTCAGAAACAACATTTTACTCCAAATCTACAAGCATTCTTTATAGTGTACCACATAACCCCTGTCCCTGCTTTTTCTTTCCCACTGCCTTCATCCCCATTCAGTCTTACTGCCTTACCTCTGCATTATAATTATCTCCTTAACCAGTTCCTACTCTTCAGTCCATTCTTATTTTTTAAAAATTGATACATTTAGTTTGGTACATCACTGACTTCCTAGCACATATTCTCCCCCATAAAATGTTTACAGAAGATACAGTTAGGAAAAAGCATCCAATAAGAGTGTGTGCATTTTATTCTTTCAACAGATACCGATCTTCAGATGCTACAATCTGATCATGTCACATGCTCCCTTGATCAAAAAACTTCCTGCTTGCGTCTCAGTACTCAAATGAATCACTAATTTTCATTAATGTTTTTCACTGGCATTGGGTTACTTTAGGCTAGTTATTCCTAAAGTTAAGGGTTTGTTTGTTGTAGAATTTTACTTCTCCCCACCCTGCTTTAGGGATTTTTTTCATGTAACTTTCTTTATGAAGAGGGAGCCTTGGGAGGTTTGAAGAGAGATGAAGAAGTTTAGAGGAGCTGCTTTGGTGAGTGGAATAGTGAATTAATTAAGGGGATGTAAAAGTTTTACCTTATAGAAGTGAGATCCCAGTTGAAATTATTAGATAAATTTGTACTGGATCCAATCACAGCATGGTTGCTTTATTTTTTTCCTGGCAGGATTATAGGAGTGAAGGTGCTGGCTGTGGGATAGGGGGTTTGGGTGAGGCCAGTAACGGCTTCTTATAGAAGGTGGGATTTGAGCTGAGTCTTAAATGAAATCGGGGAAAACCTGGAGGTGGAGGAAAGAAGGCAAGAGTTTTCAAAGCAAGAGGGCTGGGGAAAGGGCATCCTTTGAAAAGACATGGAGTTTTGAGAAGAACAGTAAGTAGGCCAGTATAGTTTAGTTGGTTATTAAGTGCATGAACGGGAGTAAGTAAAGTGTAGGAAGACTGGACAGGTTGGAATGGACCAGGTTGTGAAGGGATTTTAAATTAAAATCAAAACAGAATTTTATATTTGATTTTGGAGGTAATAGGGAGCCATTAGAGTTTGAGTAAGGTAGTGATATGGTCACACCTTTTTCACTAATAAAACCGTCTTGCTTTCTGATATTGAAGCATTTGACAGTTATTACATGGACTTTGGTGAAAACTTTTTTCAATACCTTCGGTGGCTGCTGGGGAAACAGCAAAAGTAATACCTGCACAAGTCTTATTTCTGTTAGCTGTGACTTGTAGACTTAAGTTCTAGGGGTATTTTTGATATGAGAGGAATATACTCCAACCCACAGTTAGCATTTCTGTAATACTTGTTTCAAATATTCAAATTTTTTCCAGTGTGATTGATATGTTGGGATGTTTCAAGCATAACATGAATTTTGATTTTTCTTCTTCATGATTCTTTGCATAAGTAGTAATGAGAATGAAAAAATGCACCACTAATCACAAACTGCAACCTTTCCTGAAGCCCACATGCAAAAAAGGGTAAATATACAACTTTTTTGTGTATTTTCTGGTGGCCTGCCCAACTTGTGTAAGACTTTGCTAGCCTGGCCCATGAAGGGTGACTGACCAGCAGCCTGAGACTCTAGATGTTGCCACTATTTAATATAGTATTTATGTATTTCTTAAACACTTAACATATATAACACTGCTCCATTTTTATTAGGTTCCTATCTTTTTTGTGTATCATTGACAAAATTTTTGAGTGTTATGCCCCTAAACTCATTTTCCTCATAAGCTCTGTAGCTTTTGTTGTATGATTTTGCATAGCATGGTGCTTTTGGGAAACGTCTGTGTCACATTCGCATACAGTAGATCTGACTGTACTAGCACAATAGCTTCTGAGTCCTCATTGGTGTGTTTCTTATTGTAGGCAGTCAATCATCATAATTCCTTTAACTCTTAAACATAAAACATTTGCTAAAAAAATAAGGTAATAGCAATAATGATAACCATAACATTTACTCAGTAGAATGAGTAAGAACAGGAAATAGCATATGAGCCTACCTAAAAATCTGAGGAATGTTCTACCAACGCATGCAAGAAATCTCATGCATAAACCCTTAGAGAAACCTATCTGGCAGGTACATGAATTGGGAAACCCATGTCCCTAGCACACCTCATAGCTGTGGACTGCTGATGGTGCTACCCTTGGTTCTTTCAGGAATGATATGTACCACATGAGATTACGTCTCTGCTAGTTGTTCTCCTTCTGGTCTTTTGCACTCTTTCTGGGTAAGGCTGCTTTTCTTCTGCTCTAGAACTGATAAAATACAGGTAAGCTCTTTTAGTTTACAAGCATCTTTAATAAGGCACAGACAAAATGTCCTGATATTTTAGTAAAACCAAACCACACCGCCACTACCACCCCCGTCAACATTGTACATGTTCACTTACAAGCACTTTTTAAAGCTAGAGAACTACAAATCTCAGCTCTACAGACAGCAGGGGTTTCACTGCTTTGTCCTCTGCACTATCTATATGAAGTTTTTTTTTGTTAAATCCAGTTAATTGGGGACTCAAAATTAATCCTGTCATTTATTCATCAGATATTTAATGATTGAATAAGAATTTCAGAAGAGAAATGACTTGATTTGTAAGAGAGGATATTGTTGTGGAATAGTCAAGGTAGGATCCTCCTCAGATTTATAGCTGAAAGAGAGGAAACTCAAAGCTCATCTGGTCCAGTTTACTCATTTTTACAATGAAACTGGTTTGTTCAAAGTTAACACTATAAGTTATAAGTGGTAGAATCAGGATTCAAATTCAGGTCCTTTGGCTCTTAATCTGACAAATTTAAACAGTATTCCCTCTAGCTTTTAAATTGGGCACATAGGTCTTGAATATTGCTGGTCCCCTTTTCCAAAGATGTCCTCCTGCCTTCTCTATTTTTCCATGAAAGAGAATGGGTCTGAATATATAGATTTAAAAGTCATCTGCATCAGCCAGTGAGATCAAGAGAGAATGTGCAGATCAAGAGAAGAGGGAGAACAGAATTTTACATTTAATTGGTGGGAGATAGTTAATAATGCATCATAGGGGACCCAGAAGAAGTAATTAGACTGGACAGCAACAGAATCATAAAAGCCAAGAGATGAGAGAGTATCTAGGACAAACAGGGTAGTTAATATTTTAAGAAGCTGCAAAGAGCTCAGATATAATGAGGACTAAGTAAAGGTCATTGAGGGATCATTGGTAATTTTGGGTGACCACTTTCAGTTGTTATAGAGTATCAAGTCAGATTTCAAAGGTATGAGAAGTTAGTAGGAATGGAACAAATGGAGATATTGAGTATAGGCAACTTTTAAAAATTTGGCTGTGAAAAGAAGAATTTTAGAATGGTAGCTTGAAGTGAAGTGAAAATCACTAAAAAGAAAAAAACAGATGAGACTTAATCATGTTTACGGGGGACTAAGAAGGAGCCAGATAAAGAAATACATACTGGCTTCAGATAAGTGGCAACATGCTTCTAATAATGACCAATATGCAAGAAATAGTATAAGAGATAATTCAGGAAATGTGATTGAAAAAAGTGGTGGTCCAGACACATGAAAATGAAACCTAGTGGAAAACTTCCTGAGTATTGGGTACATCCTCTCTGTTGAGGATCTGTCATAGGAAAGCAGAGCAGCATTGTGTAGAATGAAATGATTTGGATTTAGTCACAATCAGTGAAAGTAATTCCCATAACAATGAGATCACAGATACACTGAACTATTATTAGGTGGTTAGCTTAATGGAAAGAAAATAGTTCCACAGCTGAAGTCTAAAAAGTTTTGTTGTTTTCTCTTCTTCTTTTGTCTTCAGTCTTTCCCAGCGTTAGGGTATTTTCCAATAATAAGTCCTGTCTTCTCATTATGTGGCCAAAGTATTTAAGTTTCAGCTTTAGTATTTGCCCTTCCAATGAGCAGTTTGAATGAATGTCTTTAAATATTGACTGATTTGATCTCCTTACTGTCCAACGGACTCTGAAAAGTCTCTGGCAGCACAATTTGAATGCCAGTTTCTGTGGCATTCAGCTTTCCTTATAGTCCAACTCTTACAGCCATAAATTGCCACTGCTTTAACTATATGGATTTTCGTATGCTATACAAATTTGCCATAGCTTTCCTTCCAAGGAGCAAGTGTCTCGTAATTTCATGGCTGTAGTCGCTGGCCGAGTGATCTTTATATTCTGAAAGGACTGGGCAGTAATGTAACTTCACTACTTAACAGTTTGTGATTTTATTGGTTTTTCCTACTCTTCCCAGCAGTATACTGTTTTTTAAAGTATTTTTTAAAAAATTATTTAATTCCCTCTTCCTCCCCCATTGGGCAAATTAAAAAACCAAAAGCCTGGAAAAACAGTTCTTCGTTGTATATCTACATAAACCAGCAAAACAAATCCCTGCATTAACTGTCTGAAAGCAGTTTGTTTATTTGAAATTCATCACCTCTCTGTCAGGAAAGTACTCTTGGATTCAATCTTTGTCATTCTCCTGATCAGAGTGCTAAAGTCTTTTAAAGTTGTTTTTGTCTATTAATGGTCTTATCATTGTATGAATTATTTTTTCTTAGTATTGCCCTGGTATTTGGGGGAAGAAAACAACCCAACACTCAAGATTAATTAATAACTTTAGAAATCAGGAATAAAAGGACCTTTCCTTAATACAGGGTGGCCCAAAAGTCTTAGTGAAGTTTTTTTTAGGATTTATTTATTTTTAGTTTTCAGCATTCATTTCCACAAGATTTTGAGTTGCAAATTTTTTGTCCCCATCTTTCCCCTACCTCCCACCCCAAAATAGCAAGCCTAGTGAATGTGCCTTCCCCAGTCTGTTCTCATATCCTCCCCCTTCACCTCCCTAACGTTCTAGTATGGCAGGATGAGTTTCTGTACCCTAGTACTTATGTGTCTTATTTCCTAGTTGCATATAAAAAAACAAACAAACCAAACCAAATTTTTAAACATTTGTTTTTAAAACTTTGAGTTCCAGATTTTTTTCCCCTTCTTCCCTCCTTACCCATCCCCACTGGGAAGATAATTCAATGTAGATTATACATGTGTAATTACCCACATCATTTCCCTAGTAGTTATATTGTGAAAGACTAACTATATTTCCCTCCATCCTATCCTGCCACCCACTTAATCTGTTTTCTCCTTTGACCCTATCCCCTTTTAAAAAATGTTTGCTTCTAACTACCCTCTCCCTCAGTCTGCCCTCCCTTCTATCCTGCCCCCTCTTATCCTCTACCCCCCTATTTTCCTATAGAGTAAGATACCTTATTGAGTGTGTATGTTATTATTCACTCCTTAGTCCAAATTCAGTGAGAATCAGGTTGTCCCATTCCTTTTCACCTTCCTCCTCTTCCCCTCCATTGTAGCAGTTTTTTCTTGCCTCTTTTATGTGAGATAATTTACCCTAATCTATCGCTCCCTTTCTTCTTCTCCCAATAAATTCCTCTCACCTCTTAGTTTTATTTTTTAGAAATCATCCCTTCATATTCAATTCATTCTGTGCCCTCTATGTATACATGTAAATACAAATGCCCACACTCACATATATATTTGTATATACGTACATCCTCCTGTACATACTTATGTATACACGCATATATTCCCTTCAACTGTCCTCATACTGAGAAAAGTCTTATGAGTTACAATTATAATTTTTCCATGTAGGAATGTAAATAGTTCAACTTTAGTAAGTTCCTTATGATTTCTTTTACATGCTTACTGTCTCCTGTTTCTCTTGCTTCTTGTATTTGAAAGTCAGATTTTTTTGTTCAGCTCTGATTTTTTTTTCATCAAGAATGCTTGAAGTTCCTCTGTTTCATTGAATGAATGACCATATTTTTCCCTGTAGCATTATACTCAGTTTTGCTGGGTAGGTGATTCTTGGTTTTATCCTATCTCCTTTGACCTCTGGAATATCATATTCCAAGCCCTTTGATTCCTTAATGTAGAAGCTGTTAGGTCTTGTGTTATCCTGATTGTGTTTCCACAATACTCAAATTGTTTCTTCTGACTTCTTGCAGTTTTTTCTCCTTGACCTGGGAACTCTGGAATTTGATTATAATATTCCCAGGGGTTTTCTTTTTGGGATCTCTCTCAAGAGGCGGATTAGTCAATTCTTTCACTTTCTATTTTGCCCTCTGGTTCTAGAATATCAGGGCAGTTTTCCTTGATAATTTCTTGAAAGATGGTGTCTAGACTCTTTTTTTTTTTCTTTTTAAAAATTGATTTGTTTATTTACTTTTAGTTTACAAGATTCAGTTCCACAATCCCTTGAGTTTCAAATTTTCTCCCTCCCCAACCCTCCCCCCATGGCAAGTAGTTTGTTTCAATCTGCATTCAGACTCCACATCTCTTTCTCTGGATGTGGATATCTCTTTTGATCCTGAGTCTTTTAGAGCTGTCTTATAACCTTACTTTGCTGAGAGGAGCCCAGTCTATTGAAGTTAGTCGTCACATGTACATTATGTCTGTGAGTGTGTATAATTTTCTCCTGGTTCTGCTCTTCTCGCTCAGCATTAATTTATATAAGTCTCTCCAGGTTATTATGAAGTCCGTCTGCTCCTCTTTTCTTATAGCACAGTAGTATTCCATTAAATTCATTTATCACAACTTGTTCAGCCATTCCCCAGTTGATAGGCATCCCCTTGTTTTCCAATTCTTTGTCACCACAAAAAGAGTCACTATAAATATTTGGATCTGTTTTATAGTAATTTGATTTCTCATAAAGTCATTAGCTTCCAATTGCTCCAATCTAATTTTGAAAGAGTTATTCTCTTCAGTGAGTTTTTAAAATTCCTTTTCCATCTGGCAAATTTGGCTTTTTAAAGCATTTTTCTCCTCGGCCTTTTGGGCCTCTTTTGCCATTTGAGTTAGTCTGGTTTTTTTGTGGGGTTTTTTTTTTTGGAGGGGGGAATGCAGGGTAATTGGGATTAAGTGACTTGCCCAAGGTCATATGGCTAGTAAGTGTTAAGCGTCTGAAGCTGGATTTGAATTCAGGTTCTCCTGACTCGAGGGCCAGTACTCTATTCACTGAGCCGCCTAGCCTCCCCTTAGTCTATTTTTTAAGGTGTTATTTTCTTAAGTGGGTGTCCTCTAGAAGGCTGTTGACTTGCTTTTCCTGATTTTATTGCATCATTCTCATTTCTCTTCTCAATTTTTCTTCCACTTACTTGACTTTCAAAATCCTTCTTGAGCTCCTCCATGACCTGTAACTAGTTCATATTTTTCTTGGAGGCTTTTGATGCAGGGGTTCTGACTTCACTGTCTTCCTCCTGCTCCATGCCTTGATCCTTTTTGTCCCCAAGAAAGGATTCTGTGGTCTATTTGTGCTTCCATTGCTTGCTCATACCAGCAGCCAGTTACTTGACTTTTGAACTCTTTGCCATGGTAGAACTCTGCTTCCAGAATGAAGGGAGCTACGTCCCAAATGGCTGGGGTTTTTGCAGCTGCCAGAGCTACTAGATGGGCACCCTTTTTACAGCCCCCACACACTCTGGCTCATTGATCATACATGCTAGGACCACCCAAGACTGTGATCCAGATCTGGATCCAAGCAGGTCAAAGCAAGAGTGCTTAGCCTCTAAATGGGCTCTTGCTCCCTCTACAATCTGCAGGCCAAGAGCTCTGGAAGCAGCCCCTGGGCAGCAGCTGCAGCCACCACAGCCACTGTATCTCCTCTGCTGCCACTGTACCTCCTCTGCTGCCGCTGTAACTTCCCTGCTACCACTGTACCTCCTCCATTTTTCGCTCTGGGAGTAGCAGCTGGACCACGCTCTTCTATCCCCACCTGGAGCAACCAAGTTCTACACTGACCTTTTACTTTGTCTTTGGCATTTATGGATTGAGAAGTCTGGAAACCGCTGCAGCTGCTAGTGATTTACTCTCGTGAAGTCTGCTCTAGCCATTTACTCAATGAGGGTCTCCCAGGGGCTAAATCCAGTCTCAGGCAGGACTGCCCTCGGCTCCCAGCACACTGTGATGGACCCTTCCAGTCTGCCTGCCAGGCTTCCTTCAGTGGGAGATTTGTTCTCTGTTACTTTGTGGGCTCTGTTGCTGTAAAGTTTGTTTAGTCACTTTTTACATGTATGGAGGAGGCAGAACCTGGAGCTGTATGGAGGTCCTGTTTCAGCTCTGTCCTCCTCTCAGGGCAGTTTTAAGTAATTAAAGATACTAAAACTTAAAACCAGATTAAGACTTGGGCCACCCAGTAAATAGTAAAATAATATTTTTCAAAATCTAAGAGCAAGCATCATATATATGATATATATCTATATATATATCTGTGTATGTGTGTGTGAAAAGAGTGCATTTTCCAGTAAGATTAGAGGTAAATTAGCAGGAATGCCCCTTACCACCAAGGTATGGTGAAGTATAAGTATTTTGGCCTTTAACCTTTTAGGGCACCTTTTTTTTTTTTAAGATGGGAGATAGCTATTTTATTTCTCTAACGTAGTTTTCTAAAAATTGAGTGCCACTTGCTTTCTTTAATTTAGAGAATTCTTAGTATGTGTGCTAAAGGAAGCGATTTTAAATAGAGTTCTACAAGTATTTTATCTCAAATCTACTGATTTTTTTTCATAATGGTAACTTTTGCCTCATTAATTTCAGGCTTGTTACTCTTAACAAATTCAACAATATCAGAAATGGTTGAAATTGATATTGTTTCTAAACTTGCACATAAGTGTATATATCTATTGTAGTGAAAACAGGTTTACAGTTATTTTATTGTGCTTTGCAAACCTACCTATTTCCCTCTATGGTAGGAAACTATGCTGTTCTTTTACTTTCTTTTTCACTAAAATGAAAATGGTAATTCAGTGACTGTAGTCAGATATGACAACTGAGGATTTGAATTTAACTTTTCTACTTATGCTGCTTTCCCAATCCCCTTATCATTTCTCCATTGCTCAAAATGTAAATATTTTGTCTTTCCTCTTACTAGTATCTCTTGTTAACTAAATTGTCTCTGAAGATTGTTTATATAAGTAGACTTGAAATAATTATTAATCCTGTAGGTGTGGGTGTTGTAGGTACCTCCCAGAAAACTTTCAGGAATTTCTGCCCACCTACCAGATTTTCCCTGGAGGGTGTGTGAGAATTTTTTTAAGCAACCAAACATACAACCCACAAACAAAACACCTATTTAGTGTGCTTGTAAAGATATAACCTGTTAAGTGTGAAAATACAGGCCAAGGGCTCTTTCAAGAACTAGAAAAAAATTAACCACTAGAAGAATCACAAAATGTTTTCACTGAAGTTAATTTCTCACTTTATCTTATCCTCAAAGGTAGAAGCAATTGCTCTGCGTGTGTGTGTGCGCGCGCGCATGTGTGTGCACTGTATATACAGCACCTTGCTTGTATTTTGTTCTTAGTATTGCATTTCATTGAAGTGGGCTCTCTTGATGTAAACACAAGTCTTCAAGAGCTGCTCATCTCTTACCTGGAATAGACTGATAGAATTAATGGTCTATTCAGAAATGTAGAAAAGAGGTTCTGGATAAGCTCTCTGGTTTGCATGATTGAGGGGATAATAAATTCCATTTTGGTGGGCCAAGGCATCTCCAGAGTACTGGCAGACTGCTTTTAAGGGGTGATTAAAACAAAAGAGAGGTAAGATTCAGTCCTGAGAAGCTTTAAAAAGTGGAATTCAGCTATTAATTGAACACCTAATTTATGTCTAGCACTATGCTAGTCTGTTAAGTATAAAAAAAAGAATTATATCATGGAGTTATTTAGAATAGTGGTATCATGCTTAAGTAGAAATGAGGGCCCCCAAACCATACACAAGGATCCCCACAGGCCACATACTGACTTAGAAAACGTTATTTTACATGAACTATGTTTTATTCTGTTTTTGTTTCATTAACTATTTCCCAATTACATTTCAATCTTTTTAGGCTACATTTTGGAGAGTTGTGGGCCTCAGGGCCTTGTGTTGGACATTTCTAATTTAGAATATTGGTGAATATTAGGGATGTTAGAGAGGACCTACTCCTACCTCTTCATTTTACCGAAGAGAAAACAGATATTAAAAAGTTTTAATTTGCTCAGGACCACAAGATCATTGGTGATTAATGTTGTGTTCTGTGACTAGAACCCAATTGCAATGCTCTTTTTATAGTTACCATTCTTAAAGTACTTAAAAGACCTTACCAGTACCCTCACGCTGCTCCTCTATTTGGAGAATTTCAAGGAAGAGCAAAGAATTCCTCCTGAAGCCCCCATTTAAAGAGGGCTCCCAGGCCAGCCATTTCTTAATTTCCCATCAGTTGTACTCTTTTGGACTGGACTCTGTCATACCCTTTTGATGAATACATCCTCCCCTATCTCTTTTTCAGCTTCTTACTGGATTTTGTCTTCTCCCATTAGATTGTAAGTTCCTTGAGGCAATGAGGCCTTTCCTTTTTGTATTTGTATCCCCAATACTTAGCTCAGTGCCTGTTAACACTATAGGTGCTTAATAACTGTTTATTTGACTGATTAAGGAACCTAGAATCTGCCTACTTGAGAGATGATGACGCACCAGGAACATTTAGAGAACAGTATAGCAAAGTATATCATTAAATGATCCTTATATTTGAAGGATCTTTATACTTATAAGGATCTCTCAGATATCCTTTCTACTAGTATAACCTTCCTGCACTTTATTTAGTTGAGGATCTTCTTGAGTTTCTGTGGTTCCTTGCCTCCCCCCCACCCCCATTTATCACCTGATGGCCAATATTCTGGTAATGAGCCTATGACAAACTATATTTCAATTCAGTTTTTGAATTCAAATTCACATTTGAAGCCTTTCAGCTTGGTGTAGCATTCTAGAGCTTGGCTTCTGCTGATACAGCCATGGAGAACCCATATTCTTAGACTAATGTGGCAAAAACTGTATAGTACCAGACTGTATTTTAGTTCAGAGAAGGCCAACAGTCAGGTGGTGGCCCAATTAAGAAAGGTTTAGCCCCTCCAAAAAGCAAAAAAAAGAGAAAAGTTTAGCAGAGGTGCTGTAAATAAGTGATTTTTGGTTTTTAGTTTTATTTTGGATTCCTCTTTTTGTATATTATTTTGGAAAATGATGGCGGTATAGTTTTCTAAAACTCTGCTCTCCCTTAAAAAGAAAAGACTTAAAATTACATTTTCATAAGACTGCATACCTGCAAAAATGTATCTGTATTTCTTTATTGCAGTAGCATTTTTGTTAAACGTTTATTCCCTCTTATATAGATCTTCAGGATCTACCTTGTTTTCTGGTGTTGGGAATATCATAAAGAAAATAAGATTTTAAGAGCTATCTCTTGTGGTTGGATGTGACAGGGAGGGCTGCTAAGATAGAGTGATTGTCAAATATGGCTTTGCTTTTGATAGCTAGCATTCTCTTAGTCTTTACCAGATTATATTTGTTTTGTTCATTGAAGGATTAGATTGTGTTAAACTAGAGTTTCTGTATTTGAGTGGTTGCCTAGTTCCCTGTTTCTTAGTGAAATACAGCATGACCAAATGTAAAGAGTAAATTAACAGTTTGACTTTGCTTTTCTAGACCTATTGAGTACCAAGTTTGATTCTGCTTTTGAGTGAACTTTCTTTTTGAGTGAGCACTCATTTCTTACTGCCTGAGGTTATACATTTTCAGTGGATCATCCCTCCTGTACTGGGGTTCAGGTGGGTGAAGAAAAAAACAGAAAAAAATAACTTGAGCTACTGTTTTCTCTTTCTTGGGATGCTGACAGTTTAACATTTGAGATACTTATTTTTAGGCATTTGAAAACAGTGATATTTAGCAGCTTAATATAAGATAGACTTTTTTTAAAAAACCATACAATTATAGAATATAAGCAAAGGAATAATTATATTTATGAGGTTGTTAGGAAAGAAGAAATTGAAAGCTGTGAGTGTTCAGATTGTCTCTGGGGGAGGGGGGATTTCTTTCCTCTAGTCCAGGAAAACTTTCTGGAAGAAATGCTAGTTTTTGTACTTAAGCAGGCACGCATGTTTTGTTCATTTTGAGACTGGTTTATTTCATAAAATTTTAAGATTTAGACAGTATAAATGACAAAATCAAATAAAGTGAATATTTATTATCTATCATTTTATTTTTTATAAAATTTCTTTCTAAATTGATATGCATTTTGACGCAGTATTGTAATGGATAAAATTGAGGATTAATTTGGAAATAGAATTTGGACAACATATTGTATTTCATATTCATTCATTTCATTGTGAATTGACTTCTTTGCTAAATCTATTGCAGAGTAACACGTGATATTCTTAGCTCATGACAATGCTTTGTTTTATAGAAAATATTCCTTCCAATGTATATATCCAATAGGATTTTATTTTTGTACTAACATTATTTCCGTCCTTTTTTATGAAATACTGTTGTATTCTCTGGACTAGTTCTCAGATAATAGCTTTTCTGTAGAAGCAGTATGGTACACACACAGACTCAACACACTTCTTTAAGTAGTGTTTCAAAACAGTTTCCTTGATGTCTCCTAGGATGAAAATATATGAAGAAAACATGCCTATTTCTTGGAAACCGTACCTCTATTGATCCATCTGAACGTAATAGCAGGTGATAAGACCCAGCCATGGCAGGGGAAAGTTGACATTGAGAGCTGGTTTGCTTTCTCTCTCTGAGTGGGTTCTTCAGCCAGTATTTGTAACTTTTAAACTGTTTTATTTTCTTCTTTTCTTGCTTTCTTTTCCTGTTATGTCTGGTTTCTGATTCTACTACTTAGAGCTTATTTTTTTGGTTTCAGATTGTGTCCTGTATCTGAAGCCTTTCTTAACTACTTTTTGCTTGATTTGAAGTGTTTTTAGTTTAAATATCTTTGGTGAAAAAGTATATATGCAGTTGTCAAGGGTCTTGAAGATGAATGTAAATTTGAACAATATTTAATAAATATAATTTTTATATTTTCTAAACTATCCTTTGAACCTAGTAATTTGCTTCAAAACTTGATTCTTACCTATTGTCTGTAAAAGTTGTATTTAATAATATAAATGCAGTTGCATAAAATTTCATCAGTTGCCAAGTTTTGAATGAAAACTAAGAATTTTCTTAATTTTAGAATTATAAAATTTATAGAAAGCACCAAATTATCCATTATTGTGGGTGAAACTTTTCTTTTAGAAAACGAGGTAGAAGATTACTACTATGTGATTAAAGCTGAAGTTCAGAGAGGCTTTGTCTAAGGAATAATATTAAAAAGCTTCTTTGATCCATATATAGCATTTGCAAAATTGTGTTGTTGGGAATGGCATACTAAATTAAACTTTTCATAATTCTTACACTACCACCTCCTTTGTAAACTTTTTCAGACCCAGATCAAGAAGATTGAATTGATTTCTATAGGACTCTTTGAATCAAAGTCTTAACTTTAATTGAAGGAGAGTCAATACTTTAGATAGACTTGTGATTTCACTGGTGTGTTTTTCCCCCAGAGAAGATCACAGGGATCACAACCCTGCTAATAAACCTTTTTTTTTCTTGTGCTGTTTGCAGTGCTTTTTCACCATTTAGGCCAACATTTGGTAAAGAAAGCTTACAAATATTTAGAACTCTTTGCTTTGGGAACCCAGTGTGACTGGAATAGTCTAGTTGCTCTGGGATGCATTTGATTTTAAGGTTAGACTCATCTTAGGTTCCTTAATTTAAAGTATTGCAACTTTTCTTTTCTTTTTTTTTCCAATCTATTTATTTATTTATTTTTTCTGAAACAAGCCTTTTATTTTTTAAATTTATTTTATTGACCTGTTTGTTTACTTTTAGATTACAAGATTTCCGTTCCAGAGTCACTTGAGTTTCAGATTTTTCTCCCCTTCCTCCCCAACCCCTCCCCCCCCCCCCACCATGGTGGCATACAATCATGTATAGGATCTGCAAACTCTTTCACATTGTACAATAGTCTGGTTGTATAGGTGTTATAGCCAGTGGAGTGAACAGTGAGAAAAGAGAAACAAAAGCCAAACATAGAAAAGAATGATAGCATGCATTGCTTCAGTCTCCTTTTAAACTCTGATCTTTCTGGATCTTTCTCTGAATGTAGACATCTCCTTCCATCCTGACACTTGTAGAGTTGTCTTTTAACTGTATCACAACTTTTCTAACCAAATAAATTAAAGATGAATTTATTTCCTTTTGATTTCAAGCTTATTTTGATGAAATTATTTGCATTTTCTGTACTACTCACAAGATATAGTTCTGGAAAAGCTAGCAACAGAATTGAGAAGAAAGGTATAAAGTAATCAAAGGTATAAAGATATACAAAAAGGAGGTAAAACCATTTCTGTTTGCTGGTTTCATGATGGTATACATGGAAAATCTTAGGGAATCGGCAAAGATAGTAATTGAGATAATAGCTTTAGTAAAGTTGCAGGCTACAAAATACTTTCAAAATAAACCAGTTTTCATATAATAGTAACAAAATCTAAGAAGGAATAATAGAAAGGGAAATCCCATGCCAAATAAATAAAAAATGCTTTAAAAAATTGTATATGCTTTTTCTGTGTTGGAGGGACACCTGTTAAAGGTGGTTGGGGAACTTGACATGCTTTAGCTGTGTGGTGTTTGGAGCCATTATCTAAAGAGAGCAATAACCACCTGCATCCTAAGGAGTGCTCACATTTACAGAGCACTGTATAGTCTGCAAAGTACTTTATAGACATTATTTGATTTGATATCTAAGGTTATATAGCTGTTGTTGAACCTCAGTCTTCTAGAATTCAAGAAGAGCCTCTCTACTACACTCAACTTCCTCCCCTGGCAGATCTCATAGTGAAATTTCTGTTGAGTGTTTTGAAGCTGGGGGTAATAGAACGCTTTAATAGCTATCTCAGTTTAAGGGGCACCTTAAAATTGGATGCTTACTTACTTTTTAAAAGTCAGTGCAACTCTACCTGGTTCATTTTGTGTTTCTTTAAATATATAAAAGTTGCCCTGACATAAAATGGGGAGCACAGTAAGGATATTATAGTAGCAACTCCTAAAGGACCAAAGGGGCGAATTATAGTTTACTTCCTGGATAATAGTCTCTCTGAATATATGACAAATGTGCTTAATACCAGATTTTCCAACTTAGCACCTATTTTGTCTGTATAAGCAGTTTGTAGTGGTGCTTGATTTTCATTGTGTTAAAATTTAAGCTTATTCAAAATATAGAATTGTTGTGTTCAAGATAATTGCAGCTTGTAACAGCAAGCACCCTAGCACACGCAGGATGGCCTTCTGGCATAGGTTCTTTGATCTGTTTTTAAAGGAAAAACTGTTCAAAAAGGGGTTAACAGTATTTTGAGAGAATCAGAGGGGATATATTACATTCATTAGTTCAGGAGAAAGGTCAGTACCCTGAATGTAGAGAAAATACAAGCAGAGAAAGTAGCACAAAGACCAATAGACAGGGCTCCAACTGAGTAAAGCAAGATTGCTGTACACATTACATATATCACTGGATTGAGGAAACAGACATCTAAGCAGTTGGGGGGGTTCTGAACATAACAGTTACTCAGAGTCTCCGCCAGGAAATCAGAAGATTCTTCTCATGAGCGAACACCCAAAGCAAAATACTAACCCCCCAGAATATATAACAAAGACTTGTCATCTGATTGGCTGAGTGCTGAGCAGCTTGAAATTCCTCTTGCACTTAATTGGAAACTCCCAGTAGCCCAGAGCCTTATTAGCTCTTGGCCAAGGCTCTTTGTGCCTATTAATGAACAGGGAAGATCTTCAAATTCTCTTAACATTATACAGCCCAGGTATAAAAAGAATAATCAGAAAGTATTGTGTTTTTATAGGTGTGTGTGGAAGGCAGTGTGCTTGATCTGAAAGAAGTATGAGATGGTCTTTGCTGTCAAGGAGATCACAATCTAGTTGTGGAAACAAAAAGATAAAGAGAAGAACATACACAAAAAACTAACAGGAACATGCTATAACAACTGAAAAACATGCTTTTAAAATTTATAGGATGGAGAGGTTTAGGGAGTGGACTAGAAAGACTTCACAGAGAAGGAAGGATGTGAGTGGAGTCTAGAAGAATTTCACAGAATTGAAATATGTTGAAGACCTATTATGTTTTAGATGCTCAAAGAGCTAAGTATAAGATATGAAGCTCAAGTTTACTGCAGACCGTGCTGTTTTTCCTTGCTACCTCCAAAGAGTAAAACCATTGAACACAGTGAATTTTAAAAAGTATTTAGATTTCTCCTTTTCCTTAGGAGATTTTTTTTTTAGAGGCAGGGGAATATTAATAGTGTTTTTCTATAGATGTATTCATTATCTTTATTGAAACCATTTTGTGTTTTTAAAGTGCCTAGTCTTGCTGTTTAGAGGAAAGCTTTGTTTTTGCTTCTGTTTTTGTCTTCACCATTTCATTTTGTTTGGTATGCTCAGGTCTGATCCTCACCCTTTACTTTTCCCCTAATGAGGAAGACTTTCTGATTTGTGGTGGGAAGGGAGGAGGGACACAAAGACAGTGTAAAAAGAGCACAGATCTGACTGGCAGCGCTCTTGTTCATGTGTGAAATAAGGCTTTTCTGGTCTTGGAGTTGAAGGCTGATTTTTGAGGCTGAGAAATAATTTTGCAGGCTTGATGAAGTTAGGGAGAAATGTGATTAATGTGACAAGTAAGGCTACTTTCTTTGGAGCATTTTTTTTTGTGTCTGTTGGATACACCCCCTTTGAAAAGTTTACTTTTGTCCGAAGAACTTGTTCTCTCTTATCCAGTAACAAAAAGGGAGAAAAGCAATTGTTAATTATTACAGATTGAAAACTGGCAAAAAGCAATTTAGGTATTTCCCAGGCTTTATTTATATCTATTTTTTAAGTAGCAGATTAGAAATTTTCTCTGAACTCTAGTAATAAATTGCCAGAGAATTGCATATGTTTTTGTTTTTAATGGCTAAACATTTTAATGGAACATCTAGATTGATACATGGGACAAATATATTCTTGAACTGTTAATTAGAAAACTTTTCATTAAATTATCGATTATGATTTTGGGGGGGTGTCTTCATTTCTGAGTCTCTCAGCACTCCTCTGTCTCTTATAACGATGAATATTTTAAAAGAAAAACAGTTGCAAAACTAAACCACACTCCACAATTGTGACTATATGTGTAATATTCCATACTTCTAGTCCCCCAACTCTGGAAAGAAAATGCATTTTGAAATTTCCTCTTCATTCTTTTCTAAAACATTAAGCTTCTTGAGATAACACGTATGTACAAATGAAATGTAAATAGGATTTCTTCTTTTAATTGATTTTTTTGATTTAATTTTGATTTAATTGATTAATTACTGACTTTGGACATAAGCAGAAAAGAGGATAGGAAGAAAGCAAGCATTTACCACTTAAAAGGATGAAAAGATGTTGGGAGTTAGGGTCACATAGATTTAGAGCTCGAAGAGTTCTCAGAGGACATCTAGTCAAATCTCTTCATTTTACATAGGGGGAAACTAAGGTCCAGGAGAGTAACTGATTTGTCAAAGTTCACACAAATAGTAAACATCAGAGGCCAAATTTGACTGCAGAATCAGTGCTCTTTTCCCACTTGTGTTACTGATTTCATTTGATCTTACAAA
This sequence comes from Pseudocheirus occidentalis, assembly GCA_028646575.1. Lineage (NCBI taxonomy): Eukaryota > Metazoa > Chordata > Mammalia > Diprotodontia > Pseudocheiridae > Pseudocheirus > Pseudocheirus occidentalis. The sequence goes on from CM053593.1 coordinate 63,778,970, forward strand.
GCAAAATTTTCTAATAGCAATTTACTGTGCTCTCTAGAAGGTATTAGGAACAAAATTGGTTTCCGTCTTAACTTTGAACTCGGTTTGAACCCCTTCCAACCATAGTGTATTAAAAAAATATTAGGCTTAAAATCAAAAGAATGTGGTTTTGAAGGGGATGGGCCAGGTGAGTTATAAGGTTCTTTCTGCCCTCATATCCTGTATGCATCGGCCAGTGCCCTTGTTTGCTTCAGTGGTTATTGTTTATATAGTTCTTATATGTTGTTTCTATATGTAATATATTCCATATATATAAAAATAAACTGTATTTATATAGTTCTTATATATTTTATATATATATTCTAGTTATTGGGTTTTACATAGGCAGTGGGTGGAGCAGTGAATAAAAAGAGTGCTGGACCTGGATTCAAGGTGATTGCAATTCAGATCTGGCCTTAGATGCTATCTGGGTAAGTCACTTGACCTGTTTGCCTCAGTTCCCTCAACTATAAGATAGAGATAAATAATAACACCTACCTTGCAGCGTTAGTATGAGGATCAAATGAAATGATACATGTTTTTTTAAAAAATAGCACTTTGCACTGTGTCTGGCACATAATAAATAGGTGCTGTGTAAATGCTTGTTTCCTTTCTTTCCCCCTTAAAAAAAACCAAAACCAATAAGGCCCAGTCTACCCCTCCAGCTTGAGCATTGCTCTCCTTATGTGTTTTCTACAGAGTAACTGAAAAGTGGTTCTTGAGCCTTTGTTTGGAGTTATCTTGTGTGTGGAGAGTCCACTCCTTCCCATGTCTACTCCTTCCACTTTGAAGTAACTCTGATTGTTAAGAAATTTTCCTTCACATCAAATCTAAATATATTTGCCTTTGTGTGACTTCTACCTACTATTTTTTCTAGTTCTGTCCTATGGAACAAATAATGAATCAAATCCTTCTTCCCACAACTGCCTTTGAAATAGTTAAAAGACCATCTTGCAGACCTTGCTATTATTCCCCCTGCTCTCTCCCCCCACCTTCTGCCTAAATACTCAATTCTTATGTGACATAAAATTGAAACCTTCTATCCTTGTTGCTTTCCTTTAGATTCTCTCCAGCTGATACACGCCCTTCCTAAAATGTCATGCCTAGACACGAATACGATACCAAGATACAGTCTGACCAAGGTAGAGGAAATCAGTGGCTACCCCCACCTTGTTCCATGAAGTTAAACCTCTCTTAATGTAGCCCAAGATTGGATTCCCTCTTGGCAGCAATTTCATACAAATGACTCATAGAGGATCCCTCGGAGCATTTTGTATTGTACTTCATTAATGTGCTTAGATTGCATTATAGTTTTTTATCTTATCTCCTGTTAGACTATAGTACAGGAGGGCAGGGACCATGTTATTTAATCTTTTTTTTTGCAGCTCTACTAGCAAGTAAATGGATATACTTATATGCCTTGGATTGAGCTTTTCACTCAGCCAGTTGTTTTAAGACAGTTATTGATGCTTAGGATAATGTGCACAGGCCAATTTGGTATATTTATTAAGAGTTATAGGGAATAAGATATAAAAAATAACTCATGTATCAAAAGATGGATAATCATACTCAAATATATTAGTGATCTCATCAGTTTGGATGTGTGCAGCAAATCATCTTGTAGTCCATCTGTTCTGCATTATTCTTGCTCATGTAACTTAATCACAGGGTTGCCACCTGAAGTGCTAAAGACCTTCCTCTTTTTCTTTTGACTTTGGAGAGCATACTAGTAGACCTCTCATCCCTTGCCATAATACCATCTATCTTTTCCTACCATATTATTTTCCTAATGCATTTCTCTTGCCCTCTGTGTCATTTTATTTTTCATTTTTTAAGGCTTTTTTTTTCATATGTCTCTAAGGTTTGTGAAGTTGGCACATAGGTCAGTCAGTAGTTGGTGTTCTTGTGTGGTTAGCTTCTTTTTGATGTATAAATTAGGTCCAAGAGTTTCTCCATACATTTAGTATCTTTTCTTTTTTCAGATATCTTGTGAATTGTTCCCTCAATGCTTTCACAGTTGTGGTATTACCAGTATGGATATCATCCGAATATACCTGGGTCTAATTTGACTGCTTTCCCTATCTTTTTCTCATTGGCATCATTTCTGCCTCCTATAAGCAAAGCCGGAATTGGTTAAAGTCCAAGTGTGATGCTTCTACTGTTCTTGACAGTGAAAAGTTATAAAAGTCTGTGCAGGTGGCTTCTATTTTTTTCCTATTGGTTGTTTATCTTTCTTAGATCTATTACCAAGCTCTCTTTAAATTGATTTTACCCACTATTGCTCTCTGCTTTAGGAGAGTCTGCATAATCTTCAGTGTCCTTCTTGGTAAGAGTTCAAAAAATAGGCTATATAATTAACTGGTGTTGTCTTTAACCTTCCGTCTTTCTCTTCTTGGCCAATATTTTTGCCAGTTGGCCAATATTTTCTGAGCAAGGCACATTTCAGGCTTGGGATTGGAAACTAGATGGAGGGGAAATGAAGTTTATGTTATGATTCAGGATGATGTGTTTTTAGTGTATGAGATGGGGAAGGAAAGTAAGTTAAACTTTTTGCTCATGGATTCTTTTTCCAATTTTGTTTAAGTGGAATCTGTTTCAAGATCTTCACTGTAAGTCCTGAACTCCTACATAGTAATCCTACCCTGGCAAAGGCTGCATTCATCCTGTTGACTGAAGTGCTACTGGACAGATGGTGGTAGCAGATGAAAATTCATTAAGGGAAAAGAAACCTCACAAACATTTATCCCAGTGGAAGAGATGTGGGGTTTATATGTTTATTTCCTGGGATCCTCCACAAGTTTGTGTGGGAGTCATTTGTTCTCCTTGTTTCCTGTTCTGTCATAACCTGCCACCTGCTATGTGGCTATACAAAGTAACACTTCCATTACATATCGATGTTTAACAAATTGTTTTATTTGTGACAGACACCGATTGTGATCACAGTAAAACAGGTCTAGGAAACTTATATATGCACTAAATTTGAAAGTTGATGGATGGATATATACTTGTAACATTGTTGGGAATGGGATGAGGGAGGTCAAGAATAATTTGGAACTACGTGACTATAGTTTCTTTTGCATGGGGGTGGAAGAAAATAATTTACACATATATTGTTTTGTAGCCTGTTAGGTTTCTAGATTGAGAACTGGAACCATTTCCAGATACAGCTGTCTGTGATTTAAAAAAAAATTAAATAGGAAAAGACCAAGTCAACAAGCCATAAAATTATAGTACAATTTGTGCTTTTTTACTTTATTCTGACTTTAGGAAAACATATGTAGCAACTGTGCAGCAGATCTAATGATGGCATATTTGGCATCTTTGCCTTTGGAGCCTGGAGTTTTAAGTTCTCATGCTTTGATATTTGAGTGAATGTGGGAAAACTATCCTTAAAGGAATGAAAAAAGCCAAAACAAAAGAAAACATCAAACTCCTGAGAATAAAAAAAAAACAATGTTCCACTTTGAAATGAAGAGCAAGTTAGTGGCATTTGGGGAAATGTTCGGGGTCACCATTTGTGATGTATAGATCGGTGTGGGTACTTATAGGCCAGATCTTGTTGCAAAAAATTCCAAGAGTGTCTAAAATCTTAGGTTTTGTGTATTTTATGTGTGGAATGTCACTTGAAAAAGAATTTTGCCTGCAGCATCAGAACTTTTTTGTTAAAGAGATTTTGTTGTATTGATATTTATTATGGTATTAGAATTCAGAGAGTCCTTGATTTGTTCAGATTCCCAAAGCATATTTTGTCATAGCCAATACCTACTTTTGGGTGCTCCCTCTCTAAGTTATAAATTAAGGTGATAAAATTCAGTTAGCATCTTCTAGACTATAGTTCCCCATCAGTTACTCTTCCACTTTTAATATGTGAGGTCTTTTCACTTCTTTTTTTACCTGTAAATTCCTGTTTGGCACATAAAACTTCTAACAGCCTTGCCTCTTACTATACTTACAGTCTTTTAATACATCACTTCCCTCCATGTACTCTCTAGGGTTCAGACACGTTAGCTTACTTGCTGTTCCTCACATGCGGTCCTCCATCTCTCATTGCTATACCTTTGTACTGTCTCTCTGTTGTGTCTAGAATGCTCTTCCCTATAACTTCACACTCATAGAATATCAGATTTTCTTTTGTGGTTCAAGTGGTTCAAAACACCACTTCCTGCAAGAAGATTTTCTTACCAGCTCAGGGATTCTTAACATTTTTTTTTGTGGTAGTGAGGTGGCATAATGGATAGTGCATCAACTCTGGAGTTAGGAAGACCTGGTTCAAATCTGGCTTCAGACACTGCTTGTGTGATCTTGAGCACGTCACAACCTTTCTCTGCCTTATCTACAAAATGGAGATAATTATAACACCCTCTTCCCCAGGTTGTTGTGAGGATCAAATGATCAAATAAGATATTTGTTAAGAACTTTGTAAACCTTGAAGTACTATATAATTGCTATTTTCATGATGATGATCGTCATCATTACCATCACCATCATCACCACGTACCTTTTTGGAAGTACAGTGAAGCCCTTGGGCCCCTTCTCTGAATAATATTTTTAAATCCATAAAATAAAACGTGCATTATTACAAAGGAAATAAATTATATTGAAACATAGTTATATGATATCTATCTATCTATCTGTCTTGTTTGTTTGTTTGTTTGTTTCTTTTTAAATTCATAGACCCCAGGTCAAGAAAATCCTTATTTTGTCTTACCAGTGCCTTCCACTCTAAGGCTGCTTTCCATCAACTCTGAACTTAATCTTATGTGTATTGATTTTAGTATATTTTGTCTCCCTGGTTAGAATATAAGCTCCTTGAGGAAAAAGGCTATTTTTCTTTTTAATCCCCTGGTTACAGTGCTTTACACTCACAGCCATACTCACGAATTCAGTTTAAGTAGTAAGTCACTACTTTGTGCAAGGCATTTTGCTGGACTTTATAGGGATACAAAGGTAGTAGTAATAAATAGGTCCTGCTCTCAAGAAGCTTGCAGTCTATTAGGTAAAGGACAGATTTATAACCATGATAAAATGGCAAGTAGTTTAGGCTGAAGTAGTATCCAGATCTAGTTCCTGTGAGGAATTGTAAGAGGCAGAGATTAAATTTACTCTGAGGAGCAGGAGAGAATAGGAACGGCTTCCTGAAGGAGACAGCATTTGATTTGGGCCTAGCCAGATTCAGAGAGGTTCTTCACCATGTAGACTGGGAATAGGTTTTTTCTGCAGCAGTAACTCTCAGAAACCATTTTAAAAGTTGGAGTTAAAAGTTGTGGTATATGAATGTAATGGAATACTATTGTGCTGTAAGAAATGGGGAGGAGATGGACTTCATAATTACCTGGAGAGACTTATACAACTGATGCTAAGTGAGAAGAGCAGAACCAGGAAAAACTTGTACACAATCACAGACACATCATATGTGTGACGACCAACCTTGATGAACTGAACTCTTCTCAGCAAAGCACAGTTATAAGACAACTCTACAAGTCTCAGGATGGAAGGAGATACCTACATTCAGAGAAAGATCTAGAAAGACCAGAGTTTAAATGGAGGCTGAAGCAATCTACATGCTATCATTCTTTTCCATGTTTGGTTTTCTTTCTTTTTTCCCATTGTTCACTCCATTGGTTACAACCCTTCTATACAACCAGACTAATGTCCAGTGTGAAAGTAT
>CM053593.1:63785155-63817981 GCA_028646575.1 Pseudocheirus occidentalis
CCCTTTACAGAAGTGGGTGCTTCCAACTACCCCCCCCCCCCGCCCTCCATCATCCCTCCTCTCATCCCCATCCACCCTACTCTCCTGTGTGGCAAGATACCCAGTTTAGAGTTTACACACATAATGCAATTTTATGTCATTGTACCAACACTGTCTTGCTTGTCTCTGTCGCCTTCTGTACTTCATTCCATGCTATTTTTCTGTATTTTAAAAATGTTTTATTTACAGTCATTTTACCCTGGAATAATTTCTCCCTTCATGAAGTAAAAATAAACGAGTGTTGTAAATGGTCATGTCTGAATATATCTATATCTATCTATCCATGTATCATTCTGTAACGACATTTTATTGCCTTTCTACCAGGAAATAGGAAGCATGCTTCATCATTAGTCCTATGGAGTACTGATTAGTCATTGCATTGATCAGAATCTTTCAATCTTTCAATTCTTTTACAGCGTTACCATCATTTTATAAATAGTTCTGCTAACTTTGTATAACTGATTCTAACATCACTACATTAATTCATATAAATCTTATGTTTTCCTCAATATGTTCCTTTCCATTTCTTATGATGTAAACTAAATCTTCATTTTAAACTGCTAAAATAGAGTTACATTTTGGGAAATTCCTTTCTTTTGAATAGCAGCTATTCCATGGACTTAGTAGCTAATTATCATAGACAAAACTTTAAATGGTTTGTGTAAGCATTTCCTGGTCACAGTTCAGGGGTTGAGATATCAATCTTTTTACTCTTGAGGGATGGAATGTTATAAAAGGAGGTATTTTTTAAAAAACCCTTTATTTTTCATACTCGGTCAGTAACCATTTATTTAGTATTACATGACAGACACTCTGCTAAACACTGGAGATAACAAATACAAGATAATAATAAGTCTCAGTTTAAACATGTAATTTCTTTTATTGATGCTGAAGCTAGTGGATCACTTACGCTGAGGAATTCTGACCTACAGTAGAACTTAGCCATTTGGGAGTCCACACTAATTGCATCATTTATTTGGTGAGCTCTCTTGGCCAGGGGAGGGCAGTGGGCTCATTTGCTTGCTTAAGTGGGAACAAACATCCAGATCTGAAACAGGCAGGTCAAAGCTTTCTTGCCAGTTATTAGTGATATTGTGCCCTTTAGTATCTGCTGCACTTAGAGCCTTGGTGAGATAGGGTGAACAAGTCTCAAAACAAAGCAGAAAAAAATAAGTAACCTCAGTGGAAGGACAAAGCAACTAAGTATATTAAATCCCAGTTGTGTTACTCTATCTGCAAAAGACCTTTTCTACAAAAATGTTGCTTGATTATACTAAAAGTTAGTTTGTACCAGGTATGGGAGCATAATTACTTCAGATTCCTAAAGTATATTGCTATAACATGGCCTTCTAATGCCTTGGTAAGGGAAGCCGCTGTCCCTTCTGCCTTGAAAAGGGACAGCTGAGGCATAGTGTCATTCTATTTTCTCTATTATAAGAATGAGCACATGGTACATTTGTAAACCAGATAGAGATGAAGTGAGGAGACTGCCAGGGGTTGGGTGTGGGAAGGTAGGGGGTAAGTGGTGTAATGAGGGAAATTCTAATAGAAAGTAATCTTTCAGACTTTGGACAAGAAAGTATAGGATACCCTTATAAGGAACAGTTGTAATTCTTCTCCAAAACAAAATGAAGAAAGGACTGTAGTCATAGGTCGAAGAAACTAGTCTAGTGTTCTCAAGACAGATAAGAACAGAGAAGAGTCTCAGACTCCTGGACATGAGTTTTATGATTAGAGCCCTAATGCTAAAGTGGAATTAATGACTTTATGATGATTTTCTTGGTGCAGAGAAATTGTATTACTCATCTTAGTTCTAGATTGTCCAAATATTACAGCAAAGATTGTAGAAGGTGGAGCCTAAAGAATTGGTCTGTGATGTTTTCTTAATTCCTGGGTTAGGTATATCAGAAAAGAAGCATGTTTTTCTCATTGATTAAGTTCTTTGCAAATTTGCTGCACCAAAAAGCTATTCCATAATCCTCATTATATGGCAATACTGATGGTAATAAGTCTTTGGAGAAAAGACCGTAGAATTAAGTATGAGGTGTCCTGGGAAAATCTTAGGTTTAAAGAAATGTACAATCTTCATTTGAGGATTAGAGTCTCACATCTGAGTTTCAAGGTGATTTTAAAGGGTTAAAGAAACTAACATTATGAAGTTCTGAATATCTGTTTCATGAGAATGTGGATTAAGAGTATTGACACTAGAGTCAGATCACCTGGGTTCAAACCCCAACAATGACACCATCTTTTTGACTTTGGTTAAGTCACTTAATCTCCATGAGCCTCTCTTTTCATGTGTAAAAATAAGGGGGTTGGACTAGATGACCTCTGAGATCCCCTCAGCTCTAGATCTCTGTCACCAGGAATAGGAGCTTTGTACTCCCTTCTGATCAAGAATACCTACTGGGAGGAAACCTGAGAGACTGAGGAAGTGCAGGTTTTTCTTAATTGGAGAAGTTGGTAGTCTTTTGTGGCATAATTGAAAGAGAAAACTTGAAAATATTGTTCTGAAGTAATTGTAAAATGCGTAATTATTCATGTGAACTCAAATATTATTGTTACTCTATTACTCTCTGTGATTTCATCTGTTTTGGCTACTACTTCTACTTATCTGTCCATGACTTAGTATATAAGTCCTAGAGAATTGTCTGAAGCACATAAAGGTTATGTATTTTATTAGGATTAGAAAGACTTCACTGAGTCACTGATGTTTCTGTGTCCCTAACTTCCCCATTTGTAAAATGAGGTTGGACCAGATGACTTTTCATAGCCCTTCTAACTCTAAATATATGATCCTGTCATTTTTATTGGCTCTTTTCTGTGTGTAAAGTTCATTAGATAGTATAAAGTGCATTAGATGATGTAAAGTATTTTAGGTAAATCTTAGCTTTAGTATGCTTCTTAACAAGAAATCTACAAGATCAACATATATGGACAGTATGCAACATTAAGTCATGAGCCAAATTACTAATCTTTCTTTCCAATAATGCCTTAATCCAGCTACTTCAAAAAGTTTGAAAATTTTGTGACTCATTACCTACACATCAGTAACTAACAGTCTTTATTTCTGTTGCCTTTTACTGACTACCCTCTTCATTAAGATTGATAAAGACTCTTGAAAATAGCTTGAAAGGTTCTTGAGCTGTTTTTTGTAACTAGTATAATTAGAGGTGCTTTGGAGAATAATGTAGATTGTTCCTGTCTTTATTTTAGAGAAAATTGAAGAAAGAAAGGGCTTAAAAAAATGAAAAAAAACCAAAAGCCAACAACCCAAACTTAATTTGGTCTCCCGTTTCTCCTTTGTTCTAAAAAGGAAAAAGAAAGTTCCTAGACTTGCTGCTGAAGGCTAACGACTCCTTTGAAGTATCAGGCAGTATAATTCTATAGCATTTTCTTTTAGCAGTGTGATCCCAGAGATAATCCTGTTGATTTGCTTTGAACAGAAAAGACTAATAATACTAGACAGTACTGACTGCCTGCTGAAATGCAAGAAAGAATTACTCTTCTGTTTTCCACCCCCACTCCTATCCTTAGCAGCTTCTTTTTCTGAGTTTGTAAGGATGGGCTCAGTAACATTTGCTTCATTTTTCAATCACTTGTTACCTCACATTTTCAGTTCTTCCTTTTCCAAATGTAGTCTCCTTTTTCAGTTTTACTAGTTTGAAAATTGAGTGATTCTACTTAGATTGATTAATCATTTGCACTGATTTTCTTAGTAAAAGAATTCCTTGGGGAGGAAGAGACAATACATTCTGGGGGAATGGTGGCCAGAGAAGGGGATTTTGCTTTAGATCGCAGGGATGGTGAATGGTGCCGTAGGGCAATTTATTAGCAAGCCATTTCAAAATGGTCTTGACTCAGTGATTCTGTGTAACTCTTTACAGAGCAAGAGGTAGAAAGATTATGCATGCAGTGTGGCAGATCAGATAGCAAAATATCCTGCATAGATGGGGTGTGAAGTATGTTCTGGCTTTGCTAGATACAGTATAAGTTTGTACTCATTCAAACAAGACCACTCAGGCCTTTGGCAGAATTAAAAGTGTAAATGGAATAGCTTCTCTAGGGGAAAGGGAAATGGTCTCTGAAGGGCTTGTCCAAAGGGTAAGGAGAAGGATCAGTAGGGCAAATGACAGGATTTCTAGGGTATAGGAATAGATGGCTATATGGGATGTGCTATTTATTGGGAAAGATACTAGATTAGATGTTAAGGATAAAACAGACATGGTCCCCAGCCAAAAGGAGTTTACAAATTAGTGGTTTGATAAGATATTCACAGAGAAATATAATATAATTAAGCATATGACAGATACATAAGAAATCCAGAGTACTGTGACATCAGATGAAAAAGAAATCACTTGTAGCTGTAATAATTGGGGAAGACAGTTGTTTATCAGATTTGCAGAAGAGAGAAATTTTGATTAGACTGGAGCAGTGGTATTAAACTCCAATAGAAACAGGACCCCTTAAACCATACAGTAGGATCCCTGTCTGTAAAACCACGTATCAACATTTTCTGTGTTATATTGTATTTTCATTTATTTTGTTAAATATTTCTCTATTACATTTTAATCTGCCAATTGCAGCTCATTGTTTGTCATCTGGGGTAGAGCATTGGGTTGAATGATGCTTTGATGCTGTGAATTTAATCAGATAAAATTCAGTAGGAATAAATGTAAAGTCTGACCATGGATTAAAAAACTTAACTCTACAAATACAATATCTGGTAAGCCAGCTTATCTGAAAAGACATGGGGTTTCTAGGAGCTATATACTCAATACAGTATACAAGTTGGCAGTGTAACATTTGAGCCAGAACAGTACGTGTAGTCTGACTGTACTAAGGAAAAATTTTCAAGAATGAGTTCATGGCAGTCCTTTTATACTTGTTGCTGGTCAGCCTACATCTGGAATATTGTATTCAGTTTGGAGCTTGTAATGGTAATATAATTTGAATCTGAAGATCCCTTTGTATTGGCAAAGGTAACAGGTACTTAGCACTTAGTAATGAATCAAGCCTCTTGATTAAATTAAAGAAACAGAAGGAGTGATCCCCTGTTGCTGATATAACAGGAAGGGGCTGAGCAGGGAGGAGCAATACTGTATATAAGGAAAATCCCCAGAGAGAGGGAGAGACAGATCTCCCTCCTTGGAGAGAAGGATTTTGATTTTGAAAACCTGGATGGAGTGATTTTGCTTCTGGGAACTAGCTGAAACTTCTGCTGAGTCTGTGGGCCAGCTGGAGCTGCTGAGGATTTCTGAGAGCTAGTCAGAGTTGCTGAGGGTGCTAAAGATTTCCTAGGGCCAGCTGGAGTTGCCAAGGAATCATGATTGTGTTGCTGGTACCTGTTGATGAATCTTTTGGTGGCTTTGTTAAGCCTTGTCTTCTCAGGAACAGAGACTGTGAAGGATTTGAGATGGTTTGGACACTGTGAATTTCATTGTGGAGCAGGATCTGCATGGAGAGCTGGGTAAGGAACTGGGAAATGTCTGCCTTTGAATCCAGGTGACTGGTGGATTCAGGTAGGAGTTGCCTGCCTTAAGTCAAGATGAAAAGACCTCTCTGTGAATGCTGAGTAGTGATGGAATTGTAATTTATTAGTGACTTAGGGGTAGAGGGTCTTGTGTATTTTCTGATGATTGAATGATTGAGTTGATTGAATGATTAATTGACTAAATGATTGTACTTAGTGATTGATGACTGAATAAGGGACTGATTGAGTTAACTTAGTGTGCCCCATGAGTGGATAATTTTGTCTGTTGAACTTTGTGTTCCTTGAGGAGGCAAACCTCCTTAAGGATGATTGAATGATTGAGTTACTAAATGCTTGTTCTTTGTTGAAAACTTTGGGACCACTGTGGTGGAAACTGTATGGCCATTTTCTGTGATAAGTTGTTTGAATGCTGTGTTTTGATTTTCTGTGGTAAGTTGTAACATTACGAATGCTGTACCCTGATTTTTAGTGAATGTTTTGCTCTGACTTGTTATTGAATAGAGTGCTCACTATACTATGTAACCAAAAGAAATACAATCAGAAATATTCTCTGATTTATAGGAAGTTAATTCTAATAGAAGAGGAATTAAACATTTCTCTTTGGTTCCAGAGAGTAAAACCAGGAGCAGTAAGTGTAGATTACAAAGAAACATATTAATATATATCAGGGGGAAAAAAACCTCACTAGAAAATAGAGCTATCTGTAAACTGGGAGGGGCCACCATCAGAGTAGTGGTTTCCTTCCCATCAAAGGTTTTCAGTTAGAGACTCTGACCACTCCCTTATCATGTATTCAACGTTGAGTGGGCATTGAGTTATGGGTTCAATGAGATGGCCGCTGGGATCACTTCCAGTACAAATTCTGTACTTTTTGAGGTGGTTCTTGAAAAATAAGTAGGATATCAGTAAATCAAGATGAAATAAAAGTGTTTTGAGTAGAAGGAATAGCATAGGGAAAGGTTCGATGGTGAGAAAGTGTTGGGTGAGTTTGGGAACAGTAACTTCTGGTATTGCCACCAGTTTTCATCTTCTCCCACCTGGACTGTTGGAATACAACAGTCTTTTAGTTGGTTTCCCTGTCTTTTAAGTCTCTCCACTCTAGTCTATCCTCCATCTGGCTATCAAATTGATCTTTCTGAAGTACAGATCTGACCGTGTCATTCTCTTTTTAAATCAACTACAGTATCTACTTTTGCCTCCAGAATCTAATATATAATCCCCCTGTTTGGCTAAAGCCTTTAATAACCTGGCCTCTTGGTACCTTTCTAGTCTTTTTACGTTTTATTCCTGGTCCCTCCCACCCCCAGCATTGAACTCCTTGCTGTTCCTTTCACATACTTCATCTTCCACCTCCATACATTTTTAGACTGTCATGCCTGGAATTCTCTCCCTGTTGTCATCTTCAGTGACATTGGCTTCCTGGATATTCCATGATCAAGATGCTCCATCTCTCAGCTCCTCTGCATTTTCGTTGACTGTCCTCCATGTCTCCTGGAATGCTCACCTCAGATTGTCTACTGACCTCCTTGGCTTCCTTGAGGTCCCAACTAAAATTTCAACTTTTACTGAAAGCCTCCCCCAATCTCTCTTGATTTTAGTATCTTCCATCTTTTAGTTATTTCCTTTTTATTCCATATATAGCTAGCTTTGTATATATTTGTTTGCATGTTGTCTCACACCTTAGAATTGTAAACTTTTTGAGAGCGAGGATTATCTTTTGTATCCCTAGCACTTAGCATGGTACCAAACACATAGTAGTTGTTTAATAAATGCTTATTGATTGGTTGATCTCCCTCTCTAAGCTTCCTTCAAGACCCAGTTTAAATCTTACCTTCTATAAGACTTTATCTTCCTTAATGGTAGTGCCTTCTTTCTGTGATTACTCCTAATTATAGTGTATATATTTTGTTTTCATACATGTTTGTTTCCTTACTGCTTTCCCATTACGTTGTGAGCTTTTTAAAAAATTAATTTATTTTAGTTTTCAACATTCATTTTTGTAAGATTTTAAGTTCCAGATTTTCTCTCTCTCTCTTCCTTTCCCCCCCCCCCCATCCCAAATGATAAGCATTCTGATTACCCCTTCCCCTGGTCTGCCCTCCCATCCCTATCTCCCTCACTTTCTTGTAGGACAAGGTAGATTTCTATACCTCATTGCCTGTACAACTTTTTTCCCAGTTGCATGTAAAAACAATTTTTAACATTTGTTTTTAAAACTTTGAGTCCCAAATTCTCTTGCTTCTTCCCTACCCACTCACCCTCATTGAGAAGGCAAGCAATTCAATATAGGGTTATACGTGTGTAGTTATGCAAAAGGCTTCCATAATTGTCATGTTGTAAAAGAATAGCTATATTTTCCTCCATCCTATCCCATCCCCTGTTCATTCTATTTTCTCTTTTGATCCTGTCCTTTTTCTTTTTATTTTTGAGGGGGGAAAACAAAATCATTGGGGTTAAGTGACTTGCCCAGTGTCACACAGCTAGTTAAGTGTCAAGTGTCTGAGGCTGTGTTTGAACTTAGGTCAGCTCAACCTTCCTAATGCCATGACCCTTTAATACTCATATGTGGGCATATCTACATGTGGGTGGACCTGCCTGGAGACAGATAGAGGAGTGGTGTCTCGGTTCCTAAGACCATCAGAAATATGTGTTTTTCAATGGTATTAGGTGACCCCTGTGAAAGGGTTGTTTGACCCACAGGTTGAGATATGCCGACTTAGATCCTCCTTACTCCAGGGCTGGTGTGTGGTGTGCTCTATTCACTGTGCCACCTAGCTGCCCCAGACCCTGTCCCTTTCAAAAGTGTTTGCTTCTGACTACTCCCTCCCCCAATCTGCCCTCCATTCTATCGTTCCCTCCCCCCATCCCTTCCCCCAACTTTCCTGCAGGGTTAGATACCCAAATGAATGTGTATGTTTTTCCCTCCTTAAGCAAAATCTGATGAGAGTAAGGTTCACACATTTCCTTTCACCTCCCCCCTCTTCCCCACCATTGTAAAAGCTTTTTCTTGCCTCTTTTATGTGGGATAATCTACCCGGTTCTATCTCTCCCCTTTTCCTTCTCCCAATATATTCCTCTCTCACTCCTTAATTTTACTTTTTGGATACCATCCCTTCATATTCAACTCACCCTGTGCCTTCTCTCTCTCTCTCTCTCTCTCTCTCTCTCTCTCTCTCTCTCCACACACACACACACACACACACACTCCACCCACTAATACTGAGAAAGGTCTCATGAGTTACAAATATCATCTTTCCATGTAGGAATGTAAACAGTTCAACTTTAATAAGTCTCTTATAATTTCTCTTTCCTGTTGACCTTTTCAAGCTTCTCTTGATTCTTGTATTTGAAAATCAGATTTTCTATTCAGTTCTGGTCTCTTCATCAAGAATGCTTGAAAATTCTCTATTTCATCAAATGTCAATTTTTTCCCCCTGAAGTATTATACTGTTCTACTGGGTAGGTGATTCTTGGTTTTAATCTTAACTCCTCTGACCTCTGGAATATCATGTTCTAAGCCCTCTGATCCTTTAATGTAGATGCTGCTAGATCTTGTGCTAACCTGATTGTATTTTCACAATACTAGAATTGTTTCTTTCTGTCTGCTTGCAATATATTCTCCTTGACCTGAGCATTCTGGAATTTGTCTACAATATTCCTAGGAGTTTTCCTTTTGGGATCTCTTTTAAGAGGTGATTGGTAGATTCTTTCTGTTTCTATTTTGCCCTCTGGTTCTAGAATATTAGGGCAGTTTTCCTTGATAATTTCTTAAAAGATGATGTCTAGGTTCTTTTTGTGATCATAGCTTTTAGGTAGTCCAATAATTTTTAAATGATCTCTCCTGAATCTGTTTTCCAGGTCAGTGGTTTTTCCAATAAGATATTTCACATTGTCTTTTACTTTTTCATTCTTTTGGTTCTATTGTATAATTTCTTGATTTCTCATAAAGTCATTAGCTTCCATTTGCTCCATTCTAATTTTGAAGGTATTATTTTCTTCATTCAGCTTTTCAACCTCCTTTTCCATTTGGCCAATTCTATTTTTTAAGGCATTCTTAATTGGCTTTTTGGACCTCTTTTGCCGTTTGAGCTAGTTAATTTTTTAAGGTGTTATTTTCCTCAGTATTTTGGGGGGGACTCCTTTAGCAAGCTGTTGACTCGTTTTTCATGATTTCCTTTCATCTTGCATCACTCATTTCTCTTCCCAATTTTTCTTTCTACTTCCCTTACTTGATTTTCAAAATCCTTTTTGAGCTCTTCTGTGGTCTGCGAACAATTCACATTTTTCTTGGAGGCTTTGGATGTAGGAGCTTTGACTTTGTTGTCTTCTTCCAGTTGTATGTTTTGATCTTTATCACCAAAGTAAAATTCTGTAATCTGAATCATTTTCCCAGCCAAATGCTTGACTTTCTAACTCTTTGTTAAGGGAAACTCGGCTTCCATTGTGTAGGGTGTCCTATCCCAAACTTGAGGGGTTTTATGCTGATGTTTTCAGAGATCCTTCTAGTTGTCTGTAAATTTCCAGTTCGTCCAAGATGGTATGGTCAAAGGAGAGATGTTTACTTCTCTCCTGGCCTGTGCTCTGGTCTGTAGGTGACCCCAAGTGCTCTTTTCTGCCTTGGAGCTGTGAGGAGGATTCTCTTTCCACTGCTGCTGCAAGCTCCACCATACCAGTGCCCCTCCTCATGCCAGGACTACCATCCAGGTCTGTGAACCAGATAAAAGCATGAGCAAAGCAAAAGAATACTGTCTTAGAGCCAGCAAAGAAATCCCTGCAATACCCCTCTGATCAGCTACTTGATTCCCCCACTGTCTGCGGGGCCCAGAGCTTCAAAGGCATCTGCTGCCACCACTACTCCTGGGTTGTGTCCAGACTGCACTTATTTTCTCACTCTGGTCTGACAGAGTTTTCCCACTGATCTTCTATGCTCTCTTTTGCGTTTGTGGGCTCAAAAGTCTGGAAACTGCCTCTGCTGCCAGGGATTCAGTCCCCTGAGGCTGGATTCAGATCCAGCACTGTCTTTGCTGGCTTGATTCACTGTGGACTTCACTATGCTCCCAGCCTGTTGTGATAGGCCCTTTCTGTGAACCTTCCAGGCTGTCTTGGGCTGGAGATTTGTTTCACTCTGTCATTTTGTGAGTTCTGCAGCTCTAGAATTTGTTTAGAGTCATGTTTTTTTTTTTACAGTTATTTGGAGGAGGGGGGGGAGAGCTCAAGCAGCTCCCTGCTTTTACTCTGCCATCTTGGTGCCCCCCCCCCCCCATTCTGAACTTCTTTAGCACAGGTATTGATTTTTGCCTTTTTCCTTATCTTCATTGCTTAGCATAGTGTCTGACATATGATAGTTGATTCAGCTTGTTAACTAGATCATTTTGACTGTTGGATAGATTACCTGATGGAGAATAATGTGAAGTATGGGGGATCTTTAATGTCAGGTTAAAGAGTTTCATTTTTATATTCAGTAGCCAATCGAAAGTCATTAAATATATTTGAATTATGATATGGCATAATCAGAGTTCTTCATTAAGAAAATTAATATAGCCAGGTCCCAATTAGTGGGAATAATGAATCCCCTGAAGTGGTTATTTGAATTTATACTGTGCATTTCCACTAGGCTGGAACTAGTTACTGTATTTTACATAATTAAACTTTGAATAGTATGAATTTGAATTCATAGGATCACTTTAGGGGATTCATTATTTGCACAAATGGGACCTAACTATACTCCTGTGGAATGTAGGATGTATGTAGTGTCTGTCTTATCCTTAAGAAGGGAGAGATAATGATGAGAGTATATGCTGTTTTGGATCTTATTCTGACAATAGAAATGGTAGGATCCTTGAGGGGAGGTGATCTTACTGTCCTTGTGTGATGATGATAAAGGAAGGGAACATCGACCATCCTCTTACATACCTCAGATTTGAACAAAGTGGATTTCATAGTTCAAATAAAGAATAGGTAGGATCCCATACCCTGTAATTCTGTTTTGGGAGCTAGTTCAAAGATAAGCTTTTAAGAGTCACATTCTGCTTTGAAAGCCTTATTAATTCTGTTCAGTGAAATGACTGGCTATGGTTCTAGAGGATCCACAATGAAACAGCCTGTTTCTCCTGATAGAGAGGCGGTAGACTCATGGTGAGTATTGAGGCATAGCTTATGGCCAATGTAGGAATTTGTTTTGGCTGATTATGCATATTTGTTACAAGGGTTTTGTTTTTCCTTTTTTTTATTGAAGTGGGAGGGAGAGATTAAATTTTTAATCGAAAAAATTATATTTATTAGTTAAGTTCTAGTGATACAAGCACAGAGTGTTCTAATAAAGAGAAGGGGAACCACGTACAGAGACAAATAATGTGTGTACCACAAGGAACTTGTTGAGTAGCTTAAATTTTTAAAAGGTGTATGAGCCTACTATGTCTGTCCATGAACTTAGCCTTGAAAAGTTTGGAAAGGCTCCTTGCTAAGTTGGCCACTGCCTCAGGACTGTTTTGGCAATAATTCTCAGACCATCTGCTAGGTTGCATTGGATGAAATAGGAGCCATGTGGATGAAATCACCAATCCTTGGAAGTCTGTACACATGGAAGCAAGTCCAGGAAACTGTATTTGAATACAAAGAGTAACATAGCGTAAGGTTGTCAGCATGCCGAAGGCCACCCTGAGCTAGGCTTGCCATGGATGTTACAGGCAACAAAAAGGGCCTTTCAGTTACCATGGCAGGCAAGAAGGTCAGACATAGATGAGGTTGGGCTGCTGTGTGGGAGTGAATGGCAGGATGGTGGTGCTTTCTCCTTTTAAAATCACTTGGTATATATTTGTTTTTACATGTCTGTATACATGAACCCTTCAATAGAATGTAAGCTCCTGAAGGACAGCACGACTTCACCTTAAATATAGGTCACTTAACTTGTGTGCCTCAGTCCCCTGGAAAGTGTACACAAAATAGATTGCTATCTGGAAAATGTCTGTGCAGTCCTAGTAGAAAGTCTTCTTTCTGTGCAATCATCCCTCTTTCATTTCTCCCTTTAAAATAGAGAAACATTTTAAAAGTAGAGGGAGAAATAGACTACAAAAGACTATAGTAGAAAATTGGGCTGAGAGTAGGTTGACAGTGCAGAAAAAGTTAATTTTCCCTCTTTCATCACTATTTTCACTTAAGAAAAGGTGATGTTTGAAGTCATCATCAAAGTAAAAAATGTTGGAAGTCTTGGGTTTCCCAGGAAAGAGAAAAACAGGAGCTTGAATTTAATTGATTGAAAACTGTATATTACACGTTACAGAGGTATCACTCAAGTTTATCTGTTTAGTACAAAGAAATTGATAACACTTCACCCACATGCTGACTTGCTTCATGCTGTAAAAATTCTGTTAGGAGATTATAATGAAAGGGTTGCCCAAGAAGTAGTTCTTACCCCTATTCATGCCTTTATTATATGGTAGAAGAAGTGATATCTTTGCCACTGTTTCTGTCTAAAAATTCAGGCTTATAGAGAGATAAGATCAAAGTCTAAGAAAATAGTAGGTCCTTTTGCTATCCAATAATTTTGCTCATCCAGGTCAAAATGCAGTAGGAGCACACCATCTCAATTCTACTTCTACCCAAATTCTGACTTGGCCCAAAAACATGTCTCTTATTGGATGGATATTGACAGTCTGGAGGAGAGGGATCATAAAGAAGTCCTTGCCCTTTTGTCAAGTGTCTTCTTCACTCAACCCAACCCCAGTCTTCACACACATAAAAATATCTAGTCTTTACAATCCTTCTACTCCTTCCTCCTTAAATTGTACAGTCTGTTGCTATAATATTAACTCTGTAGAGTAACTCTCTTAAAACATACTTGGCACACCAGTTGCTTCAGGATTAAAAACTATTACTAAATTTTATTTAAAAGTCCTTTTCTTTGTTTTGGAGGCCAGCTGAACTTTACAATACTTTTTCAAACGTAATTTTTATTTAAAAATGAGACAGTATGTGAGCAGTAATGTTGCCAAAGATTTTTCCTGAGGCCAGCTTTTAAGTGCGCAGAAATATGTGAAGAGTTGAAAAAGAAACTGAAAAAATCTTATGCACTCTTGCTGAATGAAATTCTCTATTGAAATTGGTCTAAAAATAAGTAATGTTAAGCTATAAAATAAATATTAAATGCTAATAATTCTGAAAAATAAAAGAAAAAACATAGTTGTTGAAACAACATTTTTAAAATCAGTGTGGAAAAGTGTCAGGAAGAAAGCACTTTGCAAATTTTAAAGGGCAAGATGTGGATGGTTGTTTCAGATGGAGACTACTATACCTTGAGGGGGGAATACAGGGTCTGGTTCTGCCCTTTGCTGGATCAGGAAATAGATTTTATCAATTTGCTTAGTAGTGATTTTTCCAAGGGTTACTGATTCATATTAAAACTCACATATATACCAAAATACACATTTATAGGCTTTTAATAGAAAATACATCCTTTTCCCACATAACAGATTCTCCGAATATCTGAAGATAGTAGCCTTCTTTGGCTTATTAACATCCTCATTTCCTTCAGCTGACCCCTATGTAGCATAATTTCAAGTCCTCTTCTCCCTGCCGCTCAGCATTTGAGAAGTGTTCCTAAATGTGACACTTAGAACAGAATATAATGCTGTTCTTAAAACAGGGCAGAGTGGAGTGTCCCTATAGTATTTCTTCTAGTCAACATTTCTTTTTCTGCTCATGAGATCAGAGGATCATAGTTAGAATGTAAGGACTTTTGTTAGAATGTAAGCTAAGGAGAGAGTGCAGTGATTGCAGGCACTATAGTGGTGTTTCAGGAAGCAAAAGTGAGTTCTGCTTTGCAAACTCTTTCTAACAGATCTAGAAAATGCACCAGACCTAATCCTGATAGGTGAAATCCAGAAAAAGTCACAATGAGCTCTTTGTCCTGCCCAGAGTGGCATAGAGAAACATACAGAGAAGTCTTTGAACACTGGAAATGGAATCGTGCTGTACATTGTGTGGGAGCACTTCAGTACATAGGAAGAGGCTATACTAAAGAAAAAGGAGATCTCAGACCCATATGGAACAGCCCTAGACTGTAACAGGGACAGGTGCCAGAGATGCTGCTCAGAGGTTCTTTCTTGGGTGGAGTAAGAAGGGGTATTGTGGGTAAGGAGGACCTGGGCTAACACAGCCCCAAAGAAAGCAGCAAGAGGATCAGTCCAGAACTCTCCCCCAACTATAAGTTTGGCTGACCCCAACCCTAATATCATCTCCCAGGAAGAATAGGCAAACAAACAAAATCCACCATAATGTACTAATGTGGTGACCAGGATGTTCAAGATACAAATGCAGAAGAGAATGATTCCAAAACATTTACAAGCATTTGTTCAGAGGAAAACACAGCTTGGGTACAGACTCAAACTAAAATTACTATAAGAGATTAAGCAAAAGTTTAAGAAAATGGAATGAGAGTGCGTGAGGAACAAAGGAAAAAGAATTTAAAGCTATACAACAACAAATTGGAAAACGAATGAACAGTTTGACAGGAGAGATATGAAACCCTCTGGCAACAAACTATAGAAGCCAGTGGCTATATGAAACAACAAGAAATACTAAAACAAGTTCGAGACTGAAAAAATAGAAGAAAATGTAAAATATCTCATAGCAAAAACAACTGACCTGGAAAACAAAGTAAGGGAAAAAAAACTGAATAATCATTGGACTCTCTGAACACCACGACCAAAAAAAATTTATAAGCCTAAATATCCTCATGGTAGATTTAAAGAAGTTTTAAAAGAAAACTTCTCAAATCTCTTACAGCCAGAATCTAAGCTGCGCATAAAAAGAATCCACTGGTATCCTAAAAGAAATCCCCAAATGAAAACTCCAGGAACATCATAGCCAAAACCCAGAACTTCCAGGTCAAAGAACAGTTATTGCAAGCAGTTAGGCAGTACCAAGGAGCCATAGTCGGGAATCCCTGATGATTTAGCAGCCACAACTATAAAGGAGCAGAGAGCTTGGAATGTGATATTCTAGAAGGCAAAGGATTTGGGCTTACAGTTAAGAACAACTTACCCAGAAAAACTTGAGTACAATGCTACAGGATCATTGACGAAATAGAGGACTTAGAAACAATCCTAATGAAAAGACCAGACCTGTTGAAAAACTTTGAAGTACAAACACAGGAATGAAGAGACATGGTTCAAAGAAGTAGTCCAATTAGACCAGGTCTATGAGTGGTTCTTTTATGTTTTGGTGATATTAAAAGGATGGAAAGAAGAGGAATACACAAATAGACATTATACAAATAAGGAAGAAGGGGTGGAGGGGAGTGGCTGACACTTGAATCTCATTCTCATCTGAACTAATCAAGGAATAGTACACACACATACAATTGCATACAAGAATATATTTAATCAGTGAAATAGGAGGTGAGAGAAGGGGGAATTAGAAGAAGGATAGAGTAAGAGAGGGATTGGTCCTAAGCAAAACTAACTCCAAAGGTGTACAGAAATATTTACAACTCTTTTTGATGTGGCAAAGGATAGAAATCCTAGGGGGTGCCTACACATTAGGGAATGGAAGAACAAGTAATGGTGCATAAATGTGATGGAAGACTGTTAAACTGAATTCATCAGCTTACTGACCAGCCAGGATTAGAGAATGAATTCCCTGAATGCCTTCCTTAAATGGTAGAGAGTTAGGGAAGAGATGTCCTATGCCTGTCTCCACCTTCTTCCCAACAGAGGGAAGGGAGGGGGGTCCCTAGGGCAAGGGTACTGAGGAACCTTGAGTTTCAGAATTCTTTCACCTTGCAGAATAATGAGTTTCTGGAGATCATGAAATACAGGAGATCTTCAGAGTGGGAAGTAATGAGGTGAATTCCCTCCTTGTCTTCCTCAAACAGAAGGTTTGGGAGGAGCCCTCAGATGTCCATCCTACACTTCTCCAGCTGGATGGTCATATCTAGTAACTTACCTTCAGTCAATAAAAATTTAATATAGGACATTGTATAAGGAGCTGGTAAAGGTATGAAACTTTACTGGGACAGATTTCCTGACCTCATTTAGCTTTAAATTTATTTATTGATTTGTTTATTTACTTTTAGTTTACAAGATTCAGTTCCAGAGTCCCTAGAGTTTCAAATTTTCTCCCCTCCTCCCCACCCCATGGAGGCATGCAGTCAGGTATAAAATCTGCACATTAGCTTAAAATTTAATAAGGAGATAAGATATACCTAGAAAACCATGATAAATGGCAGTGGATGACCTTGGACTAGTCATTTAACTATTCTAAGTCTTATTTTTCTCATTTGTAAAATGAAGTCTCTTTTAGTTCCAGATCTATACTCTCATGATGTTAAGAACATTAAAGAATTGCAAAACAAAGGTCTTTCTTTAAAAAAAAAAAAATTAAGGAACATTACCAAATGAGGAAATTGACTACTGGCCTCTGGAAACTTTGAGCTCTGGATCAGTGATCCCATGTGGTATTTTGTTGTTCGTGAATTACTTCTGAACTTTTAAATATAACATATAACATTTGGCATATAACATTTATGCCAAAATGCATACTTCCCTTTTAGGTTAAGTTTGAAGGTTTTTTTTTTTTTGGTTTTTTTGTTTTGTTTTGTTTTGTTTTTTAGTGAAAAATGGACAGGAGAAAGAGTCAGAGCACTCTGCTTCAATGAGTTATCGGGGTTGAATCACCATTCAGTAATATGCTACACAGTCCTGTGCTATCCTGCACGCCTACATGAGCAAGTCAATGGTGTCTTTGTTTCAGACTGTTGTGGAAGAATGTATGAGCTAATCGAATAGTGGGAGTTTAGTTCCATGGTTTTTATAAGATGGAGTAATTCTTAAAAGGTCCTAGGCATTCCCTTCATCAAGTGATAGAAATGAGCAGAAAATCCATTCTTTCTTCTTCCCTAGGAACCCATTCTGAAAATGTCACATGCCACTTACCCTTGTTATGAAAAGAATGTTTAAATAGTTGTTGCTTCACGATTTGTACATAGATTGGAAACTAAACATTTTCAAGCTTTGTTGGTTTAATATTAAAAAATCAGAAGAAACAGCATGTGAATCCTATGTTCTGGCATTGGGATTTATTCATCATTTAAAATTGAACTAACTTCTACTGCCAGGTCTGTGTTCAGCACCAACTTACAAACATCTGGGTACTTAGGGCTTTTCTGATAGAATAGGGAATGTTGGCAAGGATACTAACATGTTTTCCAGAAATTGCTTTCTAAGATGTGTTTCCCAGAGCTTTCAAAAGGGAGGGTTGATTTTAGAACTGGCTCTGTATTACCAAACAAAAAGATAGTGTCTTGTTTTAATTATTAATGGAACACTAAAATTACAATTAAAATTTGTAAATTTATATTGGCATAATCTTAATAAGACAATGCTTTGTTGAGAGATTATTTTTTTAATTTCCTTTTGTTCCACCTTGGAAATTGTACAAAAATCAGCACTTAATCTTTTAGCCAAAAGACAGCTATTCTCCTGACCCTCACTGTCCTATTTTAAACTCTAGACTATTTAGTTCAGAGGCAAGAATGCTACCAACTGTCACAGCAACATTCTAGAAATAGCCTAGGAGCGAAGGTTGGTGTGGTTAAAGAGGGTGCATCAAACATAACCTGCCCCACCCACACCCACAGGATGGAGGGTCTCATCCCCAACCTGTTAGCCCTCTATATGTACATTTTGTTTCCCCTAATTAGATTGTAAACTTCACTTTTATTTTTGTGTCTCCAGCATCTAGTATGAATTGGTCATTTCTTCTCTGGCTTCATTTATCTCCATCATTCTCTACTCTTGAATTGTTCTCTCAATTTCTGCCTTGCTTTCACCCATTTGTCACCCCTATCATCTGCTTCTGCTCCTGAGCTGCTGAACACTGTGAAAGGTCATAAAACAAAGTGTGAGATAACTATGAATTAATGTTTTCTAATCTCAACTGAGCCTTCATTTCAAAGCAGTTTGTTCCATCTTTGATTGACTTTATCACAGTATTGTTTTAAACACTCTTTAAGCCCTCAACTCTGGCTCTCCTACCATTGCTCTCAGTAGATACCCCTGCTTCCTACTTAACTGAGAAGATTGAGGCCATCTGTTGAAATATCAGAAACATCTAGTATAAACTAGGCCTGAGGATACAAAACAATAAAAATGTTATATATTCCCTGCCCTTTCAGAGCTTACATGCTGTATTGTGAGCTGTCTTAATTTTTTGCATTCCACACTTAAATTTCACAGTATCCTCATTCATCCTTTTCTCCAATCTGAGAAAGCCCTGCTCTTTGCCCTTGATTCCTATTTGTTCCCTGAATCATATTTTCCCTCTGCTCTCCTTTCTTTTTAAAGCAAATGAAGACTGTAGTTAGCCTCAAATGTTCAGTTCCCTCCCCACAGTAGCCAGAGATGCCCTTCCTGTTCAATACATTGCTTTCTCTGATACCTTTTTCTGAATCCATTATTTCCTTGCTTGAGAAGTGTTTTAATCTTCTTAAAATGTTTTTGCCTCTACACTTGCCACTGATTTGGCAACATTGAAGACATCTACATCAGCCCAGCCCCAGAGGTCAATGTTATGATAAGAGATTATTTGATGAGGCTGTAGGTAGAGTCATCCTTCAGATTTCTGGAGTGTAACACTATATGTTGTTGTTGTTGTTTTTTTTGTGGAGATCATAGAAGGCATTCAGTAAGGATTTATTAACCGACTATTATGCACCAAGTTCTGTGTTAGGCACTGACGATATAAAGGCGAAAGTGAAATAGTCCCTGTCCTCAAGAAGCTTATATTCTATTATGAAAGATACACACATATGTAAAATACATACAAAATAAAAATACAGTGTAAACAAGTCAGAAGCATTAGGGGAACAAATTAAAAATAAAAGAATGGAAATAAGAAGGAAATAAAATGTAAATTTAAAAAAACATGGTATGAAAAATCTTGAGGTTAGTGAATAGGGAAGCTCTGAGAGGCTGCATTTTTCTATCAGATGTAGATTTCATCTCTTAAAAACCACAAGTTCATGTTAGTTTCCTATTTTCTTAGTATTCCGTGTTTTATGCACTTTCCCCTCTTTACCTAATCTTAGTGGAGTCCTTTCTTCCCACAAACAACACCCTCTTTGTAATTCACAAACTTAAATAAAAGCTAATATCAAGGGCTTTTCTGTTCTTTAAATTCCTACAATCATCCTTTCTGCCCAATTACTCCCGATGTTTCTTTTATCTAACTGGTCCTTTGATAGTGGAGCATAAGGTGATGATTGAGATGGGGAAAAGTTTTGAATTTTAACCTTTGAATTTGCCTACGAATTAGGATCATTGGTTAAGTTGTAATTTTCTGTGTCTCATTTTGCTTTCACATAATCTTTTCCTTCCTCTCCTGTTTTTTTTACCTGTGGTATAGCTACCACATTGAGAATTACAAGGAAATTGAGTGCAGATTTGTGAAAAGGGCAGAAGGGATCAGTGTAGTTGGGTAGGATGAAGCACAGTGAAGAAAGAGAGACTATTATTGGCATTTCTTGTGCATGAGAGTCTTGATGTAAAATAAACACTTTTGTTTCATGTATCTCCACTCATTTACTAAAAACCTAAACTCTGTTACTTAAAGTATTTCCTTTGAATGTAAATAGAACGAATTCAATTCAACAAACATTCATTAAACATCTACTGTGTGTCAGTTAATATTCTAGGTGCTGGAATTCAAAGACGGCTCCCCTGCCATTGAGGAAATACAGTTCTAGCTTGCCAGAAGCTACTAGGGGATGTAGTAGACAAAGTGCTGGGCCTGGGGTCAGGAAGACATTATCAGTCTCCATGGTCATCATTTGCAGTTATATAGCACTTACTCTGTGCCAGGCTTCATGCTAAGCACTTGACAGATATTACCTCATTTTTATCCTGATAACACTGGGAGGTGCTATTAATATCTCCATTTTACAGTTGAAGAAACCGAGGCAAACAGGTTAAGTGACTCAGGTCTTCACACCTCAGTTTTGAGTCTAGCCATAGATACTGTGTGATCTGGGGCAGGTCACTTAGCCTCTGCTCCATATGACTCTTGGGTCACATTCTCCTCCTGGGTATCTCTTCTTTTTTGGGGGGGTGTTTCTCTGCTATTGACTGCTCTTTCTCAGTCTGTTTGCTTCATTATCATCCGTATTGTGTCTCCCAACTGTGATTGGCCCTCGACATACTTCTTTTCTATTTTATCTCTCTCTTGATTACCTTATTTACCTACCATGGATTTAATTAGGATTTCTATGCAGACAACTTTCAGATCTTTATCTCTAACCCCTAGTCCTCAAGCTTTAGTACTACACAACCAATTACCTTATTTCTATTGAAGACACTAACATTTATCTATCTCCCCATCTCCTGTCTCTGTGCCCTGGCTTTGGAATTCCACACCTGGAATTCATTCCCTCCTCAACACCTTCTAGAATCCCTTTTCCCCTTCTAGGTATCTCTCAAGCACCACTTTCTACATAAAGCCTTGTTGATTAATTAATTAAACTTTCTACCCCAAAACACATCATTTCAGCTTTAACAATGAGCAATTAATTTCTTTTTATAGGCTTTTGATTGGTTAGTTTGTATGTTATAGTAACTCAGTTAACCTTGAATCAACTAAGCACTTGTGGATCCAGGACTGTGCTAGTATTATTTGTTGACAATATAGAAGGTAATTATTGTCCCTGTCCTTGAAAAGATTAGAGTTTTGTTGGGAGAAAACATATTCCAAAGAGGAAACAACACAAGATAATAAATCAGATTTTTTTTTTTTGACTTTTTGGAGGAGGAAGGCAGGGCAGTTGGGGTTAGTGACTTGCCCAGGGTCACATGGCGGTGTGTGTGTGTGTGTGTGTGTGTGTGTGTGTGTGTGAGAGAGAGAGACAGAGAGAGAGAGAGAGACAGAGAGAGAGAGAAGTGTCTGAGGTCAGATTTGAACTCAGGTCCTCTTGACTCCAGGGTGAGTGCTCTATTCACTGCACCACCTAGCCACCTCAATAAATCAGATATTTAATAGGGCATTTCAAGTAATGGCTATTAGGAACTCAAAAAAGAGATCAATGTGGATCAAAATAGTCGGAGAGGACTTGTATTAGGAGATGGAACCTGAGCTAAACCTTGAAAGTAGAATTTAGATAGAAGGTGGGGGAATGTCATTGTTTCATATGGAATGAAATGAGAAAAGAAAAGGAGATAGTATTTTTGGGTTAGAGATTGAAGATCTTGATGATGGGCCCAGATGTGGTAGCCCATGCCTGGGATCTCTGACTCTCAGCCTCTCCTAGGGAGGCTGAGGCTTGGTATATCATTGAGCTGGGCAGCTCTGAGATGCAGTAGAGTTAAAGCTAATGGATCATGTGTCAACACTAAAGCCATCACCAGTATGGTGAGCCTCTAGACCAGGCTGCCTAAGAAAAAGGGAACTGGCCTAGGTCAAAACTTCTTTGCCAGTTATCAATGGGATTGCTGTTTTGTTTCCAGCTTGGACAAGATAGGGACACTCAGTGTTCCCAGCCTCTTTTCTTACACTTCCCCAAAAGAGGAAGAGGGGGTAGTTAGGGCATCTGAAGCAAGATACTAGTAATGTTGCAGAGTTTTAAGAAACTCTTGAATAGGTGAAAAATATAGCTTTATTTTGGAGAACTTTAAATTGAATTAAGTTTGATGACTGTATTTGACTTTAAATTTTATTCTAATTTTATTAATTTATTTGACGTTAAATTTTGTGCCAGCTTGAAAAGTTTTGAGTGGATTTTCTTGTCAGTAGGTAAATTAATATATATTCTTGCATGGGTGCTAGAATGATGAAGGTGAATGATAGGTAGACTGTTCTCTATCTCCTTCCCAGCTCCCCCTGGACTGAGGCATTCCTGAGGGAATTAATGACTATTGGGGGAGGGGGTACCAGACTTCTGGCAGAGAATCAGAGAGAAAGAGACTTGCTCTTACTCTAGAATGTAAATAGAAAGGTGGACAACATTCCATTGTGGATGAGTGGGAAATCTTTCTGTGGAATAAGAATTGTAAAGCTTTACCTCTGTTTTAAGGTTGGGAAATGACGAATTATTGTATATTATTTCTTCTTATTCTGCTTCTAAGTGTTTGGAGAAAAGATTGAAAACAAAGAATGATAAGCATTTTCAAAGTATTGAGAAATTTACATTCTTAGGCTGTGTGAATAATTTGTAGTTCAGGTCTTCTCTTCTGCATCAGTTTGAGAGAAAATTACCTCAATGACTATAAGTACAAAATTATGGGTTGATTGAATAATGGTTTGCCTATTTTGGACTTCTATTGGTATTTTGTTCAGGTAGCAGTTACCAAGTTGGCTGTATCATACAAAAATAATCTTCTTGCAATAAGTCACTAGAGTGAGCAAAAAACCTTCCTCTAACAATACCGGTTATGTTAACATAGTCTTAGAAATTCTGATGAATAGCTTGATTTATATTACGGATCAGGGACCTGGGGGCTGCAACAAGTCTAGGCTTAACCTGTTGTGTTGGGTGGAGGGAGGTGGAAAGGGCAAACTGACTTCTGAAGCTTAGTTTGAAGGGTGTTCATTTCCATTGCACAACACACAAATTGAGGGGATGAAAAATGAAGAAAGGGAAGCATT
This sequence comes from Pseudocheirus occidentalis, assembly GCA_028646575.1. Taxonomy (NCBI): domain Eukaryota; kingdom Metazoa; phylum Chordata; class Mammalia; order Diprotodontia; family Pseudocheiridae; genus Pseudocheirus; species Pseudocheirus occidentalis. The sequence goes on from CM053593.1 coordinate 63,808,320, forward strand.
AGCTTATACTTATCTCATGAAGGCATCTGCTCACAATCAGGCACTTGTAGAGAGAGTGCCAGCTGGCAGGGGTTTTCAGGATGTAAATTGTCCATCCGCTCAGAAGAGCAAAAGTACAAGGAACCCTTGTATAGGGGATGAATTCTTAGTTCAGGAATAAGAAAGGGAAGTTTTTTTATAGAGATTTAAATGAAATTTACTTGTGTTTTCCACTCTATTTAGTTTTCAGCATGCTATTTTCCCTGATGTCTCTGCTGCTGTCACAGTATGAGTATCTTGATTAATAAGTTTTCCTTATTTCTTTGCTATTACAATTTATTAAGCATCCACTGGGGGGAAAATGGAGGAGGGAGTTTGGGAACAATAATTTTTTTTTTCAGTAGTGTCTTTCAAACTGTTCTATTTTGTTATTCTCATCATTGACTTGTGTCAGCTTCCTGCTGTTTAACTTACATTTGAAAGGTTTAAAAAATTTGAGTTTCTGAAATTAATAAAGCTCTTTATTTTCTCTCTCTGCCCTCTTCTTAGTTAACAACTAGTCTTTTCACCTTATTTATTTGCCTTGGGGGGAGGGGGAGAAGAAGGGAAAATGTTTTTTCCTGTGGAGCTCTGAAATAAGTTAATAATCTGGCATTACAGGTACCAAATACCTTCTAGTCATTATTGATGACTTTGAATGGATGCACCAGATAGAGTAATCTTTTTTGTAATTGTCCTTGGAATAAAGGTTAGATACCTGGAGGCAGCATCTAATATAGATGCCTTTTGGAAGGAGGTAAAAAGATGTTCCAGGAGAAGCCTTTACCTACATATTTTGAATATTTTTATTTTATGGTGCCCTAACGCATTTTGAGTAGAGAAAATGTGAGTTAAAATCAGGCAGTGAGTCTAAAACTCCATATTTAGGCTCTATTTATTAACTGTAAAGATAACCCAGCCCAAAGAGGTTGGGTGCAAACTTCAGTGTGAGAGAGTTTGAACTCTAGAAACTCATGTCTAGACTTCCAAGAGTTCTTACAATTATTTAGTTATACATATCTCAGATGGCTTATATTTTCCTCATAAGCCCTCCCCCTTTTAAAAAATTGTTTTTTTTTAAATAGCTAGAATTTCTACCTTGAAAAGTAAGTATCTCTATATTACCTTCTAATCAAGAGAATGTAAATATGTCCTCCCAGTAAATGCCGAAAGTTCCTGACACAGAACAGAGGTAAACAAGTTGTGGCTTCTGGTAAGAGAAAAGATAATTTTCTTACCTTTTAAAAAATATACTGAAGCAGAATCTAATTCTTCACTTGTCAGTTTTTTATTAAATATAACAAAAGAGCTGGGATGTGTATAATGCTTTGAGATTTGTAAAGTGCTTTAAAAGTATCTCATTTGATCCTCACAACCACCTGGGGGGGGGGAAGAGGAGAGGTTCTATTATCCCCATTTTACAGATGTGGAAACTGAGGTAAACAGGTTAAGTGACTCGCCCAGGGTCAAACAGCTAGTAAATCAATGATTCTGGATTCGAACTCAGGTCTTCCTGACTCCATGTCTAGCACTTTATCCACTGTACTACTGTACATATAATGATTTTTAATTTAAAATAATTGTCTGGTGGGAGGAGGAGGCAGGGGCAGAATGACAAGTACAAGCCATAGAGAGTGATCATTGATCAGTGTTTCTGATTCACTATTGATCAGTGATCATTGATTACATCTACAAGAAAAATCCACAAAATTATATACTTGGAAGGGAAGTGAAAAGACATCTGGTCTAAACTGTACATGAACAGGAATCTTCTATGTAAGTTTCAGCTTCTGCTCTAAGACCTCCCGCAGATGCCCAAGTTTTTGAAAGCAGCCCGTTCCATTTTAGGAAGTAGAATTAGGTGTTAATTTGAATATTTAAGGGATCTTTTATTTTTGGAAGATGTGTTGGTTACTCCCTTCAGTGACATAGATCACAGCTTTTCTATGATTTAATTAGATGTCCTTTTACAGCTGTGTGATTGAAAAAAATACCATTGGTTAGCCCACTTAGTAATAGGTTTCACTAAACTTAATGCTCTTCCTTAGAAAATACCTAACATAATGATTTCTCTGGCTGCTACTCCAAGCTTTTTCAGTTGGACAGAACACACCCAAGTTTGAGCCACATTTGCATAGCCTTTCAGAGATTCGTAATAGGGGAAGGCCTGAGAAAAGTGTTGTTCACATGAAGACTAAAATTTGTGTGTCTGAAGCTTTGCTGCTATTTCTGAGCCTTTGCTCCTGCTTCAGGCCTCTGGAGCCCAGCAAAGCCAGGCTCCTCCTTCTTTCACATGGTAGTGCTTCTGATACTTCAAGTCTTCTTCCCCTCTAGGCTTTCAGTTCCTTGATCTTTCCCAGCCTGCTCTCTAGGTATCTCCACATCCTGCTTGCTCTTTTCTAGATGAGTTTGAGCTTGTCAATGCCCTTCATAGAGTTGCAGTGCACAGATTTAACTTCCTATATGAGATGATGACCTCTTTTCTGTACTTTTGCGTTTTTGTTAATACTGCCTAATATTTCCTTAGGCTTTTGGATAGCCTAAGACCTTAAGACTTGTCGTATATTTGCAGTGCACTGAAATGCCCAGGTCATTTTCACACTAACTTTTATCTAGCAAAGATCTCTTGCCTGCCATGTGCCCTCCCCAATACTTGTAACCGTATGTGTTTAAAACTTGATTTTAATATATCTTTGGATTCTTACCTGTTATATCTTAAGAGTGAAATATATTCCTAAAAATAACTGATTTACAGGGACATTGTGGTGTCATTGCTATTGGTTTCTTTTGTTTTGTATTTTTTATATTATGCTTGAGTTGTTTATTTTCTTCATGTGTGTCTCTTAAACCTCACAAGTCATTTAGTGAATTAGCAGAGTGTGTGAGATTGCTTCTGGGTCATCTTTTTGAGCTTGACTGAGTGGGAGTGAATGTTGGCCTCATTCATTTAGCTGTGTACCAGGATTTCAAGCATATTTGACCTACTGGCCTGATTTTTGAGGGTACTAGAATCAGAATATTTTAAGCATGGATTTTATCTTCTGAAGTGCACATCCCATGGAGTCTTTTTTGAGGTTATGTCATTTGTGGAGGTTTTTTTCTCAGTGATTCCTTTCAGGCAGTGTTATTGGTAAAACAACAAAAATGTACAAAAAAACATGTTTATTAAATTGTTCTGATATTAAAGCAGCTATAAGACTATAATAGTAGTTTTAATGTGTGTGTCTATTTGGACTCATTGTCAGATTGTTTTGATTGCTCATAAAAATTCTCTCCTGGTTCATATGATGACTCATTAACTCACTATAATCAGTTAACTGACTATTGGGTAATTAATTTTGTTGTAAAAGTACATTAAATGCTTTGGTTTTGAAATTGAATTGAAAAAAGAGTTCTCTTCAGTACAATTGTCATGCTGTGCTCCATCTGGAATGCATAAAAATGTAATTTGTAAGAAATGACTATTCTTTAAATCTTAAAGATTAGGCAAGTCAGATTTTCCTTCTGTATTAGGAAAAATGATTTCACACTTAGACTGATTCAAAAATGAAAAAGGTTGTATCAGTTGATAGTGAGTTAACCTTTTCTTAGGTCTTTAAGTAGAGGCTGGATGGATACTTATTAATGTTGTAGGTAGTATCATCTGTAACCTGGATTAAATGATCTCTGAGATTTTTGATTCTATAATTACTTTTCCATTGATGATTGATTGGGTTACCCAACATCTTCCACTGTGTGTGTGAGTACACACACGTGTGCATGAGCTAAAAATGGATATGTGGCCTCAATATTAAAGACTACACACACCATTAAAAAAATGAAAAGAACCTTGCATTAGATAAATCCTCACTTCAAACCTGGACTTTCATTTGTGAGACATCTCCCTGTAGCTTTACCATTTGCCATTAGCTTGGTCTTGAGTATCCTAGAAAGACTAGATCTTCCACATCTTTTAAGTTTATATAATAAAAGAGACAGATGACTAGGGATGATATACTCAAACCCTCCCATTTTAGAGATCAGGAAACTGAGGTTCAGAATGCTTAAGTATTTGTCCAAGGTTGTACAACTAGTAGTAATAATAACTGACATTTACATAGTGCTTAATTTAAAAAAAAATGCTTCAGCTCCATTACCTCATTTGATCCCAGTAACAAGCCCTGTAAGTAGATATTTATTAGTATTACCTCTATTTTTTAGTTGAGGAGGCTAAAGCTTAGAGAGGGTTAAACTTTTAAGATTGGTAAATTTCCAGAAAATCTTCAGAGAACTAAGCATGTTCCTGAATAGTGAATCAAAAATCACAAATTGCTTTCATAGTACTCTGAAGTGTTTATAAATTTAGAACTTGTCTTTGATTGAAAATGTACTGCCTTTCACTTTGCTGCTTTTCCATTTTTTACTGACATGTTTTGGGTTTTCCAGCAGTTTTATTGGGTCATCTACTTACACTCAGATTACCATATAACCAAAAGCTCAAATTTGCAAATTAAATGGTATGTGTACTTTCAGTGTTTGTTGTTGTTCAGTCCTGTCTGACTCTGTGTGACCACATCTTCAGTTTTCTTAGCAAAGATACTGGAGTGGTTTGCCATTTCCTTCTCCGGCTCACTTTACAGATGAAGAAAGTAAGGCAAACAGAGTTAAGTGACTTGCCCAGGGTCACACAACTACTATGTGTCTGAGGTCAGATTTGAGCTCATGAAGATGAGGCTTCCTGACTTCAGGGCCAGCACTGCACCATCAGGGCCATCCACTGCACCGCCTAGCTTCCTGTACCCTCAGTGTCATACAGTGGTGAGAATTCTAGGCTTGGGATCAGAAAGATTTGGCTTCAAATTCCTCTTACATTGTGTAATTGTGTGATCAAGGTCAAGTCATTTAACCTCTATAGGACCTCAGTTTCCTCACCTGTGAAAAGGTGTTAATAATTGCTATTGGACGTACCTCAGCAGCTATTTTGAGGCTCAGATGATACAATATCTATAAAACATTTATCCTCCACCCTTTGTTTTCTGGCCTCTAAGGGATATCCCCAGGTACCTGGTAACTGATTTTTCTTTCATGGCCATTGTTGTGAAACCTTGCTAAATAAAGACTTTTTGAAAATCTGAAGCATTAGCTGGGTGAGTGCGTGGCACAGTGGTTATCGAGTGGTCAGCCTGGAGTTAAGTAGACCTGAGTTCAGATTTGACCTTCTGTGCTTTCTGTCTTTGTGACCCTGGGCAAGTCAGCTAATGTCTGTTTGCTTGAGTTTCCATATTTGTAAAATGAGGATCACATAGCACCTGCTTCCCAGGGTTGTTGTGAAGGTCAAATGAGGTCATTGTAAAGCTCAGTGCCTGACTCAAAGTAAGCACCATCTACATGTTAGTTATCATCGTTGTTATTATTTACCATTCAGGTGCGTGCTGCATTATAATACAGTATGAGACAGCCAATGCAGTCTTAGAACCTCTGGGCTTTTCCCCTTCAGAGTAAAAATAATCATGGCATGTATCTTAGCTATCACTGATGCACTATACAATTAGGGAAGCATTCCACTTGAAAAGGAACTGTTGTTGAAGTCCGTTGCTGCTTCTTACTTCTTCCAAAATTCTGTCTCTTTTGTATTGTTTTAATTACAGAGTAAAGTCTAGAATTTTTCCTCACTCCAGAAAAGATACTCTTGCAAGAGCTTTTTGTGATTCTTCCTTCACTGTGTTCAGCCTTCAAGTGATTAGTAACATTGCAACTTGCGCTAGTGAGCCTAGATGAGAGGATAGAGCCAACAGCGACTTTTAAACTACCAGACAGTGTCTTATCTGTACTCCTGACTATACGTCTGTGTCTGCTTCAGGATCCTGCATTTGGCACTGATTTGACTAGAGATTTTTTGTGTTAGGGGTCTGTGTACAGCGTCTGCTGAGCTGAAACAATAACAGCTGGTATGCAGCTGTAAATGTTGTTCTGGGAACTCTTCTGTAAGTCAGCTAGTTGTACCAAGAACGTTGGAAACTTTTTGAGAGTGTTTTTCCATGATTACTATTAACTATTTAGAAGACCACATAGTAGTCTAAACAGCTCATCATCACTTTATTTTATTTCCCACTAATATAATTTTATAGTGTAAGAGTTTGTCATCTCCAAGTCGTCTCACTACAGTAAAGCTAGCTATATCATCGTGGGGTTTGGTGAGAACAATAGTAAACGAGAGAGTCCCAGTTTGACACTGTCTTAAGTCATAATGTCCTCATTTTCTTAATCTAGGACAAGGAAAGACATGTCTGAAATTCTGTTTAAAACAACAACAGCAACAACAATGGATAGCCTTTGCTATTCAGTACAGAATTGTAGTGGTAGTTGTCTCACTAGACCCTCGTGGAATTCCTCAGAACTAAAAACAACAGAGAAAGTATTTATGTGCCTGAGCAACCAGCCCTTGAAGATAATTGTGAGACTGGAGACCTTTCTTCCTTGCACAAGGAGATTAAAAATGCTTCATTGTGTAGGAGGTTTAAGAATAATTCTTTGGGGAAAAAAATTCTTTGGCACTTTTATGAACAAAGGCTGAATTCTCATTGTTAATTTTTAGGCTTTCTACATCCTGCATTTCCTCAGCTTAAGTTGCATCCTTCAGAGCAGTAAGTGTTGCTTAAGTTTTTGGTGCTTCTTTTCTAAACATCTACCCTTCAGTTTTTGTTAATGAAAGGTATGCTATATACTGCCAAAGCAAAAAATGTAGTATAACGTTGAGAAATGAAATATTTTGTAGAGTGTGTGACTCCATACTTTGTGAATGGAAACCCACTAGGGGGGATTATTTGTTGATTTACACTAAACGTCTTAGGTTTCTTTGCCTTGTCCTTAAAGATAGAAGCAGTATGTTGTGTGTGTGTGGGGGGGGGGAATTGTTTGTGATGATGTTTTTGGTTTGTGATCTGTCTAGCAGCATCGTTTGTTAAAATGTTATGTCTTCAAACAAGTTCAGGAAAAGTGTCTACCTTAGACTTTGCTCTCTTAGGGTAGTATCATGGGAAAAGCAGTGGAGACCTGCTTTCTAATCCCAGACTCCAACATACTAACTCTGACTTTGGTCAAATAATTTTCTCTCTCTGTACAGTCCAGAGAATATTATGATAGTTGACTAGCATTCATTTTAACTTCTGAACCGCCTCTCTTTAAAACAGGACAGCGTTTTATCTGGGACCAGTTCATGTATATAAGAAATGAAGCACTTCCCAAGGTTTAAAAATCTCCATGTAACAGTATAGTATACAAGCTTAATCAATACCTGTAGAGGTGGCCTTAAGTTGTAACAGTGAATTTAGAAAGAAAAAGAGAAGAACCTAGGGCAGAGTCTTGGGAAACACACATAATTGGTGGGCATGATATAAAAGAATGAATTAATTAATTTAAGGAAAAGCCTGTATTAAGTGCTTATTATGCGCCAGTCAGTTCCTGTACTCAGCAAGTATACATTCTAATACATGTCAAACACCAGTTTCAATTGTAAACCCCAAAGCCCCAAACCAGAGTTTATTCTAAGAAGGAGGCAGACAATTAGGTTGGGTCCACATTTTGATTTCTCTGAAGCTGGCTCAATTTGGGGGTAAAGGGTTATTCCCTTCTAAGAGTAGGTGTTCCCGGGGCGGCTAGGTGGCGCAGTGAGTAGAGCACCGGCCCTGGAGTCAGGAGGACCTGAGTTCAAATCCGGCCTCCGACACTTGACACACTAACTAGCCATGTGACTTTGGGCAAGTCACTTAACCCCAATTGCCCTCCAAAAAGAAAAAAAAAAGAGTAGGTGTTCCCAAGGGGTGCCAATCAGCTGTAATTGGTCACCATACTGGGAGGTAGGCTACTAAAATAAGGTCTTGAGTACATGACTTAGGTCACTTTATTTTGGTCAGTGGGGGCTGCTGTCATCCCAACATTTAGACAGAAGAAATACCTGTTCTATTTGACCAGCCCTCCATCATACCAGACTACTCGCAGTTTTGGGCTGTTAAGGCAAAAGAATCTGTCTCCATTCAAGCAGCTTCCAATGCAGTCTGGTTTTCAGTAATGTCCTTGTGAAGAACTTTAGAAAGAGAGAAGACTTGGAGCTCAGAGTCTAGAAAATAATTTTTCACATAAGGAAAGATAACATAACCTGATTTGGAAATGTGCAGAAATAATCATAGATGAAGGCCTAGCAAAAGAAACTGAAGAATGTTCAGATAGGTAGGAAGAGAATTAAGGTAGAACAGATTTGTAGAGAAAATAGAATGTCCAGAAGGGAGGGAATGATAAAACAGTATCAGATGTCGCAGAGAAGCCAAGAAATATGTGGATTGAGAAAAGGTCATTAGACTTATTAATTAATAAATTATAAATGATTTTGGTGAGAGCAACTTCAGTAAGGAGAGTTATAGGACAATAATGATTATGATGCGGTTTAGTGAGGGGTTTTTTGAGATGGGAGGAGACTTGTACGTGTTATAAACAACAGGGCAGGACCTAGTAGATAGATAAGGATTGAAGATTAAAGAGAGAGGGGATGATGGAGGAGTCATCTATTGGAGAAGGAGGGGATAGGACCAATGGCACATGTAGAGGAATTGACCTTGACAAACAGGCCACCTCACCATCAGAGATTATAGGAAGAGGAGTGGTGGAGGAGGATGTGAGAGGAATGGGAAATGCAGAAGAGTGAGGAAATTCAACATATGACTTATGCTCAGTGACAGAGAGGAGACACACTTGAGTGAGGAGAGATGAGAATGGTGGTGAATGGGACAGGACTGCGCTGCTGCACTGAGGGTCCCATTGAAATCAGCTAGCGCAGAATTATAGCGGACCCTTCAGAACAGGGACTGCTGTTTGCCTCCTTTTATTTCTGGCACATAGTAGACACTTAATAAAAGCTGTCTTTCATTTTGAAGAGGACCAGTGACATCAGGGGGTGATGATTTGCACATGGATTGGATTCAAGTGAGGCAGAATTGCACAGCTGATCATTCTCACACTCTCTTTCAGAGTCATTGAAATCATATAGCAAGACAGCAGTCAGTACTACTGGCCTGGGATGCAGTGGATGACATTGGTATCTTTGATGTCTGACCAAACTCTAAACCTTTCATGGCCTTTGGAAAAAATTGTTCTCATTTGCCCATTCTGCCGGGGAATTCTCAAATACTTGGGATACACATCCTGCTAACTCACTGGCAGGTTCGAGACCTATTATCCTCAACCTAGTTTAGCCTATCTGCTGAGAAAGTGTATGGAGTGTTGAGGGAGGACTAGCACCTCTGCTGTGAGGGCTTGCCTAGCCTTTTTCAGGGCTGCTTGTCCACCTTTGGTGTTCAGCTTTCACCCAACTCTCACCTGTGGCTCCAAGAAACTGTAGCATGTTGTTGTAGCTCAGGTGCAACATTCAGGCCGGCATAATTCTGAATCACAAAATATAATGGACTTGCCACATGGAAGACAGAACCAAAACATTTATTTAAACACCAGAAAGCTGAATCCCAAAGCCAAATCCATCAGAGCAGCAAAGAAATTGATACAGAATACAATGCAGGGGGCATCGTCATCCCCAAGTCTTCCCCCTGCTAGGGCCTTCCTACAAATGAATGCTCACAGCTCGTTGCCTGCTCCCTCGCTCCCTCGCTCTCCCCCTC
>CM053593.1:63818481-63837770 GCA_028646575.1 Pseudocheirus occidentalis
CTCGTTGCCTCTCTCCCTCAACTCTAACTGCTCCACCTGTTTAGCAAGCTTCTCCCACCACAGGCTTCATGTGACTCATACTCGTGATTTAGGCTTCCATATGACTTAATCAGGTCACACGGGCCTATTCATGGATGGGAAAGATCTTCCCATTAAGCAAAAAATATATCACCATTACACACGTGCAGCCAACACACATCCAGTAAAAAAAAAAAAGTCACATAATAAATGTTCAATGATTGATATTTTAAAATTTCTTCTAGATTACAGCTACAGTGTGTTAGGAATAAATGAGCAGATGGTTGGAGTAATCTAGGGATTGGTCACGGTGACACAGGATAGCAGTAACTCTCCATTACCTGTTGGGTCCGCACTTCTTACCTTGTTATACAAGGCCATCTGTAATTGGACTGCTTCCTCTGTTCTAGTGAGACATACCCTCCCATTCGTACCATGTTCTTGTTTACCCTCTTGACTTTTTTCATAGTATTACTCTGGGTACCAGAAAATTTCCTGTTTGCCTAAATCTAACTCATCCTTCAAGGCCGTGCTCGTATCTTGCCTCTTCCATGAGATTTTCTTCTTTGAGTGTACTTTTCAGTGACCCCTCTCTCTCCTACATATTCCTATTACATGTACAGCTTATGCAGCAGAATTCAGTGCTTAATGCTGTCATGTTTTATATTGTTTACTATCATTTCTTGAGTTTAGTCATGTTCCATGCTCTTGTATCCCATATTACTTTTCTAAACTTTTTTTTTATCCTAGAGAAAGGTCAGAGTGCATATAGCAGGTGATGGATAAGTACTTGTTGGTTGATCATAATTTTTACTATTATGTTCATGGCAGATGGAGTAGATGACTTGAATAAATACAAGCTTAGAGGCAATCTCTTAGTTGAACATTCCAATTTACTTATTTTTATCAGAATGGAGTTTGAAGTCCACATTAGTTAAAAGCTATGGACATTTGGGCTGCTGTTGCCTACTAACACAAAAGTTAGCCTCATCTAGAGGGGTACATAATAGAATAGCCCTCGAAGCCAAGAAGACCTGGTTTTAAGAACTGCCTCTGATACATATTGGCTGTGTGACTGGGAAAGTCACCTGACCTCCCAGTGTCTGTCTAAGCAACTCTCTACAACTATAAGTAGTAAAGAAGATGCCGGCTTTCCTTGGCAGGGCATGTTTCCTCACTTGTGCATTGCCTCTATCAGTGGGATCTTAGGTCCTAGCCCTGCCCTTGTTTTCTCTTAGGTTTTTTGAGATTCTGCCGGCTCTGATGGCTCAAATTCAGTATAGTGTGTGGTTGCTGCTGTCAGCCGTATTAGTTTGACTTTTCCTTCTTTGGACAGATAAATCATGGATCTGTTGTTGGTGAAATAGCATATGGAAGTTTTATATCCTTAGGTAAGAGGGTATATTTTTTAATGAAAAAAGTCTCCTCAAGCAGTCTGTTCCATGTAGCTGCATGTACCCCTAAAATCTTCACAGGAACATATAGAACTATTTCCCTCAAAAAATCAATGCTGTGATTTTTGTTCGTTTGGTCATTTTGTTCAACAGAAAGTTCATCAAGTTGCTTTGTTTTTGAACGGTCTGTCAAAATGTCGTTGATTGTTGTTCTTACTCTGGGCCTTAGGGAAAGGGAACTTAGGGAAGACACTGCTTGCATTGCATTCACTACAGTGTGACACTACTTTTATGTCTGGTCTGGGCAAAATCAGAGAGAATGAAGGTTGAATGAAAGGTTGTGTAGCCACAATATTTTAGAGGGAAATAAATATTCAATAGAGTTTAAGTAAGTGAATGGTTTTTGTATGATGTCCCTTGACTACTTGGATAAATGTGACAGATAGTTCATAGTCTCATAAACTGAAAATTGGAAAGAATTATTTTTTTTAAAGACACCTTTGGGTTCAGCCTTATCATTTTACAGATGAGGGAACTGCAACCCTGAAAGGCTAAGTGATTTTACCAAGGTCATATAAAGAGCTAAAGGTAAGGTAAGATTTGGACCTGCGTTGTCTTGACACCAGAGCCAGTTAGTTCTCTTTCCGTTATACTGCAGGGCCTCAAACTCCATTTGTGGCTTTAGGGAAAAGACTATTCATTTTTACTGTCATAAATGATACAGAGTCAGTATTTTTTAAGGGTGATCTTTTCCTCTTTGATGGTCTTTCTCTTAATCTCTCTTGGCCTCAGTTACTCCATCTGTACAGTGAGACTGGACTAGATACATTTTACTTCAGCAAAGTTGTATTCAGTGCCTACTGTGTACATGGGTTTACAAGTTGCTGGGGAGAGAGACAAAAATGAATGAACCCCTGTTCTCATGGGACTGGCATTCCTGGGGGTGGGGATTGAATGTGCCAACAGACAAACATAAGTATGCACAAAATAATTCAAAGAGATTTCATGGCAGAGCACTCCTAGTTAGGGAGAATCAGGCAGTTCCTTAGGTTGGGAGACGTAACCTGAACTGTGCTTTGAAGGAAGCAAGGGTTTCCACATGATAGAATTGGGGAAGAGGCATATTACAGATAGAAGGCCACTTATGCAGAGACCTAAAGGCAAAGGATAGAATGCTAGAAGTAAAGGAAAAGTGGGGCCAGTTTGCCTGGAATGGAAAGATCATTCAGGGGAGTTAAGTAGAATAAAACTGAGAAAGTAGATGGGAGCCAAGTTGTGAAGGGCTGTCAATGTCAGTCTGAAGAGTTCCTGTTTTATTCAGGCTGAGATAAATCCACTGAACATTTGCACTGGACATTGACATTGTCATACCCTGTACTTTAGGAATATCCAGTTTGGAACATGGTTTGAAAAAGTAACAGTAAAGCAAGAAGACAGAGGGACTAATAGGCATTAAGAGTTTTCCACTTTAATTATAAAGTACTTAAAAAGGCCTGAATGAGGGTGGACACTGCATGGAGAGAAGGGAATGAATGCAAGAAATATTGTGGAGATGGTCTCTAGACTGTCAGTTGATCGGCAGTCAAACTTCTATAGGCATTTAATGTGTACAAGAACTGCTAGGCCTAAGAAATACAAACACAAAAAAGTTTTTCACCTCAAGAAGCTTACATTTTATTGGGGGAGATAACGTGTACATACAAGTATATGCAGAAACCTCACAAAATAAATACAAAGTTTTAATGAGCACATACCAGTAATTGGGGGGATTCAGAAAGACCTTATGAAGGAGGTAGCATTTGACCTCAGCTTTGAAGGAAATTAGGGATTCTAAGAGGAAGGGGTAAGGATGATATCCATTGGTAGCAATGAGGCTTTGTAAAAGGCATAGAGATGGGCTGGAGGGTCATATATGACGAATGGCAAAAATGTTGGTTTGGATGCACTACAGAGCGAATGACAGGGAGGAAGGTATGCTATAAGCCTAGAAAGGTAGCTTAGAGCCAGATGATAAAAGGTTGTAAAGTGCCAGATAGAAGAGTGAGTGTGTATTTGATCCAAGAGGTACTAGGAAGCCACTGCATTTGAGCAGCCCAGTAACATGATAACCAACCCTGTACTTTGAAACTATCACTTTGGCAACTCTGTGGAGGTGAGTTATATGAGACTATTTATGTGGGCAGTGAAAAGAGAATCAGATTTGAATTCAGAACACGTAGATTAAATCTTGTCTTAAATAATTCCTGTGGGCAAATCATGTCATTGTTTAAAATGAGGGGTTTGAATTAGATCCAGGAACATTTCACCTGGTATTCATGAACTTGTTTCTTTAAAAAAAACTATTTCCATATAATAGGTTTCTTTTATAATTTTGTGTAATTTATTTTGTGTATTTAAAAACATTCTGAGAAGAGATCCATAGGTTTCTCCAGACTTATCAATGGGGTCTATGTACAGAAAAGATTAAGAACCACTAGTTTAGTCAATCAGCAAGGTTCCTTCCAGTTTTAAATATATATTATGTGTCAGCTACTTTATGGGTAAATTAGACTTTTGGGTGCCAGTCTGGCAACCATTTTATAATTATTTAATTTGGTGAGTGTGTTGAATGCCCCAAAACTAAGTTAAGAAATCAGTTTTTTAAACATAATCTGTTATAGGTTGAAGACTACCTGTATATTAACTTGGGCCAGCATTTTGTATATCAGATTTATTTTATCTTTTTTGCTCTGAAGAGTAAAACTTTCCATCCTATATATCCTTTATTAACCTTGGTGTATTTGATCTACAGGAAAAGCCTTTGACATCACATATGTGCGCCTGAAGTTTCACACCAGTCGCCCTGAGAGCTTTGCTATCTACAAGCGTACCCAGGAAGATGGGCCCTGGATTCCATACCAGTACTATAGTGGCTCCTGTGAAAATACCTACTTGAAGCCCAACCGTGGTTTCATCAGGACAGGCGGGGATGAACAGCAAGCATTGTGCACTGATGAGTTCAGTGACATTTCTCCTCTCACCGGAGGCAATGTGGCTTTTTCAACACTGGAAGGAAGGCCGAGTGCCTACAACTTTGACAATAGCCCTGTGTTGCAGGTAGGGGTCTGAAAAATATGGTCAGCTTTGGAGGTGGCAAACTCTGCTATGTACTTTAGCCCAAGAACAGAACAGAATTGAGAAGGGAAGTATTTATAGACTTAAAGCATTATTTCAGAAATGACGAGTGGATTAAATGCCTAGTGGATGGTCAGTTGTATGTTATGTTTAATCCCTCTATCCATTACAGAGTTAAAGCAAAATTATTTTGTTTTTACTGTTAAGCTAAATTTCATAAACTTGTTTGTTATTTTCTATATAAACCACGTGAAAATGCCTTCCAAGAAATGAATTCAACAATTATTTCTTGAATTGAGTAGTAGTTTTAACATTAACTTCCATAGTTGAGACAGGAAACTTTGTGCTCCAGATTTTTAAAGGGAATATTAGGATTTGGCTTACTTGGTTTATTAGCTGAATTTTCTTTTTCCTTTTTGACATTTCACATGGAATCATATTCATTTCAGATATTAAAAGGGTCACTCATAAAATCAAGGCAGGCTTCACTTCAGTATGTGTGATTAATTCCCTTATAAATCTGTTTACTTTGAATCTTCCATGAAAGTATTTTACGTGAAAACTCAGTAGACAAATTGATTTCCCAATATATTTTCATTTTCTTATGATATGTGTGATCTTTTGTAGACAGATTACTACTACAGTGAGAAGAAAAAGAGTACTTAATTCTCAGTTGCATAGGGTAGAAGCTCTCCTTTGAATTACTTTTCCAAAAAGAGACATCTAGTCAAAGTAATTTGTACATATATGTTTGGTAAACATACAAGTAATATATAAGTATCTGAAAGGAGAGCTGTGTGGCTGCACCATGACCTACATTTATGTAAATGGGATAGGAATTTTTCCTTGTAGGTAATAAGGAATGAAAAGTTAAAAGTGGTCGTTATTTTGTGCCTTTGGGGACCTCTACTGATAAACTTACGGGTAATTTTGCTTCATAGCTCTACCCCACATTACCTACTTGTGTCTTATATTATGGGGCCCGTTATGTACCTATTAGTTGACCACCTAGATACTTATGTGACTGAATTTTGACTAGAGATTAATGGAAAGATGAAAGAAACTTACTAGCAAAGTTAGGGTTGGAGGGGAATTGACTTCATTTGGCTAAAGGTCATGTGACAATATAGCAGAGTCCGGGTGTATTAATGTTCAGAGGAAAGGGAAAAATTGAAAGTGGTTTTGTCAATGTTATATTAACATTATAAAATTTGTCTTTCTTTGCCTTTATTCTTAAGTGCCTCCTTATCTCGGCTTGTAGACATCTAGTTTTAGAATCTCTGTTCTAAATCTCTTTTCCCATTATAACTGTGTGGTCTTTGAATGAATGTATAAGACAGCACTCTGACTTTTTCTAGCTCACATCTGTTTGTATTTCTTTATGAATGTGTTTGCCTGTTTTTATTGTGTAGTAATAAAAGCATAAGATGAACAGCTTTGCTCAGAACTCTGTTCCAGGTGAATATTCTTAGATTTGATGATAGTCCTTCCTGTCCCGCCTTACCCCCAAAACAGAGATAGGAAGCGTTTGACATTGAAATACTCATAGAAGGTGGAATAGGCTTCAGTAGGTGGAAAAACAGAAAACTAGGGACTAGGTTATGCATAAATTCTTTTACTTCATCAGACAAATATCTAAGAGCCTTTCGCGAAGCGTGTATGCAAAGGTATGTAGGTCCTCATTGGATCAGTGCCTACCTTATGTGGTAGTACGAAGTAGTCACACATAGGTAGCAACAGTCAGGTTTCATTTTGTTTCATTGGAGGGAACTTCCAAAGTGATGAAATTACAAACCCATTGGGATTTCGTGAATATGTGCTTGTAGGTATATGTGTTTGTGCATTTTTAACATCTTAGAAAACAATATAATTTTTATAGGAAAAATGATTACTGAAGTAGGATTTCTAAGGGGTTGTCCTAACATTGGGCATATCTTTTAGTACCTCCCATTTCTATTGACATTCACTCTGAATCAGGAGGGCCCAAAATATAGCCATTAAGTGGAACTTTGGCAGGGACCTATTGTGGTCCAATCTGTGAGCTCCAGAGTGAAATGGGTTTAGGGTTTGGTCTAGAGAAAAAAGACAGTCCAGAAGAAAGAAAGAAAGAAAAGAAGGAAGGAACATGGAGGGAGAAAGAAAGGAAGGAAGGAAGGAATAGTAACTGTTTCTCTTTTGACCAACAACCCTGAGGGTCTTCCCCTCTCAGTTTGATTTTTTTTTTTTTTTTTTAATTAAAGGGGCCATCCCTTGACTGACTTCTTAAAGAGGCCTATTCACTGAATGGGCATTACCTCTCTTAAAGTGAGAACCTGAAAAGGCCAGGGTCTCCCATTGCATCCAGAGCCATTTCCATTTGTCCTGATGGATATCAGGCCCCTGAACCCAGATGCTTCTGGAGGAGTGAGGTTGGTGACCATCCTTGCACAGCCTTCCCTCACTCAAATCAAGGTCAACTGCAAGTCATGTCATCATTTTCCTGATGTCACAGTCCTCTTTGAGAACAAAGGACAAACACAACAACCCATTTATTTTTTTTTTTCTTTTTTGTAGGGGCAATTGGGTTTAAGTGTCAGGCCCAAGGTCACAAAGCTAGTAAGTGTTAATTGTCTGAGACCAGATTTGAACTCAGGTCCTCCTGACTCCCAGTCAGTCCTTTATTCACTCTACCACCTAGGTGCCCTAACAACCCATTTCTAAGAATGAAGAAATTTATTGCCATTTAAGTCAAAGAAATCCTGTGGGAATAAATGAGCTATTTTTCTGAAATTCTTTGGACTTTTTATAATTTCACTTAACATAATAATCTTGAAACATATAACTGTCCATTTGTATATAGTGGGGTTTTTTTACATGCAAAGCAATTTGAAACTGCATAGACTCATTAAGTCTCTGTAGAACTTTCAATTAAGATAGCACTTAAATAGTTGAAGAATGTAGAGGTTATAGACACATTTTCAACAGTGATTAAATACAGTAATAGGCTTAGCTAATTGAATTGTATACAAATAAAGTCAATGAAATTGTGAAATTATAAGTAGAAGTTGTTTCTAGAGTTCTGCTGTACAAGGTGAAAGCAGGGAAATTGCCCTCTCATTCAGGGAAATTATCCTTGAATGAGATGAGGTGGGGCAGGGAGAGGAGACGGAAAAAGGGAGAAGGGAGACAGAGGGAGAAGGAGACAGAGGAGACAGGAAGAGCAGAAAGGGAGAAAGATTTCAAGAGCTGCTGAAAGTGAAAGAAGAAAAATCTGTGGTGAGGTGATCTTTGTGCATGGATTAGGAAGATTTGAAGTGAATTAGTTGATATAAGGGAGGCTGTTGAATAGAGCTACCTAAAAATAATGGAAGCAAAAAACAAGAAGGTAGAAAGATATTAGGGAGGTGAATGTCATTGAATATGACTAGAGAGGATTGATATTGAAAGGTAGAACTCCGGTGAAATGCCTAATTTTGTACCAAATCTTTGTTTTGATTTTTAAAAAAATACATTATTTTGCCTCTATATTTCTCCCTCCTTCTCTTCCCCCACCCCCACTTTTTTTTTTTTTAGGAATGGGTAACTGCCACAGACATCAGAGTAACCCTTAATCGCCTGAATACTTTTGGAGATGAAGTGTTTAATGACCCCAAAGTTTTGAAATCTTATTACTATGCAATTTCTGATTTTGCTGTGGGTGGTAGGTAAGTAGATTTGGTTAAGTTTTTTTTTCTCCCCTTTTTAACAGTGTGGCTTACCAACTTGTTTACAGCTACATTTATTTATTCTGTTATTAAATTTTTTATTTTTTTGAAATAAGATGATGTCCTTCTGATTAATCCTCTTCACACATTCTGTTTTCCAGCCAGCCTAACCTACTAGCTATTCTCTATGCCACTTCACAGAGTTCATTCAGAACTTTACCTTACACTCTTAGAATATTTTGCTTCTTCAAAGCTTAGCTCAGCTCAGCTGCCTACTCCCCCCATAAACCTTGCCTAATATACCCAAAATATAATAGCTTTTACCCTCCTGAAATTATTTTGCATGTAACTATCTGTTTTTATTTTAAATCCCATTTTTTAACTAACTTTTTACATGATGCCTTGTATATAATACTAATAGATCTAGGAGGAGAGTTGTCTTGAGAATTGATCTTTGGTTTAGTTTTAAGTATTCAAGGTGATAAACTTATATAAGTTTTTTTTTAAACTATCAGCTTAAGTCTACATATTAATTGGTTCTTATGACTAAGACCTTATGCTAACTGTTCTCAAGGATACAAAAATAATGAGACATTGTTACTTCCATCCATTAAACAAGTCAGCAAGCATTTATTAAGCGCTTTCTACATACCAGGTACTGTGCTAAGCTCTGGGGATACAAAGGCAAGAAAATAGCCCCTAATGCTAAGGAGCTTACAGTCTAGTGATGAAGACAATGTGAAAACACCATGTGTAACAAAGATATCTGCAAGATCAACTGGAGATAATCATAAAAGGGAAAACCCTAGCATAAGAGGGCATTGGGAAAGGCCTCTTGTAGAAGATGAGATTTTAGCTTGAACTTGAAGGGAGCCAGGGAAGCCAAGAGATGGAGGTGAAAAGGAAGAGAACTGCAGGCATGGGAGACAGCCCATGAAAAGTCAGTGCCAGCAGAATAGAGAAAGTTGTAAGACTAGAAAAGTAGGAAGGGGAAAGGGCCTAGTTGTGGAGGACTTTCAAAAGAGCCAAACAAAGAATTTTATAGTTGATACCGGAAGTAGCTAGGAGCCACTGGAGTTTATTGAGTGGGGGGTTTGACATGGTCAGACCCAAACCTTAGGAAGATCAGTATGACAGCTGAGTGGATGAGAGTAGAGTAGGGAGAGACTTGAGGCAGGATGACCAGCTAGTCAGTAATTACAGTAGTCCAGGTATGAGGTGATAACCTGTGCCAAGATGGTGGCAGTGTCAGGAGAGAATGGGATGTATACGAGAGATGCTAATAAGGTTGAATGGCCAGGATGTGGCATCAGATGGGACACATAGAGTGAGAGAGAGTGAAGAGAGAGACTTTAGGATAACAGTTAATTTGTGAGCTGGGGTAGTATGCTAGAAAGTTTATAGCACAGCTAGGAAGAAGGGAGGGTTTGGAAATGTTTGAGTTTAAGTTTGAGTTTTGTGAATGTACAGTTTTAGAGGACCAGTAATAGCCAAAGATGTGAGATTGGATATCACATGAGAGGATTAGAGCCAGACTAGTAGAACTGAAGATCATCTGTTTAGAAATATGGAGTCATTGATTCCATAGAAACTAATGAGACCACCAAGTTAAATACTATAGAGGAATAAAAGAAGAGGGCTCAGGACAAGGCCCTATGAGACATTCATGGATTAGCAGGTATGACCTGGAGGAAGGTCCTGCAAAGGAAACTTGTAGGAGTTGTCAGATAAGTAAGAGGAAAACCAAAGAAAATAGTGTTCCAAAAACCTGAGGTAAAACAGGTATCAAGGAGAAGAGGGGGATGGACAGTGTCAAAGGCTGCAGAGAGGCTAAGAAGAATGAGGATTAGGAAAAGGCCATTGGATTTGACAATTAAGAGCTCACTGGAAATTTTGGAGAGAGCAGAATGATGGGTCAGAAGACAGACTGTGTAGAGAAGAGAAGTTAAAGAGAAGGAGGAGGGGAGTGGAGGCACTTACTATGGATGACTGTCAGGAGGTTGAGCCACTTAAGGGAAGAGATAAATGGCAATAGCTACTGGAGATGGATGGGTCAAAGGAGGGTTTTGTGAGTTTGAGTTTGTTTTTTTGAGGATGAGGGAAACAGTGCTGTTTGTAGGCAGCAGGGAAGCAATTTATCGTGGAAGATTGGATGGAAGGGGTATACTTGTGCTTCTAGAGGGGTTTGCCTTGGCAAGAAGGGTCACCACTTCATATGAGATAGGGTAAGGGGGCAATAAAGGAGGAAGGAGTCAGAGATTCCTGAGGATTCTGTGAGGAGAGGAGTAGGGGATAAGATGAAGCTCATGGTAAATGCCCTCAGTTTTTTCAGTGAAATAAGAGGCAAGGTTTTTAGCCAAGAGAGTGGGAGGAGATACATAAGAGACTCTAGGGCAGAAGAAAAGGTCTAGAAAAGTTGCCGTAATAACAATGCATTGATTAAAGAGTTGCTTTGCTATAGTGAGAGGCCAGTTGAAATTTTTTTATGGACCCAATCAGCTTGGTTTTGTGATTTTTCTCTACCTTCATTCAATAAAACATCAGATGGTGAAATTATTCCAAAGCTGAGGCTTGTCCGGACAAGATCAGCACAGGATAAGGATGCTAATGTTAATGGGATATGAGATCTTCCCTCCCCCCATCAATAGGCTGCACATGGAGCTCATTAAGGGAAGCTTGCTTAGGGGAGACTTGTCAGAAGGCGTCTATACTTTTTGCTAATTTCTTATTAGGTGCTGAGTCTTGAGGGGTGTGATGCCTTCTGGCTCTGAGAAGTGTACATACACTCTGAATTGGTATTTTGCTTTGGGGGCTCACTTATGAGAAGGATCTTGTGATTCCCCAGCAAGATTCTGAGTGTTTGTATGTTCAGAGCTCCTCAACTGCTCAGATGTAAAGGCTTTGTTGATCCAGGTATGTATGTAAAATTTTTGTTGATTCAGCCAGTCAGAGCCCTGTCTGTTGATCTTTATTTTTCTGCTTGTATTTTCTCTGAAGTTCAGGGTGCTGACTTTTCCCCCTAAACTAGTGAATGTAATTTAAAAAGATTACTGACTCCTTAAACAGCTATATTTCCCAGTAAAGCAGATCTAAGAACCTGTGCTAGTAGCCATCCTGGGTATGACAGTGTGGTTGCCGCTACAGGGATCAAGATAGCGAAGGAAAGAGAGTATAACAATGTGGTGGTGATGGCCCCTGGAAAAGAAGTGAGGGGTAGTGAGATTGGAGGTTGTGGTAAGGATAAAGAACAGATTTTGGTCTTTTTAGGTACAGGGAGTGTGAAAAGACCACTGGTTGAGATTGGAAGGGAATTTCAGTCTTCCTGAACATTGACATCGACACTTGTGGGTGATGGCAAGATCAAGGGTATTATTATGGCTGGCCACAGTCAATGGGAGTTGGAGGAGTAGGTCATGGGAATTGAGTGATGAGGAATTTAAAGGAAGGATCAGTATGTTTATTGGTGAATTTGTGAGGAAAGAAGAGTGTCATTGGAGGCTGGTAGATTCCAGCTCCCAGAGCTTTGATTGGGTGGTTACTGAGTAATGATATTAGTAGTCCAGGGCCAAAGTTTAGCAAGAGAAGAGCAATGATAGGACAAAGAGGCAAGGGCATGAAGTAGAACTGCAAAGCAAAGTATTGGGTTAAAGTTTGAGAAAGAAGAAAGGGAGATAAGAGCATGGGGTAGTGGCTTGAGAAAGTCTGAGGGGTGAAGGAAATGGATGTAGGATATGGAAATAGGAAAAGAGATAGAAGAGTTTGCTTTATTCACTTTAAGTTGTCCTTTGTGCAAGAAGATGCTTCTGCTGGCTGACGTGGGCTTCGAGATGTTTTTTCATTGTTAATGTCAGGCTTTACCCTCTTTGACCTACTTTTCTTTTTACTCACCTCTAAGTGAAGTGGCTGACTAATGTTAAGATTGCTATTGTGACTAGTTTTCTTTTTCTTTGTAAAGATCACTGATTTATTAAAAGTGAACCTCGTAGTACTCTAGCTTATAGGAAGATGGTAGTAATTGAATATAGCTTAAAATAGGTTCTACAGACTATGAACTACTCTAAAATGCTTTGGGTAAATAGTTAACTGCATGAGTCCTTTGTTTATAATCATAACAGCTAAAAGAGTTAAAGGTACTAAAAATCACCACTTTTATAATCAGTTGTGTTTTGGGCTGTCATAAATTCTCTCTGCTCAGAACTTTTACTTTATCCTGATCTAGAAAGTTCTGAAATGCTCATCAGTTCTGTTCTGTTTTTACAAACTCACCACCCACAAATATCTTTTGAGGTTCTCTGAGAGTTGTATTTTATTAGTTTACTTCTCTCTGCAGGTGTAAATGCAATGGACATGCAAGTGAGTGTGTGAAGAACAACTTTGATAAGTTGGTGTGTAATTGCAAACACAACACCTATGGAGTAGACTGTGAAAAGTGTCTTCCTTTTTTTAATGACCGGCCTTGGAGGAGAGCAACTGCAGAGAGTGCCAGTGAATGTCTGCGTAAGTACCTACTTTATAAGTTATCTTTAATATCTCTAGTAGAGAAAGGGAGCAGGTAAATTGCTTCATTTTATATTTTTTGTTATGAGAAAAATTCAGAAAGAACAGTTTTTCATTTGAAAATTGAGGGAACCTTAATAGGAGACTGCAGTCATGTTAGTAGGGAATTACAGACACAAATGAAGAAGTCAACTACACACAAATGTACAAATCTCTCTGTTTTATGATAATATGTTTATGGGCTTGAGTCCTGAGAATTAAGACCTTTGCTTAGGTTTGTATGTTATTCCTTTCTTACCTTTCTTCTTGGAAAACCAAAGCAATGTAGATCAAGAGAGATCTTTGCCCATCTGAAAGAATATCTATGTTTGTGGTATATTAACCCAATGAGGGTTTGAGCACAAAGCTACTAAAAATCTGAGTATGGAAAAAGCAAGTTAAATGGTTCTCCATCAACTCTTTCTATTCTGAGAATGCTTTGAATGCATCTGTATGTAATGGTATATTAGCCATTATGCAAAGAACTATCTATCCTTAATTTATAGCTAGCAAGCTGACTAGTGAGATAACCATACGTAACATATATAAGACATCTTAAAACACTGCTTTTACTGTACGGTGTCTCCCTCCTTTAAAAACAAAACAACATAACTTGACATGCTGTATTTCAGACTTCTACTTTTTGTGGAAGGAAATTGCACAAGGTCTTTACTACATTATTCCCCAGTTCAGTAGTGATTGTAAACTTACAAGGTGCTAACCAAATGTTGAAGATTCTAGGGATGTTTGCCATTGTGAACAGAAATAATTTATCCCATAAAAACTTCATCTGGAAAGTGTAAGGCTAAATTTCTCAACTTAGTTCTTTCAAACTTAAAACAAACAACTGTGATCATTATGGAGATTACATCTTAATGATTTGGAATGTAGAATTTCTGAATGGTAGGAAGCTGTCTTTTAAGTGAGAAGTATATCATGAGGGAGCGAAAGTAAAGATAGAGAGTGCTAAGAACACCTCCAAGAGTGCAAGGAAAACCCTTCTCCTTGTACATTTTTCTTTTTTATAATAACTTATTTGGCAAAATGCTTGTTCTAAAGAAAACAAGCTTGGGATATTTTAGTAAATGACCTACATTGACATTTGCTAACTAGAAATAATTTTATTGTTTTTATTTTTAAGTTTAAGGTTAAATTTAGGTTTATCAAAAAAAACAGCATGGTTTTAAAAATCTTTTTATTCCATTCTGATTTCCTAGAAGATACATTTTAATGGTATCTTTAATGTATAGTGCTTCATATAAATATTTCATGTTAACTAAAATAAAGATAGCTTTACATATAGAGATAGTATTTCTGTAGGAAAAAGCAAAGCATTTCACAAGTGTATGTCATCTCACCCTCACAGTAACCCTTTGATTTTCCTGTTTCATTGATTTAGGGTAATGAAGCTCAGCAAAATTAAATGAGTTGCCCGTGGTCCTATAGTTAGTTTGAATCTAGCCCTCTTTCTACTACACTATACTGCCTTTAACTTTTTTTTGTTATATCATCTTATATTTGCAGTTATCCCTGTAGTTTCCTTTTTAAATAGAAGGAAAAGTAATCATCATTCACAACTTACATGAGGGAGATATGGGGCCAAGCAAGAATAAAATCCTGGCCTTTTAACAATAGTAGTGTTAAATTCCCCTATCTATTTCATGAACTATACACTATAAACATATAATTTTAAGACAGAATTATAATCACATATAGTAATAAGAATTCAACAGTTAGAATTATTTTGTAATCAAGCAGCAAGTCCTCAGCCTCTTACAGTTATATGAATGTCAGACTCCTTGGCATAGGGATGTCAGAAGGTGGCAGAGAGAGAATGAATAGATTTTAGTTTACCTGGGAAGAATATAGAGGAAAAAAAGTAATTTTTCATTATTCTTTCTGAAGAGAATTATTTATTTCTGAGGAGTGAAAAAGTGTGAAACCATGTAGGCACAGTTTGCCAGGGAATGAAATAAGAAACAACTTATATAATCCCTGAAAGAAGTTATATTGGTATTCCATTTTCTATTTGAATTCTTCTTTCTCTCTTGGCAAAAAAAAAAAAATGCAATTTAAAAAGTAACATACGCTTAATTTGCAGCTAAAGTCATTGATGGAGAAGTATAAAGCTCTAGATCCGCTTGGCCTCAGAGGGTGGAATCTGGATCTAATGGGTAGAAGTTTAAGGGAGGTAAATTTCAGCTTAATATAAGCAAGAATTTCATAGTAATTAGAGCTGTCCAAAAGTGGAGTGGGCTGCTTGTGAAGTTGTGAGTTTGCCATCACTGAAGGTGTTCAGGCAGAGACCATGGTGTGAACCATGCATGACCACATGTTGGAGATGTTGTAGACTTTGTAGAGGGAGTCACTGCTTCTGATAGAAGAACTGTGTGGCCCCTTTTTACTTTCTGAGATTCATATTCTTACTTGATTACTGTTTCTGTTGAGCTCTAGAGCAGACTTATTCCTCTTCTATATCCTTCCTTTCTTTTGACAAGGTTTACAGAATCAAATGATTTAGAACTCAGTTCATCTCTGTCTCATCAGTATCTTCTTAAATAGTTGTCATACTTAAAAAAAAATTACTGAAGCAGGCTTTTTAATCGCAAACAACCTGTCAGTCTTTTTATTAGTAACTGGGCAAAAGTAAAGGGAAGGCATTAAACACAGAGAAAAAGCACAGTTAAAAATGTACGCAAGGCAATTCTACTTGTAAGTCAGCTGACTCTAATAGAGAACAAAGGTATTTTCTCCAGCTATGTAAATATTCTTGAGTTAATTTGCCTCTCGTGTGTGTGTGTGTGTGTGTGTGTGTTGCTACTTAGATTTCCCTTCTGCACAAAACTACAACACATATTTGCTGAGCTGTCTTGGACAAGTGACTTTTGGCACTCATCTACCACCGAAAGTGCCTCCCACATTGTCCCACAGCTCTGTGACTTCTAGCTTTGGTATTAAGTCTGGTGCTTCCCTTTGTTTGCATCCATCAATTCAAGATTCTGCTATAGTACTGTCCCGATGCTGAGGCAAGAGAGAGAGCTTTTCTACCTATCTGACCAGGGCTCCAGTATCCATTGTTCCTTTACAATATTTATGGGGCCATGGGACTAGAATAAAGTATGGAGAAACTAGCCTACCTCGAGCTTCAGGCCATTGAACTCCTTAGGGAGGAAATATGGGAGTGGGAATCAATGATAAAATAAGGAAAAGAAGCTTGTAAAAGTATGTAAATGTCTAATTTTGGGTGTTATTGACTTAAGTTTTCTAAGAAAGTCCTGAGGAAATATCTTGAAATGTTAGATGTAGGAAGAAGAGAATGGGAGAGAGGAATGGAAGAGATTGTATGCTTATGTGAAAGAAAAAAAAATACAAACTTACTGATGTAACTAAAAAATAATGTATATGTTTATGTATGTCTTTGCAGGGGAGGGGGGAAAGAGTTCTTGTCTATGGCAGTGTTTTGTCCCTTTAAAAAAAAACTTTGCTGTTTCCCCCCAAATGAATATATATTCACTTATTGGGAATTATTTACTCTTCCTCAGGAATCTTTCTTGATTTAAACATAATTCAAAGATCTATGGTTTGTTAATTCCCTCGCTTGACACAGATCACAATTCCTCTGTGACTTAATGATTTTTGAGACATTACTGTGACTGAAAAATTTATCAGTGTCATCGGTCTAACTGGGATGCTCTTCAGATAATAGGCATATAATCTAGTACTGGGCCCTTATTTAAAACTAACCCATCATGGTGACGCCTACCATTTTATAGAACCTAGGGTCACCCCACTCTATGGATACAATATTAGACTTAGGCCTTTAATAGGTTTAATAGAGTAAAAGAATTGTATTCAATGCCATCAAATGTAGTATTTCTTTTAATACTACTTATGTAAGGATGTAAAATAACTGCTGAGTCCCCAGTAAATTATGTGACTTACTATGTCATTATAACTACAGTGGTGTTAAGGATCCCCAAGTCATGGTGGTTCCCGAAATTGCCACCAAACGGTCTGCCTCCCTTCTTTATTTTTTAAAGGCCTTTAAAACCATTGTGGGGCATATGAGCAAAATGAATTCCTTTCTGCTTTAGGCCTTCAGCCTCTGTGTATTTCCAGAATGTCTTCATTTTTTTTCCCTCCTCAGGAATAATATTGAATCCTGAGAATTTGGCAATAAGAACCAGACTTTCTAAAATAGTCAATATTTGTGAGGATAAGAAGAGTCAGAATTCTTAGCTTCCCATGACTAAGAAGCTCTGGGTATCATTTGGACTTTACCTTTTTGCCTGTTCTGGACTCCAGAGACACTCATCTTAGCCTTGTATTATACAGTTACCTCAGTTTGGACACAACTTTGATAAGACTGAAGGTTGAGATTCATGTCCTTTGTCATTCATTCATATTTCTTGGTGCCTAAAATATTTTTAAGGTAAAAATCTTGGCTTGATATGCATAGGCATTTTGTTCTGTGGTCAGGCACCAAAAGACTTGTATTTGGCTTTTAACTGAATGTGAATATCTATTCTTCATTATAGGGGCTCCTTAATATTTTATGGCAGTACTAATACTGTTTTTGAGCATAATTAAGCCTTGATAGCTTGGCAGCATAATGATTTGGAACCTCCTATGAAAATGTCCTTTATAATCTGATTGATGCATTCTAATATAGTAAATCATGAGTTAATTATTCTCATTCTAACATCACAGATTTAGCAGCAGACTATAGAAATGTGTCAGAGGGAGTATTGGAGGCAGGGAATTGCCTGTTTTCACATTCCTTTGATTGTCCTTTTTTAAAGGATAGACATTTAATTTTATACAAATCATTTATAAAATATATATTTCACAGAATAAACAATATTTGTAATAATAGGATATATAGCATGTTAATAATTAATATTAATTGTTAATTAACATTAACATGCAATTTATATAATATTTATAATATTTATAAATAATGAATATAATAAATAATATTTATATAATAAATAATGTAAGTTAACTTAGATGGTTTGTTCTACAGCTTGTAACTGCAATGGGAGATCACAAGAGTGTTACTTTGACCCAGAACTGTACCGTTCTACAGGCCATGGTGGCCACTGTACCAACTGCCAGGGTAATACTGATGGTGCCAATTGTGAAAGGTGTCGGGAGAATTTCTATCGCCTTGGGAATGAGGAAGCATGTCTGCCATGCCATTGTAGCCCTGTTGGTAAGTAAGAGGGCAAGGTCTTCTGCTAGATCAAGGTCACCCTTAGCTGCACTCTTGCTCTTTAAAGCCAGATTAAAAAATCTGTATGCTGTACACACCTCACAGATAAAGCTTTGGTTACTGGGACATCCTAGTAAACAAGAGTTAAATGTGCACTTTTCCTTTTAAATGCTATGGGATTCCCTCTGTCCTTATACATGTTGAACTTTAATGTACTTTTCTGGCATATTTTGAAAGTGTATGGTTTTTCTTGAATAACAGTTTTGTAAATAAATTGTGAGCTTTATTCTGCTAATTATTTTGTTTGGGCTCTTTGCCTTATAAAACACAAATGCTTCTCTGTGGTGATATGTCTCAGAAATTCCTCCATGGGTTTTTTTTTTTTTTTTAAAGCTCTACCTCTCCATGTATATGATTTTTACTTTAGTCATTTCTTGAGGTTTGTGTATCCCTAGAGGAGTCATGGACCTTTGTGATCTCCTACAGTTAAATGATTAATGACAATGTTTGTTGTATAAAGTCTGATTTGTGACTGTTCTCTAAGATTGGCAAGTGAATACTGTTATGTATCAGGAAAGTGAAGGTAACCTCAAATTTAGCTTTAAAAAAAGAAATTTCAGATTAGTCTTGGTTTTAAAATTCGTATTTGTTATATCTGTAGCCATCTGAAAGTTCAACACAATCAATTTTTGGAAATAGCTTCAGTTCAGCCAGTTCTGTGGGGGTTTATCTGACACTATTTCACTGCTGCCTTTTGTGGCATGTTCTCTGATGGACAATAGAGCATTATAAAATTGATCTCTTTTTCTACCCAGGCTCTCTCAGCACACAGTGTGATAATTATGGACGATGTAGCTGTAAGCCTGGTGTGATGGGTGACAAATGTGATCAGTGCCAGCCTGGATTCCACTCTCTTACTGAGGCAGGATGCAGGTAAGGAATTTGAAATAAGTATAAAGGCAGGAAGGAAATGTATTTCTTTTTCAGTGTATTTTGTTTATATGTCACCTCTGTTTCCAAATATGTTGCCCTCATTCCCTAGCCAGAAAACTATCCCTTGTAACAAAGAACAAAAAAGGATAATAAAACAGCACAATAGCCACATACCAGCTGACTCTCACAGTGTATGCCATGTTCTGCACCCCTTCTCACCCACCCTCCTTGCCAAAGAAAGAAGGAAGGCTCATTTTTTTAAAATTTATTTTTTATTTGTTTTCTTGTTTACATTATTCATTTTCATTACATTTTTGAATTACAAATTTTCTCCCCGTCTTGCCCCTGCCCCAACCCCAAAACAGCAATCCTACTGTAAAGCCCCTCCCCTGCTCT
>CM053593.1:63838270-63875998 GCA_028646575.1 Pseudocheirus occidentalis
TGTGACAGTGATCATCCATCTCTCCTTCCTATGCCCCCTCCCCTTGTTCTGTTCTCTACCCTGTCCCTGTCCCTTTACTGAAATGTGTGCTTCCAGCTTCCCTCCCCTCCATTATCCCCCCTCTCATCCCCATGCCCCCTACTCTCTTGTGTGGCATGATGCCCAGTTTAGAGTTTATGGAAGGCTCATTTTTTTCATCTCTTCTTTGGGGGCCCAGCTTGATCTTTATTATAATTGCAATTATTCATTTTCAGTTTTTTGGGCAGTCTTAGCATTTTCCCTGTAGTTATCTTGCATATTGTTTTCCTGGTTCTGTTTAGGGCATTTTGCATCAGTTCATGTGCCTCTCATCCTCATGCTTCTCTGTAGCCTTCATATTTCTTATGGCACAGTAATCTTCCATTGGGGGAATATATTTCTAACAGTCAGTTTTTTAGTTTTTAACATTTATATAGTGCTTACTTTATGACAGGTCCTTTGTAATTATTGTCTCATTTGGTCTTCACAACAAATGTTGTCAGATGTCAGAGCCATAATTATCCCCATTTTACAGATGAGGAAACTGAGGCAAATGGGTTAAATGACTTTCCCCGGTTCATACAGGCACTAAGCGTCCAAGGTCATATTTGAACTCAGATCTTTCTGATTCCAGACCCATTGTTCTATCCATTGCACCACACAGCTACCAGTTCACAGTTTTTTTACTTTATACCTCATGAAAGTATATGAAAGCCCTCTCCTCTCAGTTGTTGACCAAATTCTGGCCTCCTGGTAGTAAGCAATGCTAAGTCAGGAGAAGGTTAGGTTGGAAACAGTGTAGTGTAATTATGTCAGTCTTTTAAACAGAATTATCTCCTAAGTGCAACTCAGACTGCATTTCAAAACTCTGTGTGTGTGTGTGTGTGTGTGTGTGTGTGTGTGTGAGAGAGGGGGGGGGAGAGAATGAGAGAGGGAGAGAGAAAGAGAGAGAGAGAGAGGGAGGGATCTACTATCTGTGTGTGTGTGTGGTTTTGAAATGTGTTCTGAATAGATAGGGATCTATTTTGTCTATACATATCTATTGATGGTTTCTGAATTCATGGTATTATCTGTACCCTTATTCATTAACTTGTATAATTTTGTGTATATATAAATAATAAAATGACTTTGTATAATAATAATACATAATATATTTTGTGTATTTATATAGTTTATATATATTTTATATATAATTTATATAATATATAATAAAATGACTTTATGTATAAATAATAAGATGATTTTGTTTCAGAGTGAGGTTTCTTTCTCCAGTTGTACTTGTGATCTACATGTTTCTTAATGACTTTTTATATTTTCTATTCAATAGACCATGTTCTTGCAACCCTGCTGGAAGTACAGATGAATGTAATGTTGAAACTGGGCGTTGTATTTGTAAAGACAACGTGGAGGGTTTCAACTGTGAGAGGTAGCTAATCCTTGTTCTAACTATACTATATTTTTCCTAATAACATCCCAGTCTGTAAATAACTAATTTTTTCCACTTATCTATAGGTGCAAACCTGGGTTTTTTCACTTGGAGTCATCCAATCCTCGAGGCTGTACCCCTTGCTTCTGTTTTGGGCATTCTTCTGTCTGCACGAATGCAGAAGGATACAGTGTCCACTCCATCACTTCCACTTTCCAGATAGGTAATTTGGATCTTTCCATATCAGAACAGCTAAGACTGTATTTTGACTATTAAAAGGAGTACTCATAATGGCTTTCTGAGATTTGATGTGTTTTGGTGATAGAAGCACCCTACAGTGAGTGTGTAGTTGTTTTCTTGGATAGCTTTTCTATTTAATGGGGAACATCAGGACTAAAAAGTTCTTAGGCTTTAATGGCAAATATAAATTATATACTAAATATAAGAATATAAATATAAATATAAGTGTAAGATAAGAAATGTAGTGTGGTCAGTTGCAGTTTTAACATACTATTAGAACTATACAAGGACTTTTCTTTTCATTCTCTGCTTCCAGATGAGGAAGGATGGCGTGCTGAACAGCGGGATGGCTCTGAGACTTCACTCCAATGGTCTTCTGAGAGCCAGGAGGTATCTGTGATTTCCGATAGCTACTTTCCCATATACTTCATTGCACCTGGTAAGTGAAACTAGAAAGGCATTCATTTGGTACTTCTATATGTTTATATTTGTACTTTATTTGCATATCTTTGGTATATTTTTTCTGTATTTCAGACAAGTTTTTAGGTAACCACCTGTTGAGTTATGGTCAGAATTTCACGTTTTCCTTTCGAGTGGAAAGGCGGGATACAAGACTCTCTGCAGAAGATCTGGTTCTTGAAGGAGCTGGTCTTAGAGTATCTGTTCCCTTAATTGCTCAGGGCAACTCCTATCCAAGTGAGACCACTGTGAAATACATTTTTAGGTAAGGTAGCAGCCTTTTTTGCCAGATGAGGGCATCAGATCCATTTTTGCTGTTGGGGTAGGGGAGAAGGGAGTGAGGGGAAGGGGAACTTATTGCTATGACTTGTAGATCTTATCTTGAGTAGTGTGTTTGCCTAATATACCTGATGTGAAAGGATGACTTCCTGCTGTTCACCTTTTCTAGTGGTTGTGTTAGGCTTAAAGTTCAGTGACAAAGATTTTTTTTTTGCATTTGTGCATTTAACATATTGTATTGGTGGTAGAATAAACAAAGAAGGCATTGTGAGCTTCCAGAAACTATTACTACAGAAGCTAATACATTTCCCCCTAGACTTCATGAAGCAACAGATTATCCCTGGAGACCTACTCTTACTCCTTTTGAATTTCAAAAACTACTAAGTAATTTAACTTCTATCAAGATTCGTGGGACATACAGTGAGAGAAGTAAGTAATAAAATAATTTGGAAGTCTCTGAGGGGTG
This sequence comes from Pseudocheirus occidentalis, assembly GCA_028646575.1. Lineage (NCBI taxonomy): Eukaryota > Metazoa > Chordata > Mammalia > Diprotodontia > Pseudocheiridae > Pseudocheirus > Pseudocheirus occidentalis. Next base: position 63,841,159 of record CM053593.1, read on the forward strand.
GTGATCACATTAAAGTAGTATGTAATTCTTATTGCTCTAGACTGATTATAATGTGTGATAATACTACAAAAATAGATACTTTAGTGCTGTTTATATCTTCTCCTCAAGTAGGTAAAGGCTTCCCTTTGCTTAGCAAATCTTTTTTTCTACCCTGAGAATGTAAAGATAAATGTTAGTTTGGTGCTTAATGGAATTAACACAGTTTATAAATTCTGTGAGTTTTTAATACTGAAGTTCAGAATTCATGATAAGTATATATTGTATGAAGCATAAAAATGCCCATTTTCACTTGATCCTTATATATCAGGAGATCTGTGAAAATTTTTACAGAAACTCTCTTCTCTGATAAAGAGTGCACACAGTATCACTGTTTTGGGGTTGGGGTCAGGGAAAGACGGGGAGAAAATTTGTAACTCAAAAATCTCATGGAAATGAATGATATAAACAAGAAAACAAATACAAAATTTATATTTAAATAAAAAAGATTGCACACAATATCACTACCCCCAATACTTCAGAAGTTTACTTAAATCAGTTTCTTTGACCAAGATAATTCATTACCTGGTCTCCCACTTTCTGGTGAAGAGCTAACCTAGCTAAAACTTAGCACAACTATTTCTCATCTTGTTTTTAAGGTCACACTCAAAGAAAACCTTTGCTTCAAAGACAAAATAAATCTCACTTTTTAACTATGGCATTTGATTTTTTTTGGTTTGAATTTTTAAAATGAGAATCTTTTTATCTGGAGACATAATAAATCCTTAGAGGGAATGTGATTGTAGTGTTTAAAAACAAAAAAAGGCTAGAACAACATAAGTTAGCTCTCAAACGCTTTATTTAAGTTAATTAAATCAGTATTTATTGTGTACCTACTATGTGCTGGGCATTGTGCTATAGCCACTTTGAAAGTTACATGTATGGGGTACAAACCCTGTCCTCAAAGAATTTTTTATTTAGTTGGCAAGACAAGACACAAATATATAACAAGTTAGATGACAGTAAAATATTTAAATTATAGTTTGAGACCTTGCCTTTGCCTGGATTTCACTTCCTTTTCCCTTCTGACACATAAGAACCTTCTCTTCCTTTAAGACACAGCTCAGTTTAACATCGATATGAAATTCTTTCTCATTTCTCTCCTGTATGTGCCTTCCTTCCCAAATTACCTGATATTTAACTACTTTGTGCATGTTTGTATTTATTCACTTTATATTTATGCACATACTTGTCTCCTCCATTAGAATGGTAGCTCCTTGTTTAAGGAATTGTTTAATTGTTAATTAATTCTTTTCACTTGTATCCATTGTGCCTGGCACGCAGTAGATGTTTTAACAAGTACTTGATTGATTTGTCATGAGGTATGCGTGATTAACTGCCAGATTAATTATTACTAACTCATCCTTATTGACATTTTGTTAAATTCATCACTGTTGTATTATTATGACAGGAACTGCTCTTATTGAATCTATGCTCGAGAATTTTGCTAGAAATAAAAGGCAAGCTCGCAGACTTATAGTATGAAGAATCTATTTTTCCCTCTTCAGAAAATAAGGGCATTCACTCACCTTCCATGCTATGAGACCCAGTCTTTGAGATTTTGGAGAGGTCACTGACAGTGGCAGTTAACTAGTATTCTGGGATATTTGGTTTGTGCAGGTGCAACACTCAGATTTCGTTTGTTATGTACTGTACTGTTCCTTACTATCACTCTAGGCTTACAGAGGAGGCTCTCTCAGAAGCCAAGGGAGGAAGAGAGAGTTTAAGAAGTGATGAGTCAGATGTTCATGGCAGAGCGACTCTGTTGGAGACAGAGAAAGAGCCATCCTAATGTAACATCCTGATTAGTACAGTTTTCTCCAAATTCATGGTGTCCCACGTCATCTCTGTCGTGTGCCTCTCAAAATACTGATTCTTTTCAACTTGATTTACTTTTATATATAAACATAATAAATATATGTAACTTTGTTTACTTTGTTTCACAGATGGAATGCGAAATAATGTTTAAGGTTATGTAGCAAAGTTGTTGGTAGACTAAAACCAGAAGAAAAAACTTTCTAATTGCCTGTCTCGTAACAGTTATTTTAAGCATACAATGATCTGAGTAGAGTGGTATTCAGTGTACAGTCCCTCATTTCTTTTAGGAAGTCATTTGAAAATTGTATCTCATTAGTTTGGAAAGCCAAGTGCTTTGTGTGTAGTACACTGACGTTTTCCATAGAAGTCAAGTAATAGTATGTGGCCTTTTCTTGGGCTATGTGAGTAGGCTGAATGATGTGTACTGACTAAAATCCCTGATGAGATAAGATAATGATTATTTTTTCTTTCCTGACATTTCCTTTGCTTTTTTGCTTTCTGCCATTTCTTAGAAGATGTAACTGACTGAATTATGTGTTAGAGTGTAAGTCAGGTCTCTATCTTAATGTCTCCTAATAAATGTTTATTGATTGTGTTATTCTCCCGCATCTGTACATAGGTGCTGGTTATTTGGATGACGTTACTTTGGCAAGTGCCCAGCGTGGACCTGGGGTCCCTGCAGTTTGGGTAGAGTCCTGTACCTGCCCTGTGGGTTATGGAGGGCAGTTTTGTCAACTCTGTGTCTCAGGATACAAAAGAGAAACACCTAGTCTTGGACCTTACAGTCCTTGTGTGCTTTGTACTTGCAATGGACATAGTGAGACCTGTGACCCTGAGACAGGTAAGAGTGTGATCTGGTGCAGCTGCAAGGTGTGAATTTTCTCTTTTTTTAAGGGAGAAGAGTGAGAAGTTTTATTTACTATTATATCTATTTATTCCTTTCATTTCTTGCCCTCAATAGGTGTTTGTAACTGCAGAGATAATACGGCTGGCCCACATTGTGAAAAGTGTGTTGATGGCTACTATGGAGATTCAACAGCTGGTACTTCCTCTGATTGTCAGCCTTGTCCGTGCCCAGGAGGCTCAAGTTGTGCTGTTGTACCCAAGACAAAGGAGGTGGTGTGCACCAATTGTCCTACTGGCACCACTGGTAATTCTACATTTCCAACTACCTTCGCTGAGATTGTTTCTTCGCAGCGATGTTGAATTTATCTGGAAGTTTTTTGTTTTAAACATTTTAGTTGTAGAAGTGTATTGTAGCATTTTTTAGACCTATTAGGTAAATGCCAAATCAGATGAGGAGGGCAAGGCTTGATCGTTTCCATGGTTACTGAGGGTTCCATGGTAGGTGGTAGCTTTGAAAACGCTTGGCATTCTCTCCAGCATTATATACTTCTATAGTACTTCAGTGCTCATTGTATTAGCTTTGTGTTAGGTATATATCTAGGTGGGAAAGGCCATAATCTCTGATATTCCTACAATCTTTAGATTTGTGTGTATGTGAGGCAGTAGGAGTTAAGTGACTTGCCCAGGGTCACACAGCTCTTGTCAAGTGTCTGAGGCTGGATTTTAACTCAGGTACCCCTGACTTCTGGGCTGGTACTCTATCTACTGTGCCACACCTTGCTGCTCCTAATCTTTAAACTTTTAACATAAAATAAGGCCTTTTTTACATAAGGCTTCTAATTGCTGGAGACTTCTATGATGATCTACTTGTTTCTTCTGGTGATTTTATTCTCTGCATTAGTGGAGAAATTCTCTAGCAGTGGTCTTAGACTCTAGGCCAGGAGTGGGGAACCTGCAGCCTTGAGACCTTGCGTGGCCTAGGTCCTCGGGTGTGGCCTTCTGACTGAGTCCAGGTCTTACATACATTCCCTTTTATTGAAGGGATTTGTTCTCTGAAGTTTGCGTTCACTCAGAGGGCCGCGTTTGAGGAACTAGAGGGCCACTTGTGGCCTTGAGACTGCAGGTCCCCCACCCCTGCTCTAGACTTCTGGCTCCCTCTAAGATGTTTTTTTTGTGTGTTTGACACAGTCTTATGTAGATGGAAATAGATGGGAAAATCAGTGAAAAGAACAGGAATACAAACACAGAATTATTTGATTACCTGTCAGTTGAGTCTTAGCTATCACAGAAATAATTTGATGATCTTAAAAGTACATTTATAGAAAATGTCAAAAAATGGAATTTTATATAAAATTCTAAATTCCTGATTTCCACTTTGTTCTAAATGTATGATGCTTCTGACCAAAGAAAGCTCATGTAACACCTAGCTAAGACTAGATGGACAGAAGCATTGCTGTTTGATTCTTTAGTGTAGCCTACAATATTATGTTGTCATTTTATTCATATTGTAGCTTAACTTTATTCTAACATTTGATGTGATTAAATGCTTGGGTATTATTTATTTAAGTGATTATATTTTTGGAATAAGAAGAAGTAAACTTTGGGAGAAACTACGGAAGGTGGCTAACATGTACAACAGAATGGAATTGCTTTGGAATCAGCAGGATCAACTCCCTCCTTACCCTCGTGCCTTTAGCCTGAAAGAAAGACATTAGAGATCCTTGCATTCTCAAGAGGGAGGAAAGTCCATTCTGAACAGTGGCAGCACAGAACTTCTAAAGGGAGCTCCAGAAAAATGTGGGGGGTAAAGCTATGACTACATGGAAGAATGGATAAGAGGTTCACTTCTTCATGAGAAGACTTTCAGAGAACATTAACACTCTTAATCAAAAGGGGAAAAAGTTGGACTCAGTTGTATTTATATTTCACACACTAGATTAGGGAGTGTTTTGGTATAGGTAATGCATAGAAAATCTATATAGGCTTAAAAATACAATTAAGTCCTCTCTGACTTATAGATATCTCACTTATTTTAAATTCTCCCTGATTTGATTTTCATTGTTTTGTTTAGAAGCCATAATCTGGTATTTTAGATGAAAATACATGTTTTGCCAGGAGAGTAAGAGCCTGAGAATGGGTTATTCTAAGGAGAATGTAAAGATATTTTAACTTCTCCCCCACCAAAGTAAGGATATCTCCTATTTTTACCTGCTCCATTTTGGAAACTTCAGTGTTTTATCTCTACTCTGAAGGCTACAAAGAGAATCAACCATAAACCAGCTTGAGCCTGATGAGGGTGAGGAAAATGAACAGGAGGGTGTTAGTGGAGAGACCATTGGCCTGGAAAGCACTTAGGGTCTTTTTCACTCTGTGACTCACCTTGGGTAAATTATTTCACCTCTCTCTACATTCTTGTCCTCTTCTGGAAAATGAGTCTAGGTCAAAAGTTGGCAAGCTTTTTCTGTGAAGGTGCAGATAGTAATTATTTTAAGCTTTCTGGGCTAATAGGCAAATTAGAGAATATTAGTAAATAGTTGGGAAACAAACATCCACAAATGTTATTGTCAAAATTAAAAATATAATAATAATTGAGTACTTTTAAAATTTGTAATAGAGATCTCTGCTAATGAGAAGAATGGAACTCTTTTGGGGGGGAATTAACATTTTGTTAAATTGGTTCAAAGTTAGTGTTCCCTATCATCAAAATCAATCCCAAATGTTTATCTGTTGGCCATAAGTTTTTCATTGTGGCTGAGTTCAAACCTCTGTAACCAGCTTAGCTCTCCATTGTTCATCTACTTCCCACCCTTGAGCCTATCAAAATATCAATCCACCTTGCATTGACCTTGCGTTGACTTTATTAACTCCTCCTGTAGACCCTCTCCAAACTCATTACTGGAGTCTGACCTCATTGACTCCTCCTGAAGCCCCTCCCCAAGTTCCTCCTCTAGACCACCCCTAGGTTCCTCTGTATGTAAGACCCCATCTTCCCTCCATGTGGTGTGAGTGTGCCACAGAATGACCTAGTATAGACTTAATCTGTCCTGCTTGCCCAGTGCAAGCATCACAGATACCTAGGCTCCTTAAGAGTCTACCCAATATGGCAAACTTTAATGAACTTTCAATAAATTTTACTTTTCTTTGGCTGAAAAAAAAAATGTTCATGTTAATGCTGGTCTGTAATAAAATTTTACTTATTTCACCTTTGAAAATGTCTTTTAACACAGATAGATATTGCCAAAAACTGTTATCAATCTACAAACATGGTTTTAACTGAGCCAAAAGGTCAATAGTCTTAAGCTTATTTTTTCTGGATAAATTTCTTTGCTGCAAGCAAACATGATTTAATTAACTCATCATTAGTAAGCAACTTTCCTTGCTTGATCAACTTTAAAAATTTGGAAACTTACTTTGGTTGTAGCTTTATTTTTAATTGTTTGTCAAGAAATTCTGCTGTGATGAGATATTCCATTTTAAATTTTCTAATTTTTCTGACTTGCTTCCCTGTGAGTTGGGAGTATCAGAATGAGTGCTGTCTCAGAATGAATATTGTTTTCTTTTAGCATAGCTATAGTGTCATTGCATAGTAAACCTAATGCTTTGCTACCTGTTTGAAAACAAAATAATCCATACACCACTGTGCCTTAAATGTTCAATATTTGAAGTCTACCTTCCACTTCTTGTTTCAGTTTAATTGGTTATGGACTGATAATCAAAAAACACAATGTCATGATACAGTGATATGAATGTGCTCTCAAACATTGTTGAGTTATAATTAAGGGACTGCAATTTGTAGAGTGCTAAGTAGCAGATGTGACGGCATTGTACCATATATATTGTAGTACAAACAAATGAGTGTGGTTGTGTGCCAATAAAACTGTTACTTTTATATAATTTTCATGTCATGAAATAGGATTCTTTTGACTTTTTTTTATTAAAAGATGTAAAAATTGTTCTTAGTTTACAGCAGTGGTTCTCAACCTTCCTAATGCTGCGACCTATTAATACTCATATATGGGGGCGGCTAGGTGGCGCAGTGAATAGAGCACCGGCCCTGGAGTCAGGAGGACCTGAGTTCAAATCTGGCCTCAGACACTTAACACAAAAACTAGCTGTGTGACCTTGGGCAAGTCACTTAACCCCAACTGTCCTCTCCCCCCCCCCCCAAGCACAAAAATAAATAAATAGAATTTAAAAAAAAATACTCATATATGGGTGTATCTGCATGTGGGCAGACTCCTGGAGACTGATAGAGAAGCAGTGTCTCGGCTCCTAAGACCATCAGAAATAATGTGTTTTCCAGTGGTCTTAGGTGACCCCTGTGAAAGGGTTGTTCTACCCCACAAAGGGATCACGATGCACAGGTTGAGAACCACTGGTTTTGGGGCGGGTTGGTGGCACAATGAATAAAGCACCTGCCCTGGAGTTAGGAGGACCTGCGTTCAAATTGGGCCTCAGACACTTAACACAAAAACTAGCTGTGTGACCTTGGTCAAGTCACTTAACCACAATTACCCTCCAAAAAAAAAAGAGAGAGAACCACTGGTTTACAGGGTCATATAAAAACAGGTAACAAACCATATGTGGTCATTTGATGACTTCTCATCTAAATCAGTGTTCTTGAAAGTTTTTTTTAATATAGACCTCATCAGTAAAAGAAAATTTTAACCATGCATTCCCATATGTGTATATTTATTTACAAGTAATAAATTGGGGATCTTTTAAAACATATACAACTTAAAAATTAAAAAGGATGAAATAAAGAATAATTTTTATTTTGTTACTGGTTGGAAAACCTTTTCCCCTCAGAATATTATTAATACATTTAGTGAGACCAACATAATCAAATTATACTTCATTAATTTTGAAATTTTTAGTTTTACATCTTGTGATAGATACAGTTATCTGAAAGTCTAGTTTTGCATTCATTTTATTTTGATACTTGTTTTGAGTGGCTCTCATAACTAAAGAAAATATCTTAAAGATACATAAATCCAGAAATAAAAAGTATATCAGTAATTGTCTTCACTCAGTCAGGATACTAATTTTTCTGTTCCATCCACCAGTTAGGCAGAAGTTTTTTGCTTAATTTCCACTAATTAAATTGTATCTTCTCTCTGGATGTTGCAAACTACATGAAAGGTATTGTCTTTTTTGATAAATGAGTTAAAAAACAATGAGACTTCCTGTAAGATAGTGAAACAGGCTAGGAAATTCTGATTTCAAGTTTAAGTGCAAAGATAGGAGAATTTTGTAGATAATGCCAGTCTTTTCATCAGCAAAAACTTAATTTTAAAATCTTGCTAATCATGATGGTTTCATACTCTTCATTAACTAATATCTGAGGGCATAGTATATATTTGGGATGAGGTTCATCATTATTCCTAGCTGATATAATTCTTATTTCATATTTAGGGGCTGACTTCTTTTCAAATCTAATTAAATTGTTGATGTTTTTACCTTGTAATGTGGCTAGACAGAACTTGTATTATCATTTCTTCTACTTTCTTGTTAACTTGTGCATATATCTTTAATATTGTTTGCAGTCCGAGGTTCCTTCCTAAGAATCTTAGAGAGTAGTTAAAACTAGATAATAAAATTTATAAATGTACTTAGCTGGGTACACCTAAGCTGTAATATAATGCAGTTTGTTCAAAGTAATGTTATGTAACTGACAAGTGAAATGAAGATGCTAACTCTGTTCTTCATATGAATATTTGATATAAATACTCAATGATAGCTTAGTTGCTTTCTTTTTTTATTAAAAAATTAAATGGAATTTCTGTTATTTTACCCCCATCACAATAGAACATTGTGTACTCCACTTTGTGAACTACTCATCTAGATGATCTTCAGGGTCTTTTAAAACATGCTGTCATTCTGTAAAAATAGCTCAGGGTGGATGCACTTTCTTCTTGGAAGTGTTCCCTGCTGAAGAAGTCAAACTGCTCTCTGGCTATTTGGTGGTAATCCTTTCGTCATTAGTAGCATAATAGACAGAATTCAATGAGCTCCTTTTAGCTATCTGGCAAGTAGAACTTGAGCTATAAGATGACAGCTTGTTTTTGCCTTTATTTTAAACCTACAACATCAATTTCTTTGCTTTGCAGGTAAAAGATGTGAACTTTGTGATGATGGCTATTTTGGAGACCCCCTTGGTGAAAATGGCCCCACAAGACTTTGCCGACCTTGTCAGTGCAGTGACAACATTGATCCCAATGCAGTTGGAAATTGCAACCGCTTAACTGGAGAATGCTTGAAGTGCATCTATAATACTGCTGGATTTTATTGTGACCGCTGCAAAGATGGTTTTTTTGGGAATCCCCTGGCCCCCAATCCAATAGACAAGTGCAAAGGTAATAATTTTCAACTTAGAACTTGATGACCTCATGAGGAAGGAACATAGATCATCATTATACATTTTGTATTGAAGGATTCATTTTTTTGGAGCTAGGTAATGTAGTGCTGGGCCCAGAGTCAGGAGTTCAAATCCAGTCTCACATACTTACTAGCTATGTGACCTTGGGCAAGTCACTTTAGGGATGATGACAGTACCTACCTCCCAGGATTGTTGTGAGATCAGATGAGACCATAATTGTAAAACAGTTAGCATAGTACCTGGCACATAGGAGAGCTTTGTATATGCTTATTCCCTACTCTCCCACTCCTATCCACTGCCCTCCCCAGGTCATCTTGAGTATTGTGATTTTTTTTATCTACAGACTGTGTTGATCATCTCTAAGATGAATTTGTCAAAAGAAGGAGGAAGGGAAAGAAGAAAATTTATACAAATACAAAATGCAATATTTATACAATTTATAATTTATATAATTCAATTTATACAAATTTAAAAGCAGTACAGGTCTTCTTACCCTCAAGGAGTTTACATTTTTAAGAAGAGGAGGCAACATACAAAGGCTAGTGAGCGGTGGCCGAGGAAGGGGAGTAAGGAGTGTTTTTACTTGACATGCCAGAGGGGTGATGAATGGAGCTTTGGGGGACATGATTGACACACATTCTGGTAGCAATGGCAATACTGATTTGATTACAGTTCCCACTGGAAATCGTTATGTGTTTCGGGTTTGGGGGCGGCAGATATATGCACAGCAGTAAGTCGTGTGGCAGGAAAAGATGGGGGGGGGAGGAAATAGAAGGGTCATTTGGAGATGACCAAAGTATGGAGTTTAATATTCACATAAAAGAGATTATATGTAAGCCTGTCTTATCAGCATTTTCCCTACTTAATCTGCCATTTTTTCCTATCTCTTAGCTTGTAGTTGTAATCCTTACGGCACTGTGAATCAACAGACTACTTGTAATCAAGTAACTGGGCAGTGTGAGTGCCTCCCTCATGTCACTGAGAGGGATTGCAGCGCCTGTGATCCTGGATTCTATAATCTACAGAGTGGAAGAGGATGTGAGAGGTAATGCTAAGCTGCTTGTTAGCACAGCAGGGAGTGCAGCAGCTAAGGTACTGGGTTTAGATTTAGGAGGACCCAAGTTCAGATCCTGCCCTAGAACACTTACTGGCTATAGGCCTGTGGGCAAATCACTCTTAATCTCCGTTCCTTATCTGTAAAATAGGAATTTAAAAAAGCACTTACTTCACAGGGTTGTTGTGAGAATCAAACGAAATAGCTTTACAGATGCTGTTATTATCATCCCTTAGTTATAGCATTTTAAACTGTTTTTAGATGTGATGGTTTGTAAGTGAATGAACAGATAATTATTATATTTATTTAGAACCATAAATGTATGTTTAGCTTCCACTCTGTACAAGGCACAGTGTCGGCAGTATTATCATTCTTTTTTCAGAGATCTATACCTAACATTAAGAAACAAAAACAAGAGTCCACATGTGGTTTTGACAGGGTAAAGGTCAACATTTGTTTTTAGGGTAAAAAAAAAATTCTGGATAGGATTCATTAAAACTTGAGTCACACTTTTTGAGAATACTTAACTCCTCGTGAGCAATATTTGTCCTCTCCTAATAGAAAAGTACATTTCTTGTGCATGGTTAGAAAATTATTTGTTCAAAATCTGTTTCTTTTATTTAAAACAAAATTATTTTGTATTTCATTTCTAGGTGTAATTGTCATTCTCTTGGTTCTACCAATGGCCAATGTGACATACGCACTGGCCAGTGTGAATGTCAACCAGGCATCACTGGTCAGCGCTGTGAGCAGTGTGAACCCAACCACTTTGGGTTTGGACCTGAAGGCTGCAAACGTAAGGGACTGGTGGCACAGCACACTTTCTTTGCTTCCTATCTTAGGGCTAGGAGGGGTCTCAGCCTCTGTAACTTATTGCCTTACAAATGTAAGAATTTATCTACATCATCCCTGGGTGGATGATTATGTATCCTAGTCTTAGAAGTCCAGAGGGTTTAAAAGATTCACTCGGTAATGATTTTATCTATTTCTTCTATTTCTCGTACTGCATTATTTGAAATGGTAATTTTTACTTTTAAGTTAGTAAATTAAACTTTTCATTGATCACTTCTCTTTAGATAGGTTATTCAGGGGGTGGCTAGGTGGTGCAGTGAATAGAGCACTGACCCTGGATTCAGGAGGACCTGAGTCTCAGACACTTAACTCTTACTAGCCATGTGACCTTGGGCAAGTCACTTAACCCCAATTGCCCTGCCCTCCCCCATCCAAAAAGAAAAAAAAAGGCTATTCATAGGATAATTTTTGTTGATTTGTTTATAGCATTTGTTTCTCATCTGTGGTGCTTTTCAGGAGGAGATTTAATTATAAAAATCTTTCCTTTGATACGATCAAGTCCTTGGAATCAAGTCCCAGGTTACTTAGGCTCTCTGCTTTCTGAAATCTTGTGTTTATTCTCTGGAGTATTACATGTTATTGACCTGAACCAAGGAATAATATTAGTAAACATACCATAAAATCATACCATAACTTTCCCTTCATTTGGGTTTTCTGCCTTCTTAGTGAGGAAACATTGAAAACAGAGGCATTGTGAGGATGGAGGTGACTCTGCTCAAGGTAAAAGCTACCAGGACATTTAATGGAATGATTCTCATCATTCCAAGATATCATTTAACGTACCTTACAGGTAGCACATTGCACTTAAGCCTTGCTTTTGCTCTAAAAGTTTCTGTGTTGTCTGCCAGGCAGACGTGTTTAAACTCTGGTAAATAGGGTACTGCAGGCAGTAACAGTGATAGTGGTACAGTCAGTTTCCTGATAAGCAATGTACAGTTCAGGAAGAACACCTCTTCTTCCTTCCCTAGTTCTGATTTGATTGAGACTTCTTCCTTTTACTCTGCAGCATGTGACTGTCACCCTGAGGGGTCACTTTCACTCCAGTGCAAAGATGATGGTCGTTGTGAATGCAAGGAAGGTTTTGTGGGAAATCGCTGTGACCAGTGTGAAGAAAACTATTTCTATAATCGGTCTTGGCCTGGCTGCCAGGAGTGTCCTGCATGCTACAGACTAGTGAAAGATAAAGTAAGTCTTTAGCAATGCCTTCTTAGGATTTTTGCCATTTAAGGTAGAAAAATATCTAAACTCTCTTGGCATACTGCTAAAGGCAGATGGGTGAACTAGTAGGCATATAGTTTAGATGTAGCTTTGGTCTGTATTTTTATTCATCATACACCTGCTAAGAAGGGCAGTAAGCACTAGCACTAGAAAGAAATCCTTTGTCTTCTGGAATATTTCTGGGAGGGTGCCTGAGAAGGCATTTCATCTGTGCCCTCATTTCTTGCTTCACTTTGTTGAGGTTGCTGAGCATCGATTGAAGCTCCAGGAATTAGAGAACCTTATAGCAAACCTTGGAACTGGAGATGAAACGGTCACGGATCAAGCCTTTGAGGACAGACTGAAGGCAGCAGAGAGAGAGGTTATGGACCTTCTGCGGGAGGCTCAGGACATCAAAGGTAAGTTTTACCGGTGGCTGTCATTGTACTGGACAGTATAGTTATTACCCAGGACTATCATGTTGTATCATGGATTTCATAAACTCAGTAATCAGGATTTTTAAAAGATTTTTTTTGGAGGGGGGAAGGCAAGGGAATTGGGGTTAAGTGACTTGTCAAAGGTCACACATCTAGTAAGTATGTCAAGTGTCTGAGTCCAGATTTGAACTAAGGCACTCCTGACTCCAGGTCCAATGCTCTATTCACTCTATCACCTAGGTGTCCCATTTTTAAAAAAGATTTTAAAAAATACCTTTCCTGTTACATATAAAAACAGTTTTTTACATTCATTTAAAAAAATTTTAAGTTGCAAATTCTTTATTTTCCCTCTCCCCTCATTGAAAAGGCAAGCAATTTTTGATATGTTATACATGTGCAGTCATAGAAAACATTTCCATAGATAGTATTCATGTTGTGAAAGAAAATGCAGGTTGTAAAATCAAAATTATGTTTTGCTCTGCATTCATATACTATCAGTTCTTTATATGGAGCTGCATAGTATTTTTCATCATAGGTCCTTTGGAATTGTCTTGGATCATTGTGTTGCCAAGAATAGCTAAGCCATTCACAGTTATCATTGTACAGTACTATTACTGTGTCCAGTGTTCTCCTGGTTGTGCTCATTTCACTTTGTATTGGTTCATGTAAGCCTTTCCATGTTTTCCTAAGAGCTTACTACTTGTTATTGCATATAATACAATCATGCCACATCACAGTCATACACCACAAATTGTTTAGCCATTCCCCAGTTGATTAATATCCTCTTGATCTCAAATTCTTTGCCAACCCAAAAAGATTTGCTATAAATATTTTTGTACAGATAGGTCCTTTTCCTTTTTGTTTTTTATCTCTGTGCTTGCACTGAGGAAACAAAGATAACAATTAATGAGTCAGTACTTGTTTTTCAGTTGCTTACATTGTATTGTAGACACTAGTCCATTTTGATATTGTCTAGAGTTTCTAGAAGGATAAATTTGAAGAATTAGAGGCATTGAATTTGAAATTAAAGTCAAATTAAAAGGTGAAAATTTAAGGCATCATGGTAAGATAGTTTCATTGATTTTTTTTTTTTTAAGAATCAACTATTTTTATTTATTTTTTGAAACTGGGTTTCCCCTGTTTTCTCAGGTTGTTAATACAGCAGCCACTCATAGGTCCAGTCCCACTACTAATCAATACAGAAGGTTTTTTTGTTTTTGTCTTTTGTTTTTTTAGGAAAATTTAAAAAATTTTATTTTAGTTTTCAACATTCATTTCCCAAAGATTTTGAGTTATAGATTTTCTTACCATATCTCTCCTACTTCCCACCCCAAGATGGCAAGCATACTGAATACCCCTTCTCCCAGTCTGCCCTCTCTTTTATGCCTCCCAGTTCTCCCCCCTTACTTTCTTGTAATAGGGAAGATGGATTTCTATACCCCATTGCCCATATATCTTATTTCCCGGTTGCATGTAAAAAATATTTTTTTTAAACATTTGTTTTTAAGACTTTGAGTTCTAGATTCTCTGCCTTCTCTCCTCATCCACCCCCACTGACAAGACAAGCAATTCAACATAGATTATGCATGTGTAGTAATGCAAAACATTTCCATAGTAGTCATATTGAGAAAGACTAACTATATTTCCCTCCATCCTATCAAGCCCCCCATTTATTCTGTTTCCTCCATTGACCCTATCCCTTTTCAAAAGTGTTTGCTTTTCCCCAAGTTTGCCCTCCCTTCTGTCATTTCCCCTCTTATCCCCTTCCCTCTACTTTCCTATAGGGTAAGATACCCAATCGAATGTGTTATATATTCCTCCTTAAGCCAAACGCATTGTGAGTAGGGTTGACTCATTCCCTTTCACCTTCCTGCTCTTCCTCTCCATTGTAACAGCCTTCTCTTGCCTCTTTTATTTGAGATAATCCATCCCATTCTGTCTCTCCCTTTCTCCTTGTTCCACTATATTCTTCTCTCACCTCTTAATTTTATTTTTTGATATCATCCCTTCACCTTCAGCTCACCCTGTGCTCTCTGTCTATATATGCATGTTCACACATGTACGCACTCACATATATATTTATATACACATACACCTTCCTTATACATATATACATATGTATCTATACATGCACACATACATATATATTCTCTTCAGCTGTCCTCATGCTGAGAAAAGTCTCATGAGTTATAAATATTGTCTTTCCACGTAGGAATGTAAATAGTTCAACGTTGATAAGTTCCTTATGATTTCTCTTTCATACTAGGTGGTGCAGTGAATAGAGCACAGGCCCTGGAGTCAGGAGGACCTGAGTTCAAATCTGATCTCGGACACTTAACACTTACTAGCCATGTGACTTTGGGCAAGTTGCTTAACCCCAGTTGCCCTGCCCTAACCCCTCCAAAGAAAAAGAAAAAAAAATGCTCAAAAGTCCTCTATTTCATTGAATGGCCATATTTTCCCTTGAAGTATTATACTCAGTTTTGCTGGGTAGGTGATTCTTGGTTCTAATCTTAGCTCCTTTGACCTCTGGAATATCAGAAGCTTTTACCTATTAGATTTCTGACCTGGATTGGTTCATCTTTGCTTTGGCAGCTATAAATCCAAGCAACAGTAGATTCCCAAAAGAATGCTACTGTGTACAGCTTTTCAGATTCGGATTACACAGTAGTAGTGAACACTCTGTTTATTCCATTACCAATCAAGATTCAGTACAGTATTCGCAGTATAATATCTTATTACAGAAAGTCACAATATTTCTTATTACAGAAAGTCATAATATTTAGAACAAGGTACAAAAGAAGAATCACCTGGTTTCCCTAAGGGGGAAACCAGCTTAACAGTTAAAGATTCAATCAACAATTCACAATATACTGATCTTCCACTCATGGGGCAACCATTAACTTTAGTCTCCAATGAAGTCCTTAGAAAACCACACAAACTGTCCACCCCTTGATTTCCAAGAAGTGAGATGGGAAAGGCACCCAGCTCTTCTCTAGCACTTCCTGAGTCAGCCCATTTGACTTTTGGTGAATTCTAATTATTTAGGAACTTTATTCAGGAATTTTTTTTTTATTGGAACATATTTCTGTTTTGCGATTGTTGCTATTAGTTTTTAATGGCTCTCAGTGGAAATGTTGGATTGGTTTTATAGAAATTAATTTAAAATTTTTTTAAAAGTCAAGTAAATCTTATTGAAAAGGTACCAAAAGCATTCCTTTTGGTCCAGCTGAGAGGGGAAAAGGGTAACTTATAAGTTAGGTCTTCATAGATTAGTGTAGAGGTGGAGGGTTTGGTCTTCCTGTTTCACTTTTTCAGATCTTTAAAGGGAAAGCATAAGAAGAGATAGAGGTTTTCTGTAGCATTCAAAGGTGCATCTCATCTGTAGAGTTTTAGGTTTGAAGCCTGATGACCATTAACTGGCTGTATGACTTTAGGCAAATGGTTTTACTTTGCTCAGCCTCATTTTCTTCCTTTAAAATAACAAAGATAGCAATGCCTACCCCACCCACTTCACAGGGTTGTGGTGAGATGGCTTGTGTAAAAATACTCTGTAAGATGTAGAGAAACACTCGATGTAAGATGTCATCATTGTTATTATTAAGGAGCAATTTCCATCATTCTATCAATGTTCAGGCATTTTCTTAGAGGAATTGTCTTTTTCTTCAAAGGCAAAGCATTTGGAATCCCTTTGTAGGTCAGTAGGTGAAGATGTGCAACAAAAAGGAGGAGATTAGCAAGGATGTCTAGGTAGAAGATAGTTTACTTTGATGTCCTGTGAATATATCACTTATAAACCTTTTAGGCCCAGTGGTGCTTTAGTTGAACCCAGTGACTGAATTTGTAGGGGATTTAAGAGTAGATAGAACATTTCCAACAAGAGAATCTATTATTGGTTTTGGCCAGTTTGTTTGCTTTTTGTTCAGATGCCCAGAAGCTTTTATGCCATTCATTTTTAGAAACTTTAAAAAAAGAAGCATTAATAGGTCAGTGGCCTAGTTTAACTGTAGATTTTCATTTTGTTCTATGGCCTGTATTTAGTTTTAATACTTTGAGATAGAAGCATTTTAACAAATGCTGTATGTTCTGCTTAAAGATATGTGTTTCTTAGACTTCAAGTATTTTACTTAGAAGCATATTGCCTTGTTGATGTGCCCACTTGTCCTATGACTCTAGACCTTGCCACCATAATTGCTTTGCCTGATTCAATTATCATGTTCTATAGGGGCTTAGAAGGGGAAGTACATTGTCATAATTCCTTTCTAAATCTATACTTCTCCAGACCTGCTTATAGTACAGAGAACTCAATTCTATCCATTTTACTCTTGTCCAAGTAACTCATTTTGTTGGTTGAAGAGAAGCTGAGAAGTTTTAAGAGGCATTGTACTTGAAAGCAGCAATCAATATTCCATCTCCTTCACTACACGCTCCCTAGAGAGTGGACATCCTAAGTTGGCTCTGGCAGTTATATCAGAGAGTGGCTGATGATAATGCTTCCCAGTACTCAGATGGGTGGAACCATGCCTGACTGCCTTGTACTTAGGCTTAAGTGAAAATCGTGGAATTAAAAAAAATAATAATGATTTTATCTTTTAAGATCAAAACTAATCATGTGTATTTTATATTTTTAATCTGTCCTAAAATGTGAAATATGAAAAATATGGAGAGAGCTTATGTTGAGTGATTAAATCTTAGAAGTAAAATCATTTTCCCCCCCTTTTTGGAGGGCAGTTAGGGTTAAGTGACTTGCCCAAGGTCACAGAATTAGTTAAGTTTTAAGTGTCTGAGGTCAGATTTGAACTCAGGTTCTCTTGACTTCACGGCCGGTGCTCTATTCACTGTACCACCTAGCTGCCCCCTAGAAGTAAAAATCTTAATACTGGATCCTATACTTCCTCTACCCTGCTTCCAGATCTGCTTTTCCTGAAGAAGTGCCCCGACCATCATGGTTAACTCACTTTTGTAAAGATAATCTGTACTAGTGTAACTAAGAAAATTTTTCTTGGGCCTAATTAAAGTAACTCAGTCAAAGTCTTAATCTCTTTTTGCCAATTTCAAGGTATTGTAAGAAACTTGTGACCTTAAACTGTTGTGCCACTCTTAGCATTTTCTTCCTCAAGACCAAATTTTGGTGGCTTTTTTTTTTTTTAATCCTCAGGTCTTTATTTTCCAAACCTCTGTTCATCTTTGCTCTTGCCTGTGACCCAGCATTTTTAAAAAATATCTTTAAAATGTAGAAAGCCTGAAATGAGTCATAGTGCTATTCTAAATAACCAGCCAGCTCTGAATGCAACTAAACAATTTTACTTAATGGGCCTGATCTGTTGGGATGCCCTAATTTCCTGTTAGATTTTTAATATTAGCACTATGTGACAGACTCTTAATCAGTTTATGAATCTTTATGACACCAGAAATTATGTACCAAGTTGATTCATTTCAACTCACTGGATTTGACTATTATGTACAAGGTGTTGGAGATCCTAAGCCAAAACGAAGCAGAGACCTTACCTTCAAGGAACTTACTGAGGGGAATATAACTTGAAAATTCTCATTTGAAGGGATAGAGAGGAGTAGGGTTAGGGGAGGAAACTGAAGAATTTGTGTATTATCCTACAAGCAATAGGAAGTCCCCTAAGTTTTTGAAAAGGGACATGACATGGTCAAATCTGTACTTTGGGAAGATTAACTTGGTAGCTATGTGGAGAATGGACTTGAGGGAGGAGAGCCTGAAAGTAGGGAGACCAATTAGTTAGGCAGCTCTTGTAGTATTCCACATGAGAGATTGTGAGGCCTGGGAATGATGTAAAGAAATGCTTCCTAATAATTTTAGAGCTGTCCGTAAGTAGAATAGGCTATCTTAGAAGATAGATGACCACCAAAGTCTTTTTCAGGGAGACTCTTTGAAGCAGTAGATACTAGGTGTTTGGATGGAAGGTAGTAGTATGCTTTACAGAAATAAGGGAAATTTACAGGAGACTAAACTAGAGGAGAGAATGGAGGTTGATAATAGTGGGGTTTGAGAAGTGAAATAGGTAGTAGTAGATGACCTCATTTTCTCAAGTCAAGTAAAAGATGCCAGGGGAGTGGTGTAGGAAGAAGAGAAAAAAGAAGAGAACATTTGCACTGTGATCATCAGTGATGGAAGAATAAAAAGATTGCCATGTAGTAGTGAGAGCTGAGCTGAGATTAGATAGCATAAATTTGTAGAGGATCCACTAGCAAAAGTTGTGTAACTTATTCTGTTGGTATTAAGTAGCATTTAAGTAGGAATAGAGAGGTTGGATAGTGGGGTACCCAACAGTTGCAGTATAACAAGGGGGTGAGTGGGGATAAGGGGACAAGAGATTAAAGGGTAGAGGATAGGGTTCAGTTGAAGCATTCAACTGAGTCAAAAATGAAGAGACAAAGCTTTTTTTTATAAGAATTGCACATATTTCACAAAGAACAAGGTTTTTGGAGATCAGAAGAGTGAGAAAAAAACTTTGATTTTAAAATGTCATGTGATTTGTCAAGGTGAAATTATGTAATCTTGAAAAATATGCCTTAGGGATTGATGACACCTTCAGTTAATATGATTGTGTTTATGACAGCATTTATAGCTTAGAATAGACTTGAGGATCAAAATCATTAAAGTAAGACTATATTCACTTTGAAAGGCCAAGTAAGTTGTATTTCTTGGGATAAGCCATCAACCCTGCATTTTAAGTAGAATGATCTCTGCCACCCTCAATTAAATTATATACTTTCTCCCGCTACCTCCACTCCCCACATCCATTTCTAGATATAGACCAGAACCTGATGGATCGCCTCCAGAGAGTGAATAATACCCTGTCCAGCCAAATTAGTCGCTTACAGAATATCCGGAACACTGTGGAAGAGACAGGACATTTAGCTGAGCAAGCCCGCACACGAGTTGAGAGCACAGAAAGGCTCATTGAAATTGCTTCCAGAGAACTGGAGAAAGCAAAAGTGGCCATTGCCAATGTGGTGAGTGTTACTGTTGGAGTTTGGTGTGCAGGGGATATCCGCCATAGTGACTTGCAATGTATTTCGTTACTGGGAGGGAGGTCATGAATTATTTTTACTCTTCTAGCTATATATCTCCATAATAAACAGCTTTAAACTGTTAGAGCTTAAGTGGGACTTGGAAAGAAAGTAGCCTAGCTTAAGTCCCTTGTTTTACAAATGCAGAAACTGAGACCCATGCAATAGAGAAACTTTGTTGAGAGCGCACAGTTAGTCGTTTCAGAATCAGACCCAGGATCTTCACTCCCAGACCACTTCTCTTTTCTTTATTCTACTGTACAACTGTCCCTTGCTATCATTTCATGTAAATGGAGCTTTAGTAACATTGTCCATAGAGTTGTCAAGAAATAAGCCTTGTGTTTGTTTTGCTTGCTTCTCTCTGTGCTGCTGAGAAATTTAGCATTTCTTCATCCTTCTGTGAAAGTAGAAATGATACTGGGGTTCAAAAAATATCCATTCTACAAATGTGAGATAGGAGAGACCTAACTAGACAGCAGTTTATTTGAAGAAGTCTTTTCATTGATGGCAAGTTCAGGATGAGTCAACAGTTGACATAAAATTACTGTCTTCTCTTGGTCTTTCGAGTTGGAGAAGGATAGAAAGGTATCTATTAAGCACTTATCTTTGCTGAGCACTGAGCTAACCATTGTAAATACAAGTCATCAAATTAAGATGCTCCTTGCTCTCAAAGATTCCATATGCTAATTAGGGGAAACACCACATGGATTTGAATTCAGTCACTGGGCAGTTAGAAAAGCCTGCTGGTCCTTTGGGTTTTGTGGTGGCCCTGATAGCAAGTCCCAGGGGTCCTTTGGGTACAGTGTTGGAAAGGATAAAGTGGAAAGGTGGAACCTGGGCAGGTGGGGTTTGGTCTGGGGTCCTTGGTGGGAGAAAGGAATAGAAGGATAGTATTAATACCAAGAGAGATGTTAATCCCGTGGTATTCTATGCTGATCAGATCACAACATGAATTATTAAATTTATTTCTGTGTGCCACATTTTAAGAGGAGCATTGAGCTAAAATGTGTCTGCAGGAATGTGATTAGGATGCTGAAGGGACTGGAAACCATTTCATATGATGAACAGCCAAAGTTACTAGAGATATTTAGTCTATAAAAGAGAATTAATGGGACTGGAATCACTGACCTCATATATTTATTTGAAGGGCTAGAGTATGTAGGACGGATTAGATTGATTACTTTTTGAACCTAGAGAGGATAGTGGATAAAAGTTAAAGGGACAGCCATTTAGATTCATTATGAAGAAAAGCTTCGTAATAATTCTCGCTGTCTAAAAATGGCATAGGCTGCCTCTGGACATTGTGTATTCCTTTCACTGGCTATATTCAATCAAAGGTTGGGTGAATACTTGTTGGATATGTGTTGTAAATAGGAGGGGCTCATGCTTCACAAGTAGAAGCATTAGTTGGTCTGTGAGGTTCGTTTTAACTCTTATGATTTTATCATCTCTACATAATAATATAAATCTTTGTAAAGGTAAAAATGTTGCTAAATAATACTTACCATTGACATTCACAAACACTTCTCTCATTTAAATTCACACTGTAAAAGTAAGTCCTGTTTTTGTTTTTATTTTATTTTCAGTCAATTACTCAACCAGATTCTACTGGGGCTCCTAATAATATGACTCTGTTGGCAGAAGAAGCTCGTAAACTTGCTGAACGGTAATTTCTAGACTTATTACACCAAAGTTTAACCTGTGTTCCTCCCACACATTTGTATATTTTTTTCCCATGTAACCAACTTTTAGCAAGTTAGACTTCTTTCCTAATTTTTTTTTCTTTTATCACCATACACTTATTGTTGCTATCATCCTTTTTTTTCCTTTGTAAAATCAGTGTAAAATCTCTGCCTTGGAGCTCAGAGTGTTTGGAGGCATTTAGAACCTTTTACCTTTTTGAATTGACTCAAACATGGCTAAGCTTAAGAACTTCGAATTCAGTTGTGTGGTGTGTAAAGCTGTGTAGATTTCTCTTTGTGTATAATTTCGTTCTTAATTGTTGAAGATATCTAAAGATTCACAGTGGAAAACTTGTGCTTGCTTAAATCATTCTGAGTTGCTTTTTGTAAAAAACAAAAACACATGAATGAGGAGGGAATCCATCCATCACATGAAAGATAACAGCATTGAACCAAATCCTTCATAAATAGTGCCAGAAGATAGAAGAAACCTTTAAGGACCTTCATTATTGACATAACATATTTTCCTTGAGACCTGATTGATCTTGCATTGAGAGAATCTTAACAGTACTGAGGTAGTTTTTCTCTTAAGTGTAGAGCCCCAGTAATTAAGACTGACTGGTGTGAAAGCTGGCCTGCCTAGAATAGGATTTTTAAGAAATGTCATTCCCTTTCTCTGGGACATAAACAGTATTTTAGCTAGGTTAATATAGTTGTAACCCATAAGTACTTCACTCATGCTATCTTATGATCTGTGAAGTCCCCAATGATTTTGAAAAGATGTATCTATGCTGTTCATTTGTGAAGCCTCTCTTAATATCATACTACTGTTGGGGGGCAAGGTTGTCTTAGCTTGACTGATATTAACATCAGTCTAGGAATAGCATTAAGACAGAATTATATAATTAAGTTTTTGTTCTAATACAAGTTTATTTAAATTCTCATTGTGACGTCTTTGTCAGACACTTCTTGGTAGTTTGACTGAAATGTCTTATGTAGCTGGGATAAGCATAATTTTTAATGGGGACATTGTTATGGCAATTTCTGTTTTATGCAGTTGTTTTTCTTTTTCTGTCATAGACATAAAAAAGAAGCTGATGACATTGTGCGAGTAGCCAAGACAGCCAATGATACATCAACTGAAGCCTATAATCTGCTCTTGAGGACTTTGGCTGGAGAGAATCAAACAGCAAATGAAATTGAAGAACTTAATAGGAAGTGAGTCTAATTTAAAAGTGTTTGGGCCTTCTAGGGGTGGGGGTGGGATGTGGGGGGTGGATGTTAGTGACAGTGCAACAAGAAATTAAATTCTGGTGTATTTTGAGAATGTTCTGAATTATCTTTTACTTGTGCTTTTGAAATGTCCTACGGGTCTCAGATCAGGGAAGGCAGAGCTAAGGCTTTTGAGTCTACTTGATTGTTTATTGGAATTACAGATAAAAGAATAATTAATCAAAGCATTTAACTGTCAAAGAAATAAGAAAATATAAGAAATGTTAAGGCCATAACAAAAAGAAAAGAAACCTATGAGATAGCCATGGTAGGTGTGGAGGCAAGGAGAAAATATACTAGTAGACTACAAATAGTGGTGATTGAAAGAAGAAATTGGTCTGTGGGTTTTAAACAAAAATAAAAGGATAAAATTTAAAATTAATTATCTATTGATTGTTACTAAATAAAATTCAAACATGTATGTATGACTTGTCTCCTGCCAGTGGAACAGAAGCTCCTTTAATGTCTTTTGTCTTTGTATCCCGACCACTTTCACAGCACCTTGTACAAAGCAGGCACTTTGTTGAGAACAGTCAAAATGGTAGAAATGCTGTCACAGAGATTGAAATCTGCTTCATTTCTACTAATATTTACTAATAGTTCAATTAGATTAGAGAAAGTATGCTAAAATGTTTCCTAAAATTTATTGTTTTTTGCTCTGTTTTCCCTCATTTTTTAGCCATGCTTTAAATGTACTTTTCACTATATCCCGTAGGTTTCTGAAACTTAACATGTCTTAAATAAAACTTGTTATCTTTCTTTATTATTAAGCATATAGATGTGGCATAGTGTAGAGCTTTGGACTTGAAATCAGGAAGACCTGAGTTCATATCCTGCCTACACACTTAGTAGTTTTGTGACCCTGGGCAAGTCACTTAACCTCTCAGGTTGTTTTCTCATATAAACTGGGGGTACTAGTAGGACCCACCTCACAGGTTGTTGTGAGGAAGCACTAAATAAATGCTAGTTATTATTGTCTTTCTTCTTAAACCCACCCTTCCTCCTCACTTCCCTGTTTCTATTAGGGGTACTACCACCCTCTCAGTTACCCGGGTTTAAAACCCAGGAATCATCATCATCATCATCCACTCTTCATCTTTACTCATCCCCCACATCTGATTATTATCCAATTCTCACTGATTGTACCTCCACAGCATCTTTTACTTCCTCTCTTTCTACTCACACCAAAATAAACCTGATCTTTCACCTAGATTATTGCAGTGGTCTCCTAATTGTTCTCCCTGCATCCAATCCATTTTCCTCATAGCTGCCAAATTAATATTCTTAAAGTACTGCCCTGTTTGTTTAAGAAACATCAGTAATACTATAGGACCCTTAGGCAAAATACAAGCTCCTGCATTTGGCATTGAAAGCTGTCTGACTCGCCCCCTATTTCCAGACTGGTTTCATGTTAGTCCCTCTGTCTACTGTGTGTTGGATGCAAACCAACTCCGCTTGCTGTTCCTTATGCATGAAAATTCCTCTCTGTTATTGTACCTTGTACAAGCCTGATTCCCCCTCATCCATGGTGTATCCAAGCAACTCTCATCTTCCCAGCATAAAAAACTGCCACCTGACTTTGGAAGAAGGAACTCTCTCACCTGAAAATTCCCTGTTCCAGTGAAATCTTGTGTCTGTCCCTATTCCCATACATTCTTATCTGTCAGCACATTGTGTTTCCACCTATTCCCTTCTTACAGTAGAAGGCAAACTCCAACCTTCATTCAGAGAGGTGGACTCTCACTTTTGTAGCCCAACAAGGAAGAGACAGTTAATGAATGTTTGTTCGTTGATTATTTTAAAAAGACTTTTAAAATGTCTATTATTAGTTAAATCTTCTCTTCTGTTCCTTAGATATGAGCAAGCAAAGAACCTCTCACGAGATCTGGAGAAGCAGGCTACCCGAGTACATGAAGAGGCAAAACGAGCTGGAGACAAGGCTGTAGAGATTTACGCTAGTGTTGCCCAGCTGACACCTGTGGATTCTGTGGCCCTCGAGGTGTGGAGTCTGTACCCAAATGTGCATATGTACATACACAGGGAGAGCCATCTCGTGATTGAATAAGAAATCTATTCCATCTGTATGCTGGCCACACCTTAAAATGCCCAGATGCTGTTGCAAGTGTGCCTCACTTTATGGGTTTCTCTGTTCCTAGAAAGTTGTTCACACCTAACCAGTGCCTTGCACAAAGTTTGTTGAACAAACCAGTGTTTGTCGAATTGAAATAATTTCAAAATCTAAATCATATTTTTAAATGTAATGCTATTTAAAATAATTTAAATCATAACTGCTGAACAGTAGAAAACCATTTAATCCAATGGCAAAAATTTTGTGAAAATGAAATCCTTTATCCAAACAAATTGCCCCCCTAAATCTCCAGCAGCTTGTTCTGTATGCCGATCCAGGATGTCCTGCGTGCTCCTCTGCCACAACATGCCTAGAACCGAGCCTGTCTTCCCCACCAGATCTGCCCACCCTTTAAACTTGGATGTTTCTTTTTGAGGCATCCATGCTGTTTCAGTGACGCAGCACAGAGGTAGATTATTGATCTCGGATTCTGGTAGAATAGAGTTCAGATTCTGTGTGAAATACTTAGTATATTATGACCCTGGACAAGTCACTTAAACTCTAAGCCTCAGTTTCCTCACCTGTAAAATAGGAATCACAATAGTAATACCTATCTCACTAGATAGTTCCAAGGATCGAATGAAATTACATATGTAAACCTCTTCGTAGACCTTAAATTAAAACAATTATGTACATGCTGTCTGTCTGTCTGTCTGTCTGTCTGTCTGTCTGTCTATCATCAAAGTCATCCAGGCTTGTAGCCATTGTTATCTTTGACTCCTCCACTCTCTCTTACCCCACATATCCAGTTGGTTGCCGCGTTTTGTGGATTCTCTAAACACACTTTTTGCTTTCTCTTTTGTCCATGAACACGCACACCGTCCTAGTTCAGGCCTTGGTTAATGCTTGTCTGAACTAATGTCACAGCTTCCTGGTTGGCCTTGCATCTGTCCTCTCCCTTTTCCAGCCATTCTCCACGCAAGGCAGAACAAACTCTTTCAGGGACAAGTCCGTCACTCCATTGCTCTCCTGTGTAAACACCTTTAATAGCTCCCTGTTGCTTTGTAGGTAGAAAGCAAACCCCTTAGCCTCAGAGAAACCCTGCAGTCATTCTACTACTTACCCTTACAGCCTCATTTCATATGATTCTGTGGCACAGATGCTATGCTCTGGCAACACTGGCCTACTTCCCTTTCCCAGATTTACAAATTTGCATAAACTTTATATGCTTTTAAGGCTTAGGTCCAGTGTTACTTCTGGGTAGACTTCATGATTCCTAACCCTTCCCACCACTCCTGCCTACAATTGTTCTCTTCTTCCTCAAAAGATACTTTGTGTAACTCTTTCTTTTTGCCCATTTTTGTATATTTTGCTCATCCGTGTATATCATATCCCACCACTACTCTCCAGTAAAGTATAAGTTTCTTGAGGGCAGGCCCTTTTGTTTTTTCCTTTTTGTCCCTAACCCAGTACCACATATTATAGCAAATGCTATTCAATTGAATAGAAGACTATGTAAACCTATGTTTTAATGTAATAGATTTGATTAAAGTAAGCGATAGTATTGGCAACCCCTGTTACTGCTAAGAATTTTGGTAAAAGAATCATATCGAGATCCTTTGAATTATATCAAAAGAGATGGAGCCAGGTATGTTGTATCTGCACGCTCCTAACTCCCAACTGTATCTTAAGGCCTGTGCGACTGAATTGTCTTCAGTCTGCCCATTAATGTCCTGACACGCACACATGCACACATGCACACATGCACAGACACTGCATGTTTGCACTGTTGAAGTTGAAACTTATTACCTCACAGAGATTTGTTTAGCATTTTTATAGCATTCAGTTTTGCTATTAAAACTACCAACAAAAGTCCTGACTCTCAGATTATGACCTATTATGTGATGAATTTGTACTGGGGTTTCAGAACTATGCTCTTCAAAGTTTCATTGCCTTCTTTTAAAAAACGGTTCTCTTTTCTTTGTTTTTTGAAGAATGAGGCTAATAAGATAAAGAAGGAAGCAGAGACCCTGGAACAAATGATGGACAAGAAGCTAAGGGACTATGAGGACCTCCGGGAAGACATGAAAGGCAAGGAGCTTGAGGTGAAGGACCTCCTGGACAAAGGAAAGACGGAGCAGCAGGTGAGGCTGGTGTGCAGATTCCATGACTATGAGCAGTCGAGGACAGCATGGGAAGATGTAGCCAAGTCTGAGGGCGGGGAGATTGCTAACTAGGCTGCTGTAGTGGCCTCTTCTGATGAGATGGAGGCTTTTATCATAGAAATTCTCATTACTCTGTCATGTGTTTATAGACAGCTGACCAGCTTCTGGCCCGGGCTGATGCTGCCAAGGCTCTTGCTGAGGAAGCTGCTAAAAAGGGGAAGAACACATTACAAGAAGCCAATGACATTCTCAACAACTTGAAAGGTAGAAGAGAAAACCACTGGGACAAAGAGATTTGTGATGTTCCTTTAATGGGTTGCTGTCTTCATGTGATTGAAAATTGGACATATATTGATAGATGAAAACTCATTTTAAATTTCTTCTGTTGTTTTCCCATCAGTCCTGAAGTAGTAATACTGTAAATACAACAAGACTGATCACTAGTGCTTCCTGCTAAAATCTGTGCAGTTCTAGGTTGCAGTACTACCCACTGCCTCCCTTAGATAAGAAAATGCAAAAGTAAAAAATATTCACTCCAGAAGAAGAAAGAGATTCTGTTAGGTGGCTAGGTACTCCTCAGCACACTCATTAGTGGATACTCTTTCCCAGGCTTCTAGCAGTCAGTCTGTGTTCTGTTTGTCCTTTATTTTCTTGGCTTATGGGATTTGTCTTACAAAGCCCTGTGGAATCTCACTATGGTGCCTTCCTGATTGTCAGTAACCATTAAATGTCCATTTAGATTTTGATAGACGAGTAAATGATAACAAAACAGCAGCAGAGGAGGCCCTAAAGAAGATCCCTGCCATCAACCAGACAATTGCTGAGGCCAATGAAAAGACACGAGAAGCACAACTGGCCCTGGGCAATGCGGCTGCAGATGCCACTGAGGCCAAAACCAAGGCCCATGAGGCAGAAAAGATCGCAGGAGCTGTGCAGAAGGTGTGTATGCTGACATCTCCAAACAAAGAGATTTTTTTAAAATTCCCCGAATCTTTTTCTCTTCCCCAATAATAAAAGATCATATGCTCTTTCTTCTTAGCTTGTAATAATATATTTTCTTTATCCTTTTGATCCTGAGCAAGTCACTTAACCATCTGCCTTAATTTCCTCATCTTCAATAATAGCACCTGCTCCCGGGGTTGTTGTGAGAATACAATGAGATGATATTTACAAAGTACTTTTCAGACTTTATAAAGGTCTACATAAATGCCAACTATTATTATCTGGCAAGTTAGTGCTTAACAAGGTACAGTTTTTAGCAAATACAGTTGTCCTAGCTGGGCCAAGGCTAGGGGGTCATAACTTGAAGACATTTCTTTATATTGAAGTTTCTTTGTTCTAGAATTTAGTTCCGCTCTCTTGGAAATCATTGTAAAAGCTAAAAAAATAGAAATTACTAAGATTGTGGCTTATTCTGCTGTTCTATAGCCAGTAATTTTGATTGTTATTTTAGGCCACTTGATGAATATTCAGGTCATTAGTTTTTGTGGGATATTTAGGTGATAGGGTTACGGTCAACTTTTCTTATGATAAATTATCCAGATGTTGGCATTTCATTATTGGCATTGCTAATATGAAATAGAAATAAGGATTATGTTCTGCTCCCAAGTTGTTTAGGAAATCCAGTATGCATAACACTTCAGCATTAAAGAATCCAAAACATTGGTGAAAGATAATATAGTGAATTGTGCTTTAAAATTTTTTTGAGTTATGCATTTTAATTATCTCATGAAGAATAGAAGAAGGAAGATGTCTTAGAACAGAATGAGTTAAAAAGGTAATATTTGTATGTTACACCTAGAATGCTACCAGTGCCAAAGCAGAGGCAGAAAAGACTTTTGCAGATGTTACAAGTTTGGACAAAGAGGTGGATGAAATGTTGAAACAGTTACAAGAAGCAGAAAAGGAACTGAAGAAAAAGCAAGATGATGCTGACCAAGATATGATGATGGCAGGAATGGTGAGTGATTTGGGCTGTCTTTGAACCTGGTCACCCCATGAAGAAGATTGGAACTGCTCAGTGACAGCGGGAGTTCACAGAAGACCAGGTGCAGCCTGGGCTTCTGCCATACAAACACTGGCTCAAGGGCTGGGTGGTCTCAACATTTCTTGCTGGATATTTGTGGTACAGAGATGCACAGCCCCATTGTTACTATCCTACCCTCAAAGGCTTAGTACTGGGGACAGGGGGAATATAACTGCCACATATGTGACATTTTTGAAGATGTCCCCCTTCACTGTGAATATTATTATATCCCACAACTTCAAGGGAAAACCCTTCATAGTGGCATATGGATGTAAAACAGCTTATAATCTCATAAATAGAAGTCTTATGTGTATGGAGCTCAAGAAAGGACAGAAAAGAGATTCTTCTTGCTCTGTCAAAGCCAAGGTTTATACTTTTGAAGGACTTTATTGTAATTCAGGATCAAAGTGATAACTTAAATATGTGAACTTAGATGGTAAAAATCATATTAATATAAATATATATTTCTAAATAGGCACTTTGAGGGAGCTCAAAAGACCTTCCCTGTTCCAGTACTTAGAAGAAAGACATTTTTAGGTAGGAGTTAATTGACTAAAAGAAGGAAATATTAGGCTTGTTAATATAACAAATCAGCTATGCTTATTTACTCTTTCTACTTTCCTTATTTTCCATAAAAAGATGCATTGTCTCAAGTAGAAATCATGTTGGATTCCCTTTTTGGGATATGTATTTTAGGGGGTTGACTATAAAAAACTGGCATAAGTTTAGATTGATTAAAGAGACAAATTTAAATTATTTGGGGAAAATAACTTTTTTTTTTTTTTAAAGAACTTAACATGGCTTATGAACATCGGTTGTAGAAAGGACCTCAGAAATTATTTAGTCCTGCCTCCTTGTTTTACAGATGCAAAGACTGAAATCTAGAAAAAAAATATTCTCTGATAGCTGTAGCACCTTTGAAGAGAGATAGTTGGACAGACCTTGCTGTATTTGCTCCATAATTTTGGATAGCTACTAGGATGCTTTAAGTGTACATGTTTGGAGTGTGGTGAGAAAGAAATACTGTCATGATACTGTTTCTTGTCATCAAGAGCATTGTCCCAGAGTTTAAAAAGCCTCTAGAAGCCTAATAAAACCCATTAGGATGGGAACAGTAGCAATGATATGGAATTTTGTGTGTGTGGTTGTTTTCCTTTGTCTCTCTCAATGAGTAATGTGCTGGGAAGTAGAACAGTCCAGTGGGAAGGACGCTGCCCAGGGAGCAGACAGCTTGAGTCTGAATCCTGGCTCTCTTACTTGTGACCTTAGGGATGTTTCTTAATCTTTTTGAGCCTCAGTTTACTTATGTAGCCTATGAAGTGCCGTATTAGACCAGTGAGCTTTGGTACTAAATCCTTGGCAGATTTCTAGAATGGATGATTGAATAGATGGTTTGGGGATGCTTATGGAAGCTGTGATCGGGGAATCACATGTGAACTCATAAAATATGCCATTTTATGAGTCTTACCTTATTTCTCAACTGCTACATTAAGAAACTGTCAGGTGCCGAGTGTAGCTAGATTTTATTGAAGCATTTGGCAGTTTTTCCTTTTGTCCTTATGGGAGAATATCAGCATGTATAATTCAAGATAGTGAACCACTGTTCCCAAAGAGCTGAGTCCTCGAGTAATGGACTGTTACCACCCCACATAGCCAGTTATGTCTGTCTTTTGTACCTGGACCCTTCTCGCATCCTCCGCTTTAGTTCATGCTATTGACGCTGCTTGTCAGATTGTTGCAGCTCATTGGTCTCCCTGTTTCAGTTCTTACTCTGTCTATTCTTCTCTTAGCTGACAGTGATTTCCCTCAAATGTAGATCTGAGCTATTGGCTCTAGGATTAAATGTAGACGCCTTTGTCTGGTTTTTAAAACCCTTCACATTCTGGGCCCCAGCCTATCTTTTAACCTTTTTTACACATTGTTAGTAAGCCCTCCCTACCGCTCAGTTGTGCAGTCCAGTCAAAATGGCCCTTTCTGTGTTCTTCACAATCTTCCATCTCCCAGCTCTGTGCCTTCTGCTGGCTATTCACCTCCAGCTTCTACATGAGCCCTTTCCTGATGCCCCTTAATTCTTTATGCCCTCCATCCCCAAACTCTTTTATTTGTTCTCTTAGGCTTGTTTCTCCCTTAAAATGTTGGTGCCTTCTGTGACTAGGAATTATTTTTCTGTGTATTGGAATCTTCTGTGTAGTTCCTGGTTTATAGTAGGTACTTTAAAAATGCCAATAGATAGATTGCCAACCCTGAGAGAGGTTTTTAGTGGAATGCCACAGAGTTCTTCTATCTTTGGTTCTGTTCTAGACTACATTTTTGTCGGTGACTTGGATAAGGTTATAAACTGTATACTTATCAAAATTGTAAGGAATATAAAACTGAGGGGGAAGGACATTGCTCAGTGTCCAAAGGGATCTTGAGAGACATGGAGACAGTATCCGGATTGATAAGATGACCTATTCACTTGAGTATTTGAATGAAATCTACCCAGACACGTTAAAAACCCAGAACAAAACGTCAAGACTTTTGTGGGCAGAGAATGTTGGAGGGGCTTGCCTATGGGAAATTCAGCACAATTGAGTAAATTCAGTCTCCAGGCATTAAGCAATGCAGATATCTGACATCTCAGAGAACAAACAATGCTGTGGAATGTCAAGATGATTTTCAGAAATAACTATTTGAACATACAGGTATTTCCAAAGATCTAAATTGGACTTCTATTATCCAAGTCATGGGGAAATAGACCTTAAAAAATGGAAACTTGAAAATCAAATCCAGTGGGCAGTGTTCCCCATACTCATGGTGGAAATGCAGGAAGGACTGTAGGAAGACTGCTGCTCAGCATTTTCAGATATTCACCTAGATATACAGGAACATTGCTCTGATAGCAATTTTTTTTAAGTGTTTGTTTTTTCCCAAAGTGGCAAAATACCCCATAGATGGGGTAGCCAAATTTGTTTATGTAATCTTTTCCCATTAATTTTAAGGAATTAATGAAATGAACAATACTCTACCCCAAAATATTCTGCCTTAAAAGGATTAGAATCTTGAATCTCTAGAAAACAGTGATGTCAAATCCAAATAGAACTGAATCCATGCAGGCTACTTACTGACTTGGAGAATAAAAATAACATTATCCATGGTGGGTTTTTTTTTTTTCGTTTATTTTGTTAAACATTTTAATCTGGTTCCTGGCATCAGGAATTTTACTGGCTTTGAGTTTGACACCTCTGTCTTACGAGCTTTGTTACAAGTCGTATATGCTTTCATTTACTAATTAGAAGGCAAAACAATTACCTTCCCCTATTTAATTAAAATTTAGTAGTTACTGAAATAATTCCAAAAATGAACCATTAGAAAGCATTATTGTTTATTGCTTATCTGAGCTAGGGTTCATCATTAGGATGTCAGAGGACGTAAAATTTTTTAAGCCTCAAAAACATTTTTGATGAAAAGAGTAGAACATTCTGATTTAGGACAGCTGCTGAATCTTGGAGGAAGGGTAAAATTCTCTCTCTATAAATCCATTATTCTGGATATTTTCTTGTGTCTATCATATAGAATTATACTCTGTTAAGCAACCTTCTGTCATGCTCCCTGATGAACATTAGGAGTGCTGCAAAAGAACTGATAGAAATTTCAAAATAAAACACTGTAAAAAGTGTGCTGTGAAGCATCAAACTCTTATGTCAGGTATCTCAGAATCCCTCATTTCTATATTTCTATCCTTGCTACATTTATTTGGATCAGTGAAACCATCTGTTTTCTAATATTTCTAGTGGCTTCCTCTTTGATCACAGTTTCCTGTGACTCATGTACATTGTATTTATTCAAGTTACATGGAATTTTCCCTTAATAAATTTACCTTTGGGCTTAGTCTGAATCTAAACAGTATTGTCATGGATGATTTAACTTAATTTTCTTTTGGGGAAAAGGGTGAAGAGATTGAAATAGTTATGAAAGTACTTAGTGTTAGAACAATATGGTTCTAGCAACCATTACTTCTTTGATAATCTTACAGAATGCCTTTGTCCAAAAGTTGTTTTTCTGCATAGATTTTTGAAAAAAACTTGTTGTTTAGTAGACCTATCCATATTTTAAGAATAAAATAGTACTTCTGTCTTAACTCTCCCCGCCTGTCCACCTGAATGGGCTACACATATTTTGATTTATTGAGAAAGGTGGCATATGAGATTAGTCTTCATTTTTAAAAGGTGAATGCAGAGAGAGTGCGTATTATATGAACTGCATTTTTGGTGGCATTACTGTGGGATGGATTTTAATGATTCACAAATACTTACTGAAAGATCTAGAAAGAAGCCATCTCTCTGAAGGGAGAAATTGGCATTTTGTCAGCTTAGAAAGAGAATACAAATCAGAAAGTATGGTTTTTCTGTGTACTGAGAAAAGAAAAAAGGAAGGAGATTAATTAAAACCTGCTGTTGTTATTGGCATATTTCACACATTTTTTCCCCCTATAGGCTTCACAGGCTGCTCAAGAAGCAGAGATTAATGCAAGAAAGGCCAAGAATTCTGTTAGTAACCTTCTTACCATCATCAATGACCTCTTGGAACAACTTGGTATGTAGTAAAAGTATGACCATTTAAAATACCATAAATGTGGAATCGTTTTTTGACTCGTAAAGCAGATTATATGATGTAGGCTTATCTGATCAAGTTACCCTAAAATAATTTGTTAAATTAGTTACACTGTATAGTTTCACTCTTTGTTTCTTTAAATTGCCTCATGACGTGACTATCAGTCATCGAAGAACCTTTCTTTGAAGGTCAGGAGTGGATAGAGATAATGTAAAGAGGAGTTTATTTCCTTTAGGAGCTTACCATATCACTACCTTACATATTAACCCAGTATTTTATTAAATGTCTGCTTAGTAATAAAGGCAGCGTCTAGTTTACATTTCTAGTGCTTTCTCTTCCTCATTTGAACCAGTGCAACAATTCTGCTACAGTGAGAAGAACCCTTGAATAAAGAGTCAGGAGACCAAATTCTTGTTTCAGATTTTCCACTATCTAATTATATGATCTTGATCAAGTCACTCTCTATGGGTCACAATATTCTTAACTTGTACAAGAAGAGATTTGGTCATTAGGGATTAGGTCATCTCTAATGTTCTTTCATGATCTAAAAATTCAGTGATTCTGAACATTTATTTTATAATAAGTCCATATTAAAATAGAAACTTTATCAAATTATCCCACCTAGTGAATGGTGTCAGTATCCTGGATAAAATGATCCATTTAAGATGAAAGGTCTCAATCAAAGGATTCCTTGAGAAAAGTCCTAGACCTGGCATCCTTGTCCAGAATCCTTCTTGGTGCTCATGTATACATTTAGATGAGGAAATGAAAATAGATGGTAAAAGTTGAGCTTGCAGGAAAACTTTAATATCCAGGAACATTTTTAATACTTTTTGAGATGGAGCAAACTTCATTACAAAGCAAAGCTTTCTTGGACTCTATCCAAGTGGGTTCTGTGATTAAAATACCAAACTATGTCATTACAAGGGAGTTCTACCTATAAAGAAGTCTTATAGCCTAGAGAAGTGTATCACCTTCCATCATCTCTTCATTTCCTAGCTTCTGTTTTTTCAAATTAGAGGGTTAGAGGGTATTTGGAGTCTTTCTCAACCAGCTGAAGTTGCCAACAAGAGAAATGGCTATTCTGTGATACTCTGTTTTCAGTGCTTCCCTAATCCTAAAAAAAATATCTTTTAAAATCGCTCTTTAAGCTGATTATGGAAGACTAACTTATCAGAATCCCGCCCCCCCCCCCACTAGATTTTAAATCGAACCTAAATGCGCCAGCCTTCTTAGCTTGGTATCTCTTGCGGGGGTGGGGTGGGATGGGGGAGGTTCTTTTCTCCTCCTTCCAGTTCCCTTAAAACATTATAATCTTGGGGCAGCTAGGTGGCGCAGTGAATAGAGCACTGGCCCTGGAGTCAGGAGTAC
>CM053593.1:63876098-63892149 GCA_028646575.1 Pseudocheirus occidentalis
AAATCCGGCCTCAGACACTTAACACAGAAACTAGCCATGTGACCTTGGGCAAGTCACTTAACCCCAAATGCCCTCCAAAAAAAAGAAAAAAAGCAAAAAAAAAAAAAAAAAAACATTATAATCTTGAGAACTGATCTACTTTGCCTTGAGTAAATCTTTTGGGAGTGAGAAAGTCTGAAAGTATACTCAACAGACTAAAAATTATCATGCTACACTGGATGCCACTAAAACAACAAGCCAATCACATGTGCAAGCTAGACTAAATATTATGTAGCTGTCTTTCCCTTGTGGAAATTAAATGACCTTTAAAATTCACACCTAAATCTTGAAGTCTAGAACATTATCCCCAAATTAGAGCTTTTATTGGTCATTGTTGTCTTATCAATTAGCCTGCTGTATAATAAGCAATTAATAATGCTTGTTGAATTGCTTAAAAGATTGTTTTACAGAAAGTGGAAGTGAATATGTTTTCTCAAACAAAGCCAATCAAACAAGTGTTAGTTTGTGTGTTATGAGTCATTCCACCTGGATTAAGGTCAAAATCTGTTTATACTTTCCATACATTGTTTATATCTCATGTACCATATCACTTATTTAGAAGTCATGTTCTGCAGGGCTCCTTCTGCCTGGTTAAAAGCTGCCGTGCTTGGTCTCTTAAGGGCTTCAGGGGGATGTGTGACATCCTAGCACTAAATCTTTTCCTGGAATCAATTTCTTTATCTTTGTATTTTCTTACTCTATAGGGCAGCTGGACACTGTAGATCTGAACAAGCTGAATGAGATTGAGGGCACCCTGAACAAAGCCAAAGATGAGATGAAGATCAGTGATCTGGACAGAAAAGTATCTGATCTAGAAAGTGAAGCCAAGAAGCAAGAGGCTGCCATTGTGGACTACAACAGAGACATTGAGGAAATCATGAAAGACATTCGCAACCTGGAGGACATCAAGAAGAGCTTGCCATCGGGCTGCTTCAACACCCCCTCCATTGAGAAGCCCTGAAAGCGCATCAGCAGGGGGAACGGCCTTCCCACAGTGACTGGTGGAGCACCCTCACACACAGATGACCTTCCTCAGACCCCAACTCTCCGCTGCTCTTGGTCACTGTTCTTTATGAACCAGGAAAAGTTGCAAAGTTCAAAGAGAGGCAAATTAAACTTCTATCTTTGGGCATCAAAGGGTTTTCTTTTATAAAGTCTCTCTCTTCCACCCCAAATACCCTACCTAACCTACACTCTCCCTTTTGATTTGCACAAGGACACGAAGTGTCCCGGCTTACAGTACAGTGGTACAAATGCAACTGTATGTGAACCATTGTATGACATGGCACAGGAAGCACATGCTCTCGCTCCTCTCATTGCTACCTAAAGACCCTCTTCAGCCCTAAACAGATCTCTTATGGGAAGGCTGGGAGAGCCCCACCTCCAGGGAAAGAAATGGTCCTTGGGAGCCCTGCGCCTGTTCAGCAGAATTTTAAAGGAAATTAACATCCCTGTGCCAAAAGTAGTGTCCAGTTAGGATTCTGGTAACTGTCTACCAAATGTTTTACCATCCGTTCTGAGTGCAATACACTGAGCCACCTGCTGATTTTAAAAAGATGCTGTTATTTATAATGTTGTTTAGCAGGCCCCAGGACAGAAGAAATGGGCTTAAAGTTTTCCTCAGAACCCCTCATGGCCTGAAAAGCAAACCATTTCCCAAGTCTTTGGGTAGTCAGCTAATTCTCTGGGCTGGTAGCTTGCAAGGTTAGGAATCTGTTTTGCTTTCACCAAAAGACTTGCATCCTTCTCTGTGGAGTTAATATAGAGAGATTTTATGTAAGAATGAAATAACCACTACAGTCTTTGAAAAGAAAACTGAGTCAATACTTAGCAGATTTTTGGGTATATAATAGTTTTGGAGATAGTGTTAAATTATCAGGCTGGGTAAAAAAAAAATCTTTTTTATTCTCATCACTTATAGAAGGATAACTTTTTTTGTTCATTTGGCACTACGTCAAATTCCCTTGCATTCTCTTGGAGAGAGATGAAATAAACCCTTTAGTCCTGTCTTCTCAGTGTTTCCACCGTCAGAAACCACACGAGAGGACCCCGTTTATGTCCAAACCTTGGTGGCTTATCAGTTGCACTCTCAATATGTCCCACAATTGCCACCATCATCTAGAAGCTTCCACCTCATAATTTTCACCTGTTGCAAAAACTCTCTCTCTTTTATGTTGAGGGAAGCCCTTACGGGGAGCTTCCTCGTGAGCTTTTCAGCTTTTTATCCTCAGCCCTGTGATTTTTCTTCATAGATCACAGGACAGTGACTCTCTTATACCCCAACTCCCTGCCTTTGAGATTCATATATAGCCTTTAACACTATGCAACTTTGTACTTTGCGTAGCGGGGAAGAAACTATTATCTGACACACTGGTGCTATTAATTATTTCAAATTTATATTTTTGTGTGAATGTTTTTTTGTTTGTTTTGTTTATCATAATTATAGATTAAGAAATTTATGTAAATATACTTGGTCCTGTTTCCAGAATGACAGTGTCTGTTCTCCTCTTCCCTCCATATTTTCTTATAACCAGCACAACAATCGCATCACACTTTTCCATGCCTCTCACTGTTTCTTCCATTTAGAATTCCTCTGGATTAGGTTCTCCCCTCCACTGCCCTCCTTTGTTCCCATTGCCTTGTGTTTGCAGTATTTGTAGTCCATAGTATTGGTAGGTAACTGTTTACTTAAACACAAAGAGCCCCTCAGACATCCCCCAGATACAGCACCAGGTTACCCTGAACAGTTATTTCTGCAGACTGTCGAGTCCTTTGTGTCTGTTATGTAAGGGCAATGCTAAATTGACTTGTGTGTAGTAGCATTAGGAGGTGCTGCTGTAGGGGGTCTGCAGCTCTGTTATGGGTCCAGGTAGAAGTGTATTTCTTGGATGTCATCCTTGTGTGGGTGTATATGAAATGTGAGAGTTTAATATTGTTAGATTTCTGTAAGGCATCAGGGACAGTGCTATAGGAGGGTAGATGGGGGAGGATGCTTAGTCTTTGAATATGCTTCTCCCCTCGCTATCCCCTAGGGCATGCTAGAGTTTACCAAAAATTCTGTGACTTGGCATTCCTCTGCCCTTTGACACCCTTGCATCTCCCAGGCCCCTCTTGCTACTATAAAACCAGTTGCTTTTTTTACGCCAAGTTTTCACATCAGTATTTCCTGACCAGCTTTTGTAGTAAGGTGGTCATAACTTAACACTCATCTCCTGGTCAAGGCTGCAGGAAAAGACAAGAGAATCTGCCAGCATTGATTTCCTTCCATCCTTTCTACCAGGTGTACACCAGCTAGTCTTGGGCCAAGGTCATGGACTGCTGGCTTTTTATTTTGCCTTTCCTCAACTCTCTGGTGGTGTGTTGTTGTTTTTTTTAAACAGAATTTTATTTTTTAAATAAAGATTCTTTATAAGAAAATTCTTCAATTGCACCCCTGCGTTACAGCCATTATTACATCCTAGAGCTATCTGTCCTTTGCATAATGGCATTGACAACATGGCTGTCATGGGGAATGTATGAACACGACTGTTCTTTGCCTGGAATTTGCTCCTTTTTGATCTTGACTGTGGCCTTTTTTACGTGCCTTCACTTGAGCTTCTTGCCTTAATCTCTGCAGTCTTGTTGTCTGGGGAGGTGAACTAAATGCAACACTTGGCGTTTTTATGTATAAAACAGTATTTTTATTTATAATAAAGTCTGAATATTTGTAACCCCTCATATACTTGGTGTTGTCTGACTATGACTTTGCAGGAAAAGAGGAACTTTGTCATAGCAATAGAAAACTTTTTAAAGTGGCAAAGAATAAAGGGTAATTGGTCTTGTTGATATAGACAATGGTTTTCTGGAAGAGTCATTCCGTGTGGCTTTACCTTCTCCAGGGACTTGATCACGAGTACCATGTTGATTGACAAACAGCCTTTTAAGCCCTTTACATAGAGTATCTCATTGGATTCTCAACACAATTTTGTAAGGTGAATACTAGAGTTGTTCCCATTTTACAGATGAAGAAATGGAAGCTCAAAGAATTTAATTTGTCCTTATGGTGCCACAGTATCAAGTGTCCTAGGCAGATTTCAAACTAGACTTTCTCCTCTTACAAGGTTAGCACTATATGCGCTACAGTAAATCAGGATTTGTCTTACAGTGATGAATATTGAAAGAGATTTGGGATTTAGGGAAAGTTTTTTAAATGTTTGGGGGGGTGGGGCTCATTTCAATTTTCTTAGTGATTTGTCCATTTGTCACAAGTCACACATTCTATATGTGATAATAGGATACCCTCATCTCAAGCTGACTAGTGTGTTTCTCCTTTAGGAGAAACAAGTTCTAACATACCTTGAGATGGAAGGGCATATGTCAGTACATTGGTAACTAGTGCCCTCTAAAGCTTTCTCTGAGAAAATTTCCATAAGAGATGCCAACAGTATGTCCCTGTACATCTCCAATAGCTGCACCATGCTTAGTCACACCCGGAGTCGATCCAAAGAGCACACTGAACTATGGGGCTCCCTAGTAGAGGAATCTGAGCCTGAAGTTTCTGGGTCTTCTAGATTTACTTGTAGGTTCTTCCAACACCAATAAGTCGTAATGCTTGATCTTAACCCAAATAAGCTAAGAAGTAACATCTATGAGTCTTTACAGGGTATTTCCCCCCCACCTCCCAAATAGAATAACTGGGTAATTTCATCTTCCCAGCCTTTTAAGACCTAGAATTCCAGTGATATTGTTGAAGAAACCAGATACAAACTGAATTTTCCTCAGTGTTAATAACATTTTTATTATGAATGTTCTTCCTAAATGTGCTTTTGTTTTCCAGAAAAAGCAGTTTAAATGCTGATATTTATTTCCTGCTCTTAGGTTGTGATGGTGGTAGTTTTAAACTTTGCTTTGGGTTCCACTTCAAGGGTCAGCAGTTTTTTAAAGATTGGCTGCAGCATCATCTTCTGATCCCCAATATCACAAAAGGTTTTGGTTTTTTCATAAGCACCTACTATATGCAGAGCTCTGTGCTAGTTGCTTGGGGAGATAAAAAACCATAGTATAGAAGCTTACAGTCTAGGTCAGGGCTTAGATGCAAAGAAGAATATAATGATATCACATTATGAGAGTTTTAAACCCATGTTGTATGAGATACAGGAGGGAAGGGCACAGAGGTGAGGGAAGGATGGCTTTAGAGCAGAGGTGGCGTTCAAAAGCAGATACATTTAATTTTCCTCCTTCAGTTAAAAAGTTTTCATTGAACACCTGCTATATGCCATGCTCTGAAAATGTAAAGGCAATAACCAAACAGTTCTTGCCCCTAAAGAGCTTACATTCTTTTGGATAAATCAGAATTAGAGCAGGGTTTCCCTAAAGAGAACCTGTGGTACTGAAGAATTTCTTCTTTTATAGGAGTAATGTGTTAACCCCCTCCTGTTTGTGGTGGCCTGAGCATCAGCTTTATCCCATGGAAAGGAAACGAAAAGAATTTTTAAAATTCATACTAAGCTTAGTGTGAAAAAATTATGAGTTTATTTAAGGAATTAGTAAGGATTTTCCTTGTTTCTTCCAATCCGAATTAAATAAAGTACTATGGTTTTAGAATTGTCAGACTTTCTGTTAGTTATATCCATTTGGGGCATGGCCTTTAGAACTGTGCAGCCAGGATGAAAGGAGGCAGCCCTTGTCAGCATTGGATTTGGAATTCTAGAACTCTTGGAGTTTATCTAAAAAGTGATATTAATGCACAAGACTGCCTATGTCACTTTGCATGCTTAGTAAACCCCAGTGGCTCTAGAACCTTTAGGATCATATGTGCACACCTCTGACGGCTTCACTACTTGGATCTTATCAGTGTTTTCAGCATTGTTACAGGCTAATCCCCCTTCATGTACTCTGTCTCAGCCAAGTGAGCTTTCTTGCTGGCCATCACGCAAAGGATTCCCCCTTTTCCTAACCTTGGCACAAACAAAGGTGATATGTTCTCAGAATATGCCAGCTACCTTCCTGATTTCTGTGTATAGAGCCTCTTGGCTCCATGATGCAGGGACTCATTTCTGCCTTTGCGTTCCAGTGCTTAACATAGAGGCCAACATTAGTGCTTAGTAAACTAGTCCAACCTCATGACTTTACAAATAAGAAAATGACCAGAGAAGATCATACAGAGGTAAATAGTAGAGTTAGAGTTTGAACTAGGTCATCTGTCTCCAAATCTAGTGGCATTTTCAACATGAATGATAGAAACGGAAAAGCATTTATTAAATACTTACAATGTGCTGAGCATTAGTATATAAACTGAAGAACGAGGGCAGGCATTTTCCTTTGAGTCGGCACACACAGGAGGCTTCAACTACAGGCTGAATGAGAGGACCTAGCAGTCCTCCAGTGGCTGCTTCAAGGTAGATGATAGGGCCCAGAGACCTTTTGAGATCTGACCGCTGTGTGCAGCCATGTCTGCCTAGCAAGGGGAGGGGGGGGGGGCCGGGACTATTGAAATTTTTGCAGTCCTTTAATTGAAGGAGGCTGTGCACTAACTACAGCCTCTAGTCCTGATTACATGCACCAACCTGTAAAACCCTACCTCCTCCATTTCCAAGCCCCCAATATCCTGGCCTTAAAGAAAGCTACTTTCTGCCTAACACAGCTGTTCTCCCATGGTGTCCTTTCTAGGTCCTGAGTACAGGCTCAGGCCTCTTCCTGAGAAGGTCTAAATAAAGTTAAGTACTTATACAATTAGCTAATATTTGTATTGGTATACATTTTAGAAGATATCTAACTATGCTGCATATAGGTATAACACTGATTTACACTGGACGAAATGGGAAAATGTGGTCGTAACTGTAACAAGTTGGACATTAGGCAGTTTGCTCAGGAACGTAACAGCATTGTCTTATGAGAAAACTGATTATATTTTGATTTAATAGGGCCTTTTCTAGGTACATAATGCACTCTAAGTATGAAAAGAATAAGAATGAAAAGATTTAGAACTAGAAGAGGTCTAGTCTAAGTCCCTCATTTACAAGTGAGGGACTTAATGAGGCCTAGGTTTCACAAGCAAGTAGAAGGGGCAGATTTTGAATGCAAATCTTGTTATCCCAGCTTTAGTGTTCTTTCTGTGACAGCATCCTACATAGGACTGCCTATATAATGTAGCTTGTGACCTGGAACCAAAGTTCCAAGTTTTCATGGATCAAATTCAGTCTTGAAGGATTCTCACAACAATCAATCCTCTCATTCCCCAGTTTCTCTGGGAAAACCTTTGGCTAACATTGTTAGGCCTCCTCATTGAAAGAAAAAAGTCCCGATGGCTAGGTGGCACAGTGAATAGAGCACCGGCCCTGGAGTCAGGAGGAACTGAGTTCAAATCTGGCCTCAGACACTTGACGCACTGGCCGTGTGACTTTGGGTAACTCACTTAAACCCCAGTTGCCCTCCAGAAAGAAAGAAAGGATGGAAGGAAGGAAGAAAGAGAAAGAAGGAAAGAAAGAAATCCCTCAGGTTACCTAACAAGACATAGAATTTAGGATAAACTTATATAATCTAACCCAACTCATGTATGAAGAAGCTCTAATCATTTGAAGAAACCCAGGAACAAAATGGGGGGAGCATGATAAAGAGTATTTGTAAGTGGGGGAGGAGGAAAGGGAATTTGGAACTGAAAATACATGAATTTTTTAAAAACATATTCGTGTAAAGATCAATGGAGGGAGAAAAGAGAGCTATTTTTACCATTTTAGGTTAATGAAGACGCCCTAGACAGACCTGTCACAAAGGTATGGATGATACAATATTGATGGGAAATTTAAATTATCCAGATATTCTTAAGAATGCCCTCAGTATGCATTGACAGCGTGGCAACGCCAAAAGCTAATGCAATCTCGGGCTGCATTAAGAAAAGCATAGCTTCTAGGAATAAGAGGTGATGCTTACTGTATTCTGCTTTCATCAAACCTCACCTGGAGTATTGGATTCAATTCTGGATGCTTCATCTTTGGGAAAACAATGATAAGTTGGAGAATGTTCAGGATGGTGAAGAGCAAGGAATCCATGTCATGTGAGGACCAGTTGTAGAAACTCAGTATTTGGGCTAGAGAAGACCCAAGCGGGGCTCATAACTGTCTTTAAGAATTTGAGGGGCTCTCACATGGTAGGGGGTTTAGACTTGCTATTTTTGACCCCACAGAATAGAACCAAAGCAGTGAGTGAAAGTTGCAGAAGGGCCATTTTAGATTTGATGTCAGGAAAAACTTCCTCACAATGGGAAGTCAGAGTGTGGAATGGGCTGCCTAGAGAAGCAGTGACTTGATGACTACTGGTCTGGTGTATTAGAATGGGGTTTCTTTCATAATTGGATTGGAATAGATGGCAGCTGAGGTCCTTCCCAATTTAAGTTCTATGACTCTGGAAATTGTAGAGCTCCCTAAAGGAACTCAAAGTTCTCTCTGAAGCAGAGACCAATATTAATAACAGTGTTCCATTTGTGTTGTGGTATGACTGAGCCACGGAATACTACAGACTCTGAAGAATTAAACATGAGTATCACTCAGAAGGCAGTGGAGAAGCGTGTGGTGGATGTGAACCGCCCATTAAGTAATGCCCAGACAAGCATAACTGTAAGGGGAGCCCCAAGGTCACAAATCTGTGGAAAGACATTCGAATTTGCTTATTGATTACCCAGACAGGAGATGCATGGGGCATAGCCGAGTATCATAAGATAGACAAGCAGGAATGGACTGCAATATGTATCCTTAAAGGGAAATATTTGCATCAGTGATTGCAGATCCATTTGAGTATTAGTTGTGGGGGCTTTCTGGGATGGAAACTCCCACCAATGGAAAATATCAGCCTATCTCTTAAGTTATAACCTTAGAGAGTTATGTAGAGGCAGTGACAGGTTAACCGCTTACACAATCACTCAGCTTTCATGTTAAGAGATGGAACTTCTGACATATAAAAGGACCAGGTCTTTGTGACTCCAAGACAAGCCCTCTATCCCCTACTCCACTGATGTCATATTTAAATAGAAACATCTGTGGACTGCATGTTGACTTAGAAGCCCAAATTAACATTATCTGCTATTGTATTGTTTCTATTATTTTGTCAAATATTTCCCAATTACTTTTCAATTTGCAGGGGATTTTGCAGGTCACCTTGCTATGTCTCTTGCCAGAAAGTCACTGTC
The DNA here is from genome assembly GCA_028646575.1 of Pseudocheirus occidentalis. Classification (NCBI taxonomy): domain Eukaryota; kingdom Metazoa; phylum Chordata; class Mammalia; order Diprotodontia; family Pseudocheiridae; genus Pseudocheirus; species Pseudocheirus occidentalis. The sequence goes on from CM053593.1 coordinate 63,885,298, forward strand.
TCAGTGTTCTGAATATCTTCTGTTATGTCTGGCTGAATTATCCTTACTTTGCTAAGTTAATTGATCAAGGAAAACCGTCTATCTGCCTTCCTGGCCAGAGTCTCTCGATGGGTCATGTGGGTAGTTCATAGAACACAACTTGGAGAGGGGGAGGGTTGTGGAGGTGGCTGGCTATCCTGGTGCTGATTACAAGCTTCAGGATTGCTGAGCCGGCTGGCCAAGATAAAGTACTGGGACCATGTCTATGATTTTGGTGATTACATGTTAACATGACCAGAGAGGATTATGTTACAACTTGCTGATCTTGAGTGGATCAGACTTGATGCCCAGACAGTCTGTTCCCTGTGTTGTCTCGGGTCTGATATGAGAGGATCAAACCTATCCCAGAGATCAAATCTGCTTTTCCTTATGAACTCCAATTTAGGGCTCTTTTCCCATGGTTTAGCACATTGCTGAACTATCAATTTTCCTTGCTTTGATTACAGTGATCCCTTCTACATGGCAACTTTCCCTGTCAAGGTTTCCATATATTTTGGATCAGCATAAGAAATTAAGTGGGAAATTTTGGGACCTCTGCAGAAGCCAAAGATAACACACAAAAGCCAGCAGACAACACAGAAGTTTAGAAACTCAGAAATGCATAAAATAGCTGTATAGTATTGTGTAATATAAACATTTTATCTTTTAATACCATGAACACCCACCCATAAAAAAGGAAAAATTCAGACTTCTCTGGTACAAAGAGAAGGTCAAAAATCTTTACACGGATTTTCCTGATCTCAGGGATGCCACACCCTGACCCTTGAAACATGGAAAGGATAACTGTACTTGTAACAGACTTTAAAAGTGGCATGCAGCACTACAAAGATGCATTATGTTTGTCTATTACTTTTTTAAAGTGCTTCTTCATCTTGTCCCTTATCTGATTCCTGAAACATCCCAGTGAAGAAGGATTTACCTTCACTTATTGATAAGGAATCTGAGATATTGGAAGATGGGGGAGGGGGAGTGTTTAGGAAAGACAGTGGAGGTCCTAAAAGGAGTGCTAAAGCTTAAAATAAACAGTGCCTAAGGAGGAAACCAAAGAGCAGCATTCAAATGGGGGCAAATCGGCTTTAGTTTTTTAAGAGCTGTATTGGAGAAAAGGGGATCAAAGAAGAGACAGGACCAGTGCTCAGGGTAGGTAGAATGTCAGTAACTATGGACAGAAATACTAGTAGGTTTTTGTTTTTATCTTTTCTAGGCTGAGGAGAATGGTATTTAAACTGGAAAAGTCAGAACAAAATGGCTAATAGGAAGTTGATACAGATAAGTAACTGCAGAACCTGGTACCCCTGGATGAATTCACGTCACAGGTCCAAATGACCCACATGTCCTCGGGTACTGAAGGAGATATCAAGATCAGTGAGCCAGTGTCAATGCTCTTGGAAAGACTATGGAGACCAAGAGAGGTATCAAAAAGCAAATATCTTGGTTCCATCTCCTCCTGTTCCACCCCCCCCCCAAAATGGAAGGGGGTAGACTTTGCAAGTTATAGGCCAGTGAGCTTGACTTTGATCCTGGGTGGGTGAGGGAAGAATCAAGACTATATAGTACTGAAGTGAGGGTTAGTGACTATCAAAAAAGGGGAGCTAGGTGGCAAAGTGGATAGAGTACTGGTCTTGTAATCTGGAAGATTCATCTTCATGAATTCAAATCTGACCTCAGACACTTACTGGCTGTGTGACCATGGTAAGTCACTTAATACTATTTCCTCATCTTTAAAATGAGCCAGTGAAGGAAATGGCAAACCACTCCAGTATCTTTGCCAGTAAAACCCCAAATGGGGTCACAAGAAAATGGACACAACTGAAATGATTGAAAAGCAGCTCACTACAAAAATCCAATGTAAGAGATCTCCCTCCTAGTTGGAGACAACCTTTTGGACAATTCTGATTTTTAGGAAGTTGTTGTTTTTTTCTCATAATGAGCTGAAATCTGGTTTTCAACAGTTTCTACATCCTGGTTCTTTGGAATCAAGCAAAACATTTCTAATTATTTTTTCACATAATAGCTTTTTAAGTAGTTGAAGACAATTGTTATGTCTCTCTTAATCCCTTTTTTCTTCAGACTTAACATACTCCATTGCTTCAGGTGGTCCTTATGTGTTTTGTTTTTTTGTCTCGTCACCATCCTGATCCCATTCCTGTGGATGCATTCAAGTTTGTCAATATTTTTTGTAAAAATATTATAACCTTAATGGAATATAGTTCTCCAGATGTGATTTGATCAAGAAAGTGTACCCTCTCTCATGCCCTCAATTCTAATTCTGGAACTGAAAGTATCTTTATAGAACTAGAAGTTCTTTAGTCAAGATTGGTCATGCCCTTACTGGTCCTTAAAAAAACCAAGTCACTCTAGGAAGTCAGTCAAGGACGGGAGGATAGGAGTGTGCTATGGAAGGAGAGCCCAACCCTTAAAAGGGATTCATTCCTTGCCTCTTGGGGAGTGAAAGGGATTTCTCTCTCTTCCCCTCAACCCACCACAGATCAGTGAAGAGAGCATAGGCAGTCTATTAAGGAGCAGAAAGTTAGTTCTTACCACTGGAGATTGAACTTCAAGGACGAACAGACCTGGGAAGTCTAGCTGAGAGACCTGCCCAGCAGAAATGTTGCATAAAGAGGGGTCAGCATGAAGACACAACAATAAAAGGGAAGATCTTCGTGGTCCTGAATTACCAGAGATGTGTTGAGTTTGCTGGGTGTGTTCCCTAGACATGTTCCCTTCTACTGGTGTAAACTCTTCCCATTGAGAGGTACTGTGTGAGGTTGTGGGACAGTGTGCCCCAGGTTCATGGAAGGAATATTCAGACAGTTTGTTCATATTATTCCATTTCAGTAAATGTTTTTTCGTTGAGCTAATTGTGTCTCCCGGTTGACTACTAAAGGTAGGTAAACTAATTAGAGGCTCATAAATTATAGTTTCAGGAGTGTGAACTCACAAAGTACTTGAACCTGGTATAGTAGTTCTCCTGAAGAATCCAACCTGAGAGTGTGAGCTGGGGGCAACATGGTTTCTGGAGGTTGGAGGGCTACAAACAAACCTATGCTGTTAATTCTTTGGTAACTTCAGTTGCTTGAGAGACATAAGCCAGCTTCTATAATTCTCAATGAGATTCCTGGGTGGAGGCAAAATGAACTATATAAAGCTACTATTGAGAAACCCTGGAGATTTCATCAAAAGCCATTGATTATGCCACCATGCATTCCAGTCCGTTAAGTCTCAGGGACACCTAGGTCATATTCCTCCCCCCTCCTCAATTCCCCAAGAATTAAAATCTCTAATTCACTTATTGATTACTTAGATTCTCTAGACATTGACACACACTTATCTGAATCCCTAAGAATTATTTCTGAGACTTTTTTTTCCTGTAATGTTCTCTGGCAAGTCACTATAGAGCACCTCTTACTGCTCTTCAGTCTGTGTTCTGTTGTCTACTCTCTATGGCTCCTGGTTTGTCAAATGTATTAGGCATTTGCCCCTCCCTTTCCCCTCCATTTTAGATTAATTTAAATTCCTCTCAATCAGATCAGCCAGTCTTCAGGCAAATAGTCTTCTCTCTTCTCTTTAGATGTCTTCTTCCTGTACTTTATGCCATGGTTTTCCAATACCATCTTAGCCATTTATTCACTTCCCATATCTAATTTTCTCTTCTAAGGTCCCCATCTTCAAAAGACAAAAGTAATGAAAACCCCACCTTTCTATTCCCCCCAAGACTTCCAGACCTTTAGAGAATCTTTTCAACATCTTTCTGTCAGAATTATTTGGTTCCTATGGATTACCAGCAAGGAGTCACAGTCTTCAAGTCTGACAAGTGTCAGGCCTGTCACAAACCAAATACATGCCCATGAGAAAACAGCATACCTCTGGATTATACATGTCAGACTAACCTATAGCCACATCTGTACCTCTCAGTAGGGAGCTGCCCACTAAGATGACATTTTCCTGTTACTGAAACCAGTAATGGATACTACTGTTCTAGGCATCATATTTAAAAATCACTTTTCTCTTCCTGTGGAGCATAAAAATTATGCCAGATCTGCCCTCTGTGGGAAGAACCTTGTACCTATTCCATATCTTTAGAATACTTACAGCTCTTTCTTCCCTTCTCCTTCTAGGTCATTTTTCCAAGTTGCAGTGTTTTGCAAGAGAACTCCTAATCTCCCAATAGGGATCTTCTTCTGTTTCCTTAGGGTTGTTTTTTTTTTTTAGCATTTTTTGGGGGCCATCATGATGGAGAACACTTTATTGTCCCTGATGTTTTGTGTGCTTCTGTTGCTTTCCTGGGATGCTATTCTAGGACCCCAATTTTAGGGAGATAGATAAAGGAGGAATTCAAGGTTCTCCCAGGTTAGGCTTTGCATAAAGCAAGAGTCTGGCAGACTCCCCAAAGTTCTAGGAGAAAAATTTGGATTTTACAACATTTAGGAATATTTGAACACATCCAAGACCTTTTGAAATAATGGAAAACTGTGGTCCTCATCCAGTTCTGTGTGAGAGCCCACTAAAGCTTCCTCCCTGATTGTCTCCCTGACTTCCCCCATGTAGTAGTTAATGTGTATTTTTACCTTGCTTCTCTAGATCCCTTCATGTGGAAAACTCTGTGACCTATGAATGAAAGTATACGGCTTTCTTTTTCATTGAGGTTCTTTTTGGTGGTTGTTGTTGTTGTGAGAAAACAAGAATACTCTTTGAGAAGCTAAAATTATTGGTGTCCTATCTTGAGAGCTAGCATAACATGGTGGATAGGGCATTGGATTTGGAGTCAGGAAGTCCTAGGTTCAGATTGTGGGAGTATATTAAAAAACCTACTTTTATAGTTTAATATTAAGAAATATTCATATCAAGAAATAAATATTTATTTATTTGGCCTAAAAACCCTTTCCAGATTTGTCCCCTTTGTGTAAGTTAGTAAAGACCTTTTTAGGGAAATGGTTTAAGGGTGAAAACAAAACCTATTAAGATCCTGCCATTTCCCAGCCCCTGAAGCAATTGACTTGTGACCCACCTAAGTAGAGGAAGTGACTTCTTTTCCATTTAGAAGGAAATGGCCTGTAATGTTATTATGAAAAGATTGAGATATTGATCAAAGGGAGGAGATCCTTTGAGGGAAGTAGTCAAGGAAAGAATTGGGTTGTGACTCTTGTTCAGGAATGTTTACTCAAGACCGCACTTTAACATGTTATGACATTTTCCTTGTTCAAGATTCCTATAAATGTTACCTGTGATTGTCTTGGGTTAGAGAGATGTTCAGTGGCAGGGAAGGACTATGCCAGTTTGGACATTTCTTTGTAGGCTAGAAACTCTTGGATTTAATATATTAAATAAATGTTAACTTTAATTAAACTGTTACTGACAGATTTTTGTGTAAAAGTGAGTGTGGTATTAATATCTTTTTTTCTAGAACAAGATGCTGACCAGACACCTATTAGCTATGTGATCCTGGGTAAATCACAATCTCTGTGCCTCAGTTTCCTCATCTGTCTGGAAGAGTATTTAAACAACCCTTTCTTCTTTTAACTTTACTATCTTAAGTAGATGAGAACACGTCTCAATAAATTATTCATGGCATAAGACTAAATGCCAAAGAAGCATATTTGGATAGGCTGAGGAAACATGGACACACTCCCAGGATCATCTAGACATGATCAGATTATCAATCAAGTTGATAAGGGATTGATTTCTATAGAATGGATTGAGCATTAAGTTCTAGCTGAATCCTTTAGGGAACCCCCTGAGAGGGGAAGAAAGACATTAGCTTTGAATTTGGCCAGGTTTCCTTCTCATCTCCCCCACCAAAGTCTTTAGCCAGAACTGGACTTTTCCAGTTTTGAGGAATCTAGAAAATTTTGGACTTTTTTTTCTCATTGATGTCCCCACCCCTGTCCTAGCCTAATTTCCCCAGGTGACAGATATCTGCATTGAGAGCTAAGGAGAAATGGACACAGCCTCACTGTGCCTAAGAACTTCTTGAGACCCCACAAATGTGAGAAAAAGACATTCAGTAGATAAGACCAGTCTTATTCCTTTGACACATGTCCATTTTCCTTATATTCTGTCCATACTTGTAGGGGGAGGATGTCACATATATTTGGGGGGAGGTTTTGTATCAACTGTTCTTAATGTACAACTTTAGCAAATGATCCTTTCTAAAAGCTACCTAAGACTGACAATCATTCCCGATTAATAATCTTGGATGGGGGTTTGAGCCAATGGAGTTTGAGAAAGCCACTACGTTGCCTTTCAGGGGTACCCCTAACACCCTGAAGGGGAGATATAGGCATTATGACACATCAGTACAATGGCAGTTGGATAAGGATCCTCAGAGCTTGCAGGGTCTACATGTAAAGTACAGATTAGATTTGATACCTTTTAAAGTCTCTTTAGGGTCTAAATCTATATTATGTTCCTAAGATCTTCTCTAGAGAGTAATTCATTCTATTCCTTCTCTCAGAAAAGGCTGAGACACCCGCCCCAGTGCCAGTACTGCTCTTGGAGGTGATAGAGGATAAGGCATCAACCACATTTTTCCTTTTTTTTTTTTAAATAAACCAACAAAACTTTATTTATTTATACATTAATGTTGAAGGCTCAACTAGAGCTTAAGAAGAAAAAAAAGGAAAACAAGTCTATGATAGAGTCCTGTACAGACAAGAGAAGAGGAAGACAGGTTATAAGGAAGGGGAAAAGACAAACACATGTACACATACACACAAGATGAAGGAAGGCAGGCTGGGCAGCCAGGGTCAGGGCTCTTGGCTAGTCACCTGCTTCATGTAGGTTTCCAGCAGGTACTTTTTAAAGGCTGTGGGA